>OZ024837.1:23766379-24151379 GCA_964016985.1 Anodontia alba | reverse complement strand
TATACTAGTCATTAGTTGGTTAATAGAGATCGACATTGGCCGCGGTATGCGAAAACATGTCTTCGGGCATATGGGGACAGCGAAGGCCCAGACCAGCCTGCGCATCCGCGCAGTCTGATCAGGACCTTCACTCTCCGCTAAGAGAATCATTTGATACTACGGAATGTATGAATGGACAGCAAATGCCCGGATGATATTTTGCGCATGCACAGATGATCTGAGTCTGCGCAATTTGCGCATGTTCGAAAACACATTTTCGCTTGACGCGGCCCACTTAATCATCATCACCAGCACTGTCATCAATGTCATTATTGCAGTCTTTGTTGTCCGTGTCAGTAAATAGTAGTACTACATTATCCCTAAGTATTCAGACATATAAATCCATTATTGCCTAGTGGATTCTCCTGCCGTATGATCTGGGTCGCTCCATTTCCAGTTTAAAGGTGGGTCTGGTTTGTTTTATTATTATTACTTTAAAGAGAAATTCTTGTTTCTAATGCAAACAGTGTAGACCGTGATCAGTCGCCGCTTTCTTTGGCGTCTGATCTGGGTCTACACTGTTTGCCAATATCTCGTTTTTGGGACGCTAGGCATAAATGGGAATGGGTTAACTCCTAAACATACTTGTCCACAAGTTTCCGAAGTCCATATCTTTAATTGTCAGTATGTCTGAAAACGGCTGGATGAGAGGCAAGCAGTGCAGACCCTGATCAAACGTCGCGATCTATGCCGTCTAATCAGGGTCTACACTGTTTGTTCAGGCATGTCTGTCCGAACGCCTAAGGTCTATACACGTCAATACAGTATTTAAACAATGTACAGTTTTTAATTTGACTTTTAGTTCCAAATAGTTATAAAACGTAACATTTCTGTTTCCAGCTGATGTTACCAATTCATTTCTGTAGACACTGTAAGAAATAAGCCCAATTTCAGCAATAATTTTAAGAAGTCCGCCCAATTTCAGCAATAAGTTTCTCCTATCTAACCTACATAGTTATTTATAAGTGTTCACACATCTGACAGCTTCAGCTAACCAACTTATTTGTATAATATTTCAGATTTAATATACATGTAGTTGTAGCAGCTCTTTGTTTTAAAGTTTATGTATGTCCATGCGATACTCTGAGATGTGATAGCTACCAAGACACACTATAAGTGGCAGGCAGGATTCTAATGTTTTTCATTGCAAAAGTATCTCTAAAATATTGTTTAGGAACCTCTTACTGCTTTTTTACATTACTAGTTTACTACAGACTTGAGTAGGATCTGCAGTCATGGCTATCATTTCACATTAAATGGATAATATGAATATATTTGCTAGTTGCTATCAGCATAACTTCTAAGGAGTGAATCAGATTTGAGCAGCTCAGATGGACACGTTTTGGAGGGTGAGAAAATTAGACGGAATTTGTAAGAACACGAAGTGTAAAGGTGTTTGAGTTGAAGTTGGAGTTTTACCGCCGAGTCAACACTTTTAAGGTCATGTCGAGCCGGTTTGAGGAAGTTTATGGCATCAACTATGTCCACTTCTTTAGATATAAATATGAGCTTCTAAAACGTACCGACATGAATAAGATATTGTTTCTGTAATACGTAGTCGACTATATGACATGATAGTTACAAACATGTTTATTTTATCAGAAGAGCTAAGCAACGCTTTAAGTAGAGATTTATCAAATTACATAGCCACCTATATAAGGACTACCAATATAAGGACCAAACATTACAGGGTTAAACAAGAGCTTATTTGAAATTGTAGTCGGGGTATTAGAACTGAAAAAGTATATCTGTCACAGATCGCCATGTTCTTTTCATTTTCAATACGTATGCAATTCTTAAAGAGCTTTAAGGAGATACTGAATATTTAATACTCTTAAGGTGTGTCACTTGCCGATATTTGAGCTACAATCAATAAATATTGGGAATAACGAACACAAAAAAGAACAAAAATCGGAGTCTCTGTTTCATTGAGACTCTTCTTGTGATAGCACTGTAGTCTGCATGACTGCATACAACCCCTTAGCACCGGCTTAATCGGAACTCGATTTTGTCAAAATACACGAATTGGCTAAATGATCAGTATATAAAACCAGCATTATTATGAAGTATGGGGAGACTTTTTACGGCCGCCACACGGCACTTAATACCAGCTGCAGTAGCCAAATAAAATCGATAAAGGTTACCCTTGACAACAAAAACACAAAAGATAAGAACGATAACCGGAGTTTCGGTATTACTGAGACTTTTCATATGACAGCAATGTAGTTTTACGACCCTAGCGCCGCATTAACCCTTGTCCTGCTGAATAAATTAAGATGCCACACCCACTTCTAAATTCAGCCAATCAGATTGTTTGATCCAGATTGTTGATATAAATTTACATACTTAATGACAAACAATGTAGATCCAGATTAGTTGGCTTCTTCAGAAGCAAACAGCAATAAACATACAATAATATGTGTGTGTGTTTTCTTGTGTGTGCGGGAGGGGGGATGGGGGAGGGGGTTGTGGGTAGGGGGTATTACATTTAATTACTTTTATAGGTTTTCTGTTTATATTTGCCTGTCAATACTGCCGACATAATAATCATTACACCTATATTTAAGGGGACTTGGTACACTTGGTAGATTATCTGCCATAGTTTACAAGGGAGACAACTCTTCTGAATTCCTGTTTGTTTTACAGCACATCAAGCCCCACATCAAGCCCCTTCTGAACAGAGGTCTACCCTAAAAGGAAAGAATTTGCTCTCAAAGGGAGCGAATTCTTTCCTTTTAGTGTATAACTTTTCAGAAGAGACGCATAACAATATTGATACAGTTGTATTTAGTTTCAGTAAAACGTTTGACTCGACACGATAATATGATATTGCACTGTTTTAACAGCCCTATTAGTATTCGTTCTTATATTTAGTGTCAGGAAAACTTATGACACAACATGATAAAATGATATTGTACCGTGGTACATGAGCGCTATCTGTATTCGTTCGTTTGTTTAGTTTCAGGAAAACAAACCACACAACAAAACAAAATACCTTCACACATATGCGGGCAATATGGGCCAAAATTCGCAGTCTAATCCGGGCCACCGTTTTCTGTTTACGGAACCATTGGATAATGTTTTATGTTTATGCATAGAAAATATCATAGTAAGACTGCAAGATATGGACAGGTTGCTCTGTGTCGATTGACTCTTGGCGTATGTCAAAAGTACATTTTCTCACGTTGCGATTATTACAGATACGTTTCACTTAGCCCCTCGCTAGATAACGATTCGTTTGTCAATGTTGACATTTAAGGGACAAGAGATGCACTTTCAGGAGACACATCTCTGTCAAAGTATGTTGCCTTATTTCTGAAAAGGAGTCTTCTCTAAAAAAAAGAAAAAATGTTCTCAATGGCAGCTAGTTATTTCCTTTATAGAGCCATATTCAGAAGGGAATTTGCAAGCATGAAATGAAACAGGTTGTCGTAAAAGTTTTCTTCCTTTTACAAATGGCGGAAAATTTTCCAAGTGTATCCAGTCCCCTTAAAAACAGATAATTTTTTTCCAGGACGCATTAAATCGGACCCAAGTTGCCAAATACAAGAGAAAACCGAGGAGGCTAGCACTGGACCAGGTATAAGACACATTTGATGTTGACACAAAACCATCACAGCGGTAATATATTCACATTCTTATGTTCACTTCATTTGTCGCTTCGCCGCTATATCGCCGCGCTTCACCGTTGTATTCAGAGCTTCAGAAAAGGTGCTAATTTTAATGATAATCTTGGCCCAGTTGTTCAAAACTAACGATGTCGTTAACGTATTGATTAAATATGGCATATATGCTAATATTTTTGCTGAAAAAAAATGTGAGTAGCTTTTTCATTTGCAAAAGCTACTCATATTTTTTCAGCAAAAAAACCTGTGAATAAGATATTGTATTTACTAGAACAGCTTATATTTTGACCACTAACGAGCTCGTTAAGCTAATGATGCTTTGAACAACTGGGTCTTGGAATATTTTCTGATATTTTTGCAGAAAAGCATATCTTATGGTTGTTTCAGCAAATCGCCTTGTGAAAATGCCAATGGGTACCCAAGGGTATGTTTTGGTGCAAAATGACAAACAAAGGTCTTTTGAATTCGGCCTTTTTCTGAAGCTGTAGTTATTGTGTCTGGTTTCACTTAAGAGGGACTAACTATTGTTATTGCGTCTAGTTTCACAAGAGGGAGAACTATAGTGTCTAGTTTCACTTTATAGGGACAAACTATTATCATTGTATCTACTATCATTTTACTGGGTAGAGGGTGAGAGGTGTGTGGGGGGAGGGGGAGGAGCAAATTTCATTTCCCACAGAATGCATGTAAGTATAAACGTTTCTAGATGTGTCACTAAGCCAAGTAAAAGATAAACACTTTTGGTTCGGCGATAATTAAGTAATCAGTGAAATGTTCATATTTAATGGCTTTACAAAATTCGGTCACTTCACGACTACTTTGATTCAAGACAAGACAAAATCAAAGAATATTACCGTCGGTGTTCATGGGGTAGTTCAAGAAAGTGAAACCAGGCAGTAAGCCATTTAGACTGGCTCCAGTCTCCAGTGACTAAATATTTTCCTCCTAATCCTGTTTGATAATCCACTAAGATAAAACTAAAAAAAATATCATGACTATAAAGGCTGGTCACTGGTCATTATGATATTACTTTGGTTTTATTTTAGTGGCTTATTAAACAGGGCCCAGTTGTTCAAAGCTAACGATGTCGTTAGTGTACGATTCGTTAAAATTTACATAGAGTGATACACAAATATGCTGAAATTTTTTGCTGAAAAAATGTGAGTAGCTTTTGCACTGCAAAAGCTACTCACATTTTTTCAGCAAAAAATATCAGAATATTGTATATTGAATCCGCAAAAAACAGTTAACGAAATGACCCTTAACGAGCTCGTTAAGCTAACGACGCTTTGAACAACTGGGCCCTGATTATAATAAAAATTATTTTGTCACTAGAGACTGCAGCCAGTCTATATGCCATTTTGTGTGTATACCATTGTAATATTAAGGGGAACTGATACACATTATAGTGGGAGGTAACCCTATGTTTGCCTTCCATCACGAAAACACGCCTATATAATTTTGACCCCCTTAAACCCCACTTTTATATAGTAAAACTGGGGTTTACAAGGGTATACATTATTTTTCTTATTTCTGCTCAAAAACACAGGTTGTGGGTACTCGTTAGAACCGCCTCGGCGAGGTGGTTCTAACGAGTACCCACAATCTATGTTTTGAGCAGAAATATGAAAAAATATCAGAGTTTTTATCTGAAAATTTTCAGTTTTTGGAGGTGAAATTTTCTATATATTTATATAGGCGTGTTTTCGTAATGGAAAAAATGTCTATTCTAAAAGAAAAAAATGCTCTAAAGCATCTTCTTTCCTTTTAGAGTAGGCCTAGTTCCGTTTCAGAACGGGCTTGGTGTGCAGGAAGGTAAAGGTGAAGTCACAAAAGATGACCCCACTCTGTACAAAATGGCAGAAAATATACCATCTTGTATCTAATCCCCTTAAACAACAACGCTGCATGCCTTTGTCAGATATGTGTACCATTCGTTTTGACTTTCTAACATCATCATAGTGCAGGTTATATTTTATTTCCTTTGGGATCATTGAGCCCATCCTGGTTATTTTGAAAATCTAATACCGCTTAAGCCGGCGCTAGGGGTGGGAGTGCGGCGTATGCAGCCTCGCAAACTACAGTGTTGCATATGAAGAGACTCAATCAAACCGAGTCTCCGATTTTCGTGATTTTGTGTGTTCTTTGTTTCCAAAGGCAATCCTTTTTCACTTTTATTTCTAACGTTACCAATATTATTGATATCGGTTTGCTTTCTTTCTTTATACAATACTGCAATCAGTCGTACTCGGCGATTACCCGCAGGGAACCGGTATAGCAGGATGGACAGCAAAGGAGTAATTTTGTTTCAACAGTGGCATTTTAACCTTTTAAACCTGCATAGGCGATATCTCTACCTGCACTTGAAGCCTTCCAGATAACATCCCAACTCGAAGGATGGTGCATTGTATTAACACCATCCCTGCCAGATATGCTAATTGAGCAGTCTGGACTCACAAAATTTCTAAATCCGAGCGGGAATCGAACCCAGGACCTATGGCACCAGAGACTAATGCATGCTTTAAAATACCGGAATTATACTTCTTACAAAAACAACACACATAGAACGTGTACATCTTTGGGACAGTTACAGTTTTCTGAAGTATGAAGACTGGTTCTAGTGCACAAATCACTGCGCTACTACACTCCACTACCTTGCTTAAACACCGCAATTATATTTCTTATAAATACCAAAAATAGTAGAATGTCTACATCTTTAGGGAACTTCAGTTTTTGAAGTATGACGACTAGTTCTAGTGTACTGGCCACTGTGCTACCACATTCCACTATATTTGCTTACAAATCCAACAAACGTAGAAATGTACATTTTGGGAAACATAAGTTTTTGAAGCACGAAGACTAGTTCTAGTGCACTATACACTGTACACTGTGCTACCACACTCCACTACCTTTCATGAATACTGCTGTTACAGTCTTACAAATTCGACAGACGTAGAATGTGTACATCTTTCGGAAAATAACCAGTTAGCATTCTACAAAAATCTATGTCGGACCATTAACGACCCGCTCAACGGTCCAATACTGATATATGTAGAATGCTAGCTGGGGTTAAGTTCTTGAAAAATAAAGACTGTAACTTCACACGTGATGTTATCGAAAGATTTGCACTGTAAAATGCAGGTAATGTGTAATGAAATTAAAGAGCCACAACATGAGAAACGTACTTTTGGACACGTGCGCTCAATTAAGGCTTAGATAAGCAGGTCTGATCAGAGTCTTCGTTGTCCGCATGAAGAAACTTTGCATCCTCAGCTATCCAAAATGCACAGGGAAGATTTTGATCAGATTGTGCGTATGCAAAGGCTGATCTGAATCTTTGCTAGGCGCACATGTTCAAAGGTACGTTTTCTGATATTGAGGCTCATACGATGTCTATCATTTCAGGAAGGTCTGGAGGTGAGGACACGGTACTGACAGATGAACAGGATCCGTTTACTGCATTAAATGGATTTCATCAAGAGGTGTCGCTACAGGCGGAGGAAAGTACCCGACGTCTTTCGCTCGTTCAGCGCGAGATGCAGTTCGGAACCCTCGGGGAACTCATCAGTGATATGCCATTAGATAGAAGACGTTACAGTCTCCCTGTCGGCAATGGTCTTATAAATAATTCAGTATTTAGAGTACCCCGAATGGGGAAAAATCAAGTGCTTCCAATCTTGAAACCAATAGCGCGTGATGCCGAAAAAGGCAACCGCGAAACTCATACAATTTAAGTGACTGCAAACACCTCGATTAAAGAGAATCCTAAGATGTGTAAAGTGTTTGTCTCCCTTGTGAAAGGGAGACCACTTCAGCGGAAACGAATTTACCTCCCTGGTATATGAATCCCTACTTAATGGGGACTATCCATACAGAAAACAAACAGCTCGCAGGCTTTTAAGCGTACTCTCAGTTCAGGAGGGAGGCATATACGTTTAATAAAGAGTGATCGCCCCTGGAGATGTATCCATTCACAGTATGAGCCTTAACAAGCTAAAACTCTATACTGTCAACTGTCCAACAGAGATCTTATACAAGGCTCAGTTGTTCTACACAAGCAATGTGGAAGCGCTGATCAGGTTGCAAGTATGCATTAAATGATCCGGGTTTCTGCATTTGCATTACAGTCGACTCTCGTTATCTCGAAGTCTAAGGGACTCTCTGAAATACTTCGAGATATCCGTATCTCGACATATCAGATTTGCAGATTTAAAGAAAAAATAAATCAAAGAACCAGATTTCACGAATATGTAATTTGACTCCTGAAATTAGAGCTATATCGAAAATATTGTGAAAAGAGGAGAAATGGCCCCTTAGAAGCAATTTCTCCGCTTTTCCACAATATATTGTTACCTGTTGTTATATTTTCATGTTTAAACAGGGACCAGATTTTCACTTCGAGATAAGCGGTTATTCGAGATAAGCGAGATCGAGATAACGAGAGTCGACTGTATTTGTATAGGTATCTGTTTTGATTGATTGTCGCAGCTCATAATAATGTCCATTTTACCCTTAATATCGGGACACCTAAAATACTTACCATACTTGTCCTAAAATGTGAACACGTCCATTTCACTATCTGTTATGTGTTTTAGAAATACTAGATGGCTGGTAATAAGCGGCATCTTTTAGATCTACACTTTTTGCTCAGCCCTGTCTGTCTCAATAATTAACATTTAGCATGCTTGGTAAAATGTCAGCAGAATACATTTTGAAATATATTTCCTATATTTTGCCAGAAAAAAAAAGGATTTGACATTTCATGCATATTGTCTCCTTTAGGAGACAATTTGCATGAAATGTCAAATCCTATTTTCTGGCAAAAATAAGAGAAATCTCATCAATTTGTCGTCTGCTGAACCTACCCATAGCATGATAAGTGTTAAGATACATACAACAGTAACTCCATCAGCTTTGCTCATTGATTTCTAGTACATTTAAAAATTATGGCATCAAATCATATTCTAAGTTAACTACGTTACTATCCATGATAACTACGTTACCATCATATCACAAATCACACTGACATTTGTTCCTATTTGTTACTTAATGTTTAGAATGTTAGAATGAAGATATGTTGTCATCGAAGATACCTTAGGTGACGTAAATCATGTGGTGAACCTGCTGTGGAATATTTCAGGCTTAAAGAAGCGTCTGTGATGATAAAAAAATGTTGTATAATCATTCATTTCACGCTGTTAATACATGTTCAAACATCTACTGGAACACAGACTACACTGAGAAAAACTGTATGAAATGTACGAATGAAGACCTTGAATGCGTTTTTGTACGAGCAGGTCGGGACATCTGTTTTATATTTTGATAAACAAATCGAACACTGTATTTGCGCATACTGGATGTCTGCGCATGCGCATACTGTTCTAAGACTTTGCTCAATTTATTATTAATACAGTACCTTTTCCTACCGGTGTTTGTCAGGAACAAATTGCTGAATAACTTCTTTCATGTGATACTTAGGCCACAGCTTTGAATATGTATCCAGTAAACCATCTGTGTTCAGACTAGACTTACAGATTTCCATTAGTTGAGTCCCGACAGAAGAATGGGACATTATGTCATACGCACGATTACTGCTTTTTCGATAATGAATTGATTACTGTCAAATCTATTAGAACTCTCCGGAACAAAATTTGTAGATATATAGCGATGCTTTTGAAACCTAACAGACCATTATCACACACTTTCCCAAAATGCTTGGAAAAGTCAGTTGTTTTCTATATAGGAAGAGCGCAAACCTGCACTCTGCCCTATATATCAGCCACAGTGTGAAATAATTGACTGCTATTCCCTATATATGAGGCGCAATATGAAACAATATATCACTCTTCCCTATATATGAGGTGAAATAATTGACCACTCTTCCCTATGTATGAGGCACAATGTGAAATAATTGACTACTCTTCCCTATATATGAGACGCAATGTGAAATTACTGACCCCTCTTCCCTACATATGAGGCGCAATGTGAAATAATTGACTACTCTTCCCTATATATGAGACGCAATGTGAAATTATTGACCCCTCTTCCCTATATATGAGGTGCAATGTGAAATAATACACCACTCTTTCCTACATGTGAACCGCAATGTGAAATAATGTTCCACTCTTTCCTACATGTGAACCGCAATGTGAAATAATGTTCCACTCTTTCCTACATGTGAACCGCAATGTGAAATAATGTTCCACTCTTTCCTACATGTGAACCGTAATGTGAAATAATGTTCCACTTTTTCCTACATATGAACCGCAATGTGAAATAATGTTCCACTCTTTCCTACATATGAACCACAATGTGAAATAATGTTCCACTCTTTCCTACATATGAACCGCAATGTGAAATAATGTTCCACTCTTTCCTACATATGAACCGCAATGTGAAATAATGTTCCACTCTTTCCTACATGTGAACCGCAATGTGAAATAATGTTAAACTCTTTCTTACATGTGAACCGCAATGTGAATAAAATTATCATTTTTCCCTATATATGAGCCACAGTGTAAAACAGTTTACCTTATGCTAGGTGGCGCACTGACTGCTCAGATCAGCCTAGGTATCCGCGCAGTCTGATCAGAAATTTCGTTGTCCTGAACAAGCCTTGGCTATTCTGAGAGTTCTGAGTGAAGACTGCGAAGACGCACTGGCTGGTCTGATTCCTCAGCAGGCGCACATCCCAGTAAGCATTCTACATAAATCTAAATCGGGCCGTTTTCGGCCCGTCAGGGTAGCTGATGGGCCGATGTGCCAATAACGGCCCGCGATAGATTTATAAAGAATGCTAGCTGGGATGCCGTAAGGTAATTTTCTCAATGTATGGTTCATTTATGTTGGCCCACATTGTTAATGGTACTCTATATGTACTTTTTATCATTTCTAAGTACTTTACTGATATTTTATGAGATTAAGCTACGCTGATATTTGACTGTCAATATTTGGAAAGTAAGCAGGAATAGATAAAAGTCTGTTCATTGAAGCAATGAATACACACAGGCACACAATTGAAAAAAGGCCGGTGTCAAGGCCAGACTAGCTCATTTCGGTCAATTAGGCATCATCATAAAACATCACAAAAATGTCCCCTTTGTATTGCAGTAAATCTATCAGTGTATCAAGTCCGCTTGAACAGATTTCAGACGGAATGTCACTAGAGAGCAATGAACACAATCACAAAACCGAAAACAGTTGAGGTATTAAGTTTTCTAGGCCAGCCTAGCTAGTTTCGGCCAGAAGTATTGGAATGGTCTTAATGATCACAATCAGAAACATAAATTATACTATAATGAAATACGTAGAACGTTTTACGGCCGCCACTGAATCTACTGAATACTATAGAATAACACTGATGAACTGATAAAGTCGTGATCAGACTGCGATTGGAAATATAGATCTGGGCCCAGTTGTTCAAAGCGTCGTTAGCTCAACGTGCTCGTTAGTGGTCAAAATGTTAGCAAATCTAATTCACAGGTATTTCTGCTAAAAGAATGTGAGTAGTTATTACAAATGCAAAAGCTACTCACATTTTGTCAGCAAAAAATTAGCGTATATGCCATATCTAATGATCAAAGTTTTAACGACACGTCAACTAACGACATCGTTAGTTTTGAACAACTAGGCCCTGAATTATAATGTAACGGCCCTTACCTCATTTGAGTATTAAAGGGACTGTATACATATCTTTTCCATCAGTTTGTCTAAGTGACACAACTTTTATGACTACCTCATTGTCTATCTGCAAACCTAGTCCCTTCGGAAAAAGGGTCTGTTCAAAAAGGAAGAAATACTCCCCTTTGGAACAAAGGATTTCCTTTTTTAGTGTAGGGAAACAATTTTTTTTAGAAGGGTGGAATGCTTTTCATTTTGGGTAGACCTTTTATCGTAAGGAAGCAAAACAGTTTTGAAAGAGTTGTCTACCTTGATAGTGTATTATTTCCTTTAAGGATCATTTAGTTATTTAGAAAGTCAGCGCAAAGTCTATATGTATACAAATCACCGATATTCCTAGATGTTAACTTGTTCATGCCTAGTGCATTCCCCAGACCAGGAAGTTGGACTATTCCTCTTTACGCTTTTACCACTGAGTTTATGAATGGACTCTTCCATCTCTGAACTTTGACACATTCATTATTGAAACTGGGGGTTTCAGTCAAAATCAATAACAAACTGGCAAACAGTGTAGTTCCTGATGAGAAAGCTCGTTACGAGCAGTGTCATCTGGATATGCACTTTTTGCAAAGGCATCTGTATTTGTCTGGAGTGTCCACCGTGCTGTTGAAAATTTGAATAACGATTAAACTATGGATATGTAAAGAGACTTATTGTCTACACAATATGTTTTGTTATCTAAACGGAGCCGTGTGCAAATGTGTCTTTGGGCATATGCGGGGAGCGAAGGCCCAGATCAGACTGCGCATCATAGATGGGTACTACAGAATGTATGGATGGAGAGCAAAGGCCCGGATCATAATAAGCGCATGCGCAGGATGATGTGAATTTGTGCATTTTGGGCAAGTTCCAAGTTCGCTTGACATGACCCAACTATAAAATAACAGGTAAACCTGTACCACCATGCTCCATGTTACAAGATTCATTTCCATTATACTGTGAAGTTGATTTAATAGAATACATTTTCTAATACTGTTTACTATTCTTACATTGTCTTTTATGGCTTGCTGAGTATGACAATAGCCTTGAAGATGTCCAGAAATAGCTACAATCACAGAACATAGCCTACCAGTGACACCGAGAGGAAGAGGAAACAAACCCTCACAGACAGTACACACGCTATAGACCAAAAACAAAGAAAACCAACTCCCCTTCCCAAACAAGGTGATTACAATGCTAGACAGGAACCACTAAACACAACAATAAGACAACGATGAGGATGAAACATGAAACAAAAAGCCCAGCAGCAATCAGCCACAAGGCCTCACAAAGAACAAACATCACCAGAACCACATCAAGATTTCGCTCGCATAAGTATAATTTAAACAAATAATGATTATACTAAAATGTGTAACATTTTGAAATTTTCATCACAAATTTGACCATTTTATAGTCGTATGCGTGCACCTTAGGACCAAATCTGTTCAGTCCGCGCACCCACGGAATTGTAACAGCATCTTCGCCTTTCGCTAACAGAACCAGTGGATCTTGTATCAATGAACAACAACGCCAACTATCAGTCCGGCCGGTATCGCTGCCTGATCCGGTTCTGCCCGTGCATGCTCCTGATCCGGTTCTGCCCGTGCATGCTCCTAAAGGTTTGATGCAGCTCATATTAGATCCCTTGTCAGGAAATGAGCATTCATATGCGAACAGCGAAGAACACCAGCCCGCAAAGCTCGGCCACATCCGTTTCAAGTCTTCACGCTTCGATATTTGTTTTGTTTGTTTGTTTTATACGGGTTCTCTGTCGCTTTCAACAATCTTTCAGTCATATCGCGACGGTGTCTGGATGTGGCAGGGAGCTCAATACTCACTTTTAGAGTGCTGCCTCACTGAAATATCACGCCTCAGACACTTGATATGATATTCCACCAAGTCACATTGTACTTACACTGAGCTGACCTGTTCTAATTCCTAGCACTGAGCACCAAGCGAAAGAGCAGCTAGTACCATTTTAAAGTCTTTGGTATGACTCGGCGGGGTATCGAACCAGCAATCTCCCGGTCACAAAGCGGACGCTCTACCAATTGAGCCACTGTTCCGGTCATGCTTCGATAACTCCTAAAGGGGCTTATAACTGAACATTGGATACACATGCCACATTGTCAACCATTTCCTACAAGGGAGAAACCATTTGTGACTTCCTAATGCTTTCCTGCATACAAACTCTCTTTTGAAAAGGGGCCTATTCTAAAAGGAAAGAGTTTGCTCCCGCTGGGAGCAAGGTCAATCATTTTAGAGTAGGCCCCTCCTCTGAAAAAGGGCTTACTCCAAATGGAAAGAATGGGAGCAAAATGGTCCGCTTTGCAGAAGCCGGCAAACTAATTTTGATATATAGATGCTGCAACTGAAAATTTATTTACCTTTTTAGGACGAGTGGAGGCTGCTATCTCAACTATTTGGACAAATCTTTTTTGCAGTAGAAGAAGTGTCTGGTTGGTCTTATTATTACCTTTACGAAAACACGCCTATTCAAATATATTGAACATTTTACCACCAAAAATATGAAATTTTTCAGATAAAAAGTCTGATATTTTTTCATATTTCTGCTCAAAACATAGATTGTGGGTACTCGTTAGAACCACCTTTCCGAGGCGGTTCTAACGAGTACCCATAATCTATGTTTTTGAGCAGAAATAAGAAAAATAATATATACCCCTGTAAACCCCAGTTTTACTATATAGAAGTGGGGTTTAAGGGGGTCAAAATTATATAGGTATGTTTTCGTGATGCATATTTATGGAAATACCTGTATTCAATGAAAACAATGTAAACCCTGATAACACTCCGCGTTCTGCGGAGTCTGACCTGGGTCTACATTATTTGCTAATCTCTTTATGGGACGCAAGGTATCAATAGGTTAACTCCCCGCATGCCGTTAAAATCAGCTATAACAGGACATACTCACATTATGTCGTTATCTAAACCATGGAATAACATGTATACTCGTAAGTATACGACCATGTACCAAGATGCATTTCTCATTAGGTATACGACAATGTATCAAGATTCATTTCTCAATAGGTATACGACCATGTATCAAGATTCATTTCTCATTAGGTATACGACCATGTACCAAGACGCATTTCTCATTAGGTATACGACCATGTATCAAGATTCATTTCTCATTAGGTATACGACCATGTATCAAGATTCATTTCTCATTTTACCGTCAAGTTGACTTGATAAAATACCTTTTCAAATGCTTCTCAATCTTACCTCCTTTTTTCAAGCTGTGTTAAAACAAGATGTGCTCTTTCAAAGTGAAATAAAATAATGAAGTTTCCAAGGAAAGGCCACAACCCTCGGAGAGGGTGGGGGTCACAACCCTCGGAGGGGGTGTGGGATCACTGCCCTCGGAGGGGGTGTGGGATCACTTCCTTTATAGAACAGTTCTGGGATGTGCCGCAGAAATAGGTGTACTTTTAATGCCTGAGATTATATGTTAAGGTATCAATTATAACACACAATTATATAAATAGCCCCCATTTCTAAAGCAGCATTATATCAATAGCCCATTAATTTGCAATTTTGGCAGAAAAAAGTAGCTTTAGTCTTACCTGGCCACATACATAATCAAAATGCACATATATTTGTGTATATAATTCCCAGGTAAGTTGTCTGTTTTTGGTTCAACTAGTGTTTACTAATAATCTTCTATTATATGAATAGGGTCTCGTTTTACATGCAAATTATATGAACTGGTATGTTTTGTCAGTCCAGCGGCACACCCCTGCCTAAATATTTTCCGAGGTCCACTCCCATCCCCCCTGCCCCTCGAACCACAACCACGAAGCAGAGACTTCCTGAGACAAGAAAGAATTCGCGGGGCACATAACGTGGAAACAACGTCGTTTCAACGTTGATTCAACGTCGACGTTGAATCAACGTTAAATCGACGTTGTTTCAACGTTGTGTGCCTGCTGAGGAAGAGATGAAGAACAAACAATGACAAGACACAACGGAACAGTTGCAATAACCAACATACAAACACGAAGAAGAACTGCACAGATGGACAGCCTTAGAACGGTCAGCAGAAAAGCTACTGGGGGGGGGTGAGGGGCATAACTAGCCTCGCCCTTCATTCGGATGCACTCAAAATTACAACTATGTTTTAAAGTCTTCTGCCTCATCCGTGAATCCTTACAGTAAAACACAAATAATTACTTCGATGAAACACAGAAGAGAGCGGAATGGCGATCCGAAACTCATTTGATCTACCTCTGCTCTTTTACACAAACACAAATGGCGGAAAATTAACCAAGTGGATTCATTCACCGTAAGGATAAAAACGGTAGCAAAGGGTTTGGAATGTCAGAGCAAACGTATAGTCAGTTTGGGTCTTCGCCCTTCGTATGCGTGAAGAGTGACTCTTTTATTGCGTAGACAATCTTAGTATTAGTTATTGCTACGGAAGCATTTTATGAAAGGTCACGGACTGGTCCAATGCTTTTTTTTCCGTGGAGTGTCCGAAGATATTCTAACCAAGTATTAGCTTCTACAAACAAGCTTGGGCTACGCTTAGCACACATTGTGCGCTAAGTGTAGACTAAGCCTTTTGTGAAAGCTAATACTTGTCCTAACCACAGACTAATAATTCTTTACCATACTGGTCCTACGAATAAAACAAAACCAAAACAGTACAGGAGATGTCAAGGAAGAGCCACAATCGCAGAATATTAACTATCAATGATACCAAGAAGAGCACACAAACCATGGCAAACATGATGATTTCAAGACCCTTTCAACATTATTCAATTCATATCGAGAGGATGGAAGGGTGATAAAGAAAGGTTCCCTGCAGTGAAACGCCATAGAGTCATGAACTGAATTCGCCTCCAGCGGGATTCGAACCCAGGACCTTGTGATCCGAAATCGGGATCGCTAACCACCCGAACGCTTCTACCATGACAGACAGCACACACGCGAAAAACCAAAGTAAAACAAAACAAATCTATTTGAGTAGTAGATGATTATCCGAAATGTGCTCGCTAAATAGCAAACCCTGCTAATACGCCGCGTTCTGTGAGACTGACCTGGGTCTACACCATCTGCAGGCATTTATATCCGAATTATCAGCGTAAATAAGGTACTCATATACGGAAACTGAAGAATGTGAAATTGGCAGCAACGTGATAAAACGTACTTCTGGACATGTGCGCCCAGCGGAGGTTCAGATCAGCCTGCGCATTCGCGCAGTCTGATCGGAATCTTCACTGTACGCGTTTTGGATATGCAAGGATGCAAAGTTTCTTAATGCGGACAACGAAGACTCTGATCAGACTGCGCAGATGCGCAGGCTGATTTGAGTCTTCAGTGGGCGCACATGTCATAAGGTACTTGTATGTTTCCTCACATTGCGGCTCAAATGTGAACCTGACCCATAGGAAAAATTGAAAACATGTGGCTAGATTATTTGCTAAAATTTCCGGCCATGCTTTTATGGTGGTATCATGCTGTTAACCTGGCACAACCTGTCAGGTAATATCACTAGGCATATCCATGGTATAGATTCCTATAAACATAACAAGCTCCAAATAACTTGAGGAGGTATTCGGGTGAAAACTGGTTTAGAATTTTGCATGGAAATATATAATACTGTTATCAGAAGCAAATCCACTGCATTTATATCATGCAATACAGTGTAACTAAACTATATATGTACATGCTTTCGCGCTAAATAGCAAAATACCCTCAAGTATGACAAAAAGTATCCGAGTCGTAATGTCAGAAAACGTACCTTCGGACGTGTGCACCAGCGATGATTTAGATCAGACTGCGAATTCGCGCAGTCTGATCAGAATCTTCACTGCGTGCATTTTGTAGAGCGAAGGATGCAAAATATCTTCATGCGGACAACGAAAACTCTGACCAGGCTGCGCGGATACGCGTATCCGCGCAGCCTGGTCAGAGTTTTCGTTGTCAGATTTCTCAAGATGTGGCTTATAAAGCTATCCGTAGTTATGATTGACCTCTCAATCGCCTTCGATGGTGTACTAACAACTGACATCTACATTCATAAATCACTTTACTTGTTCGGCATAAGCCATTAGCATGCGTTCGTAAGCGCGCTAATAGCAAATTGCTTCAGGCAATTAACAACGGTATACAAGGAGCGGTCGGAAAATATCCGGGCTTTTTGCTCTTTCTCATAAAACGTTAATGGTTTTTCAAAAATGAAGTTTTTTAAAAGTAAAACATATTTTAACGAGTAATACTTAACCTATAGATAATGTGCTATTCTATTCTGTTTTCACACCTTCCACAGAAAAAAACGACCTTTCAGTCGTTAATTAAAGTCTTAAACCAGAAGGTCCCTTAGGCAGTTACCTGTGTGACGTAACTCTTCCCGCTCAATTGACCACGTGTCAGTTTCTTTTATGTGTAAAACAATAGACACAATTAGGAGAGATAAGCGAGGGTGGGCGGAGGGAGATAATTGATTATCTATAGGTTAAGTATTACTCGTTAAAATATGTTTTACTTTTAAAAAACTTCATTTTAACTTCATAATACATTAACCTACAGATAATGTGCTAGAATTTGCAGAATAGGAGGGAGGTGCTCTCCTAATTCTAACACCAATAATATCTCACCACTTCTGGTTAAGACTCAGGAAACTCAAAGGAATCAGATACATTCTAATTCTATATTTAATAGAAAGAATGGTCTAGATTCACAAAATAGCTTTAAGGTGTTATGATCTAACAACCTTATATATATTAGTAGACTCTAGAGGAAGCCAGTTCTTAAGTCTCAGAGACCTAACATTGCCCCCCCCCCCCCCCCCCCCACCCCTCTTTTTTTCTTTTTGGGAAACAACAATTGGCTTCAAAAAGAAAAGGGAGTCATTGAGACATAACATAAATATTCCATCGCAAAGTAAGCTAGGAATATAGAAAATTTTGAAAACAAAATTTGTAAAACAAAAGGCCAAGACCATACACTGTAAGTAGTCTATGTAGGATCTTGAATAAATAAGGAAAAGTCTACTCGGTGGAGTTTCCTATAGATAACTGACATATGTAGATATTTTGGATAAAATTCTAGATATGTGAAGCTATGTAATTGTAATAGTCTAAGCTATTAGAATTATAAACTAATTAAATTCTGTTAATTGGAGCGACAGGACAGTTTCCGATGAACAGACACAGACTTAAAATAACCATAATGTGTAATTATTTCCCTTGATCAAATTAAAGAAGGGGAGATAATAAAAGTAGATGGAGTTAACTTAACTATAACTAAGTTATCCATCAGAAGAAAAAAGTATAGACAAACATAATGGTTAAAACTATTGCTAGACTAATTGTATAACGAATTTTTAGTCAAGCAATAAAATAATACAGAGTTTGCATATAACTGCTGGGAAGAAAAAACAACCGAAACCATTGATAATTAGTTTTGTCATAGACATATAAAAGCGTTTGATGTCCTGACAAAAAATAAAGAATAAACTGTCAACATCATAACTAAAGAGTTTGACAGAGAATAAGAGAGATAAGAATAAGGTTGATCGCAACAAACTGTATGACGGTCATAGTTTGGCTAAATCTTACCGTATTGATAAGATTAAACAATAATAAATAAGCTGGATAGAATCTTTCTATACCAGAAGATTGCCATGAAAAGTACTCCTGAGTAAATAATCATGGAAATCAAGAAATGTTAAAAATCCACTTTGATACGAATCAAAATGTTCATAAAAAGAGAAGGACTCAGAGAAAAAGTAATAGTGTGATAATCTCTGAAGAAAGATTATACAATAATACTGATTATTAATCTCAAAAAACACTTAATTTAAAAGTTAAGAGATAGTATTACTATTCTATACGCATATTTAAGAATAGTAAGAAATATATTAATACTAAATAAAAATTATACTACTGAACAAAATTCCCGCTATAAATCATAGGTTAAACGTAACTATTATTTAAGCAAGGAATTATTAAACATATAACTCTCTATAAAATTACTGCCCGGAAATTTTATAGATAAACATTCAATCAAATTTTTTTAGAATTGAATATTAATAAAATAAAATCTATGTCTGCATAATTGGTAATTCCTGAAATATCAAATTACGTACTCGCAAATGAGTTCAGGAAGAAAATACATATATATATACTCTCGAGATCTATGTGTAAACCATAGAGAGTAATAATATTATTACCGCGATCCCTGACGGAAGGGTAAAAACATGTATATGAAAGAGATAATAATTAATTTAACGTCATATAGGTTTAAGATAAAATTTGTTTAATCTTTAACCAATATGCAGCAACAGTGACTCGATATTCTGTATTCGTACGTAGAAAAGGAGTACTTAGTCATTAGAATTTTGAATGATTGAAATAGAGATAATGGGATCTAAAAGGATGTATCTCCATGAACTGAATCGAAGGATAAAATCCATTCTAAAAAACTAGGGCTTGTTTTAGGCTTAGTTTAACAAGCGTAGAATTGAATTATTTTCAAGTATTCATGAAGTCGTTATGCTCTGAATACTGAGAAAAAATGTTAAAATATTGTTTAGGAAATAAAAAAAAAATGACTGTTCCACAATGTTAGCTAGATTTAAACCTGGAACGTAGCGAGAAGGTCAATCTAATTTAAAAGTAAGATGAGAAAGATAAATAATGAAGATAGATATATAAATATCGGAATAATATACTATCTCCAACAATTATCAAATAATCTGAATGTTTAAAGGCATAAATACTACTCGAAAGTTTATTTACCGAATGTATAATCGGAGAAAACTTTCAGTATGTTCAAAAACATATCACAAAAGTAAGATCTGACCAGGAACGTAGGTGCAGCACTTACTAAGTTGTGAAGTTAATATAAACATATTTTATATTATAAATTGAAGCAGTGCATTTCAAAATCATCGACATCTTGAAATGACTTATTGTGTGGAAAAATAAATAAATATCCAGTTTCGGAAAGATATTTATCTATATATATAGACCATTTTTGATGCGGACTGGAAATCAAGATATTAATCTTTGCATTATTCGCAAACTGAACTTGAACTCTTAGCGAGAATTACTATGATCCCTTTAACGAATGTAAACATAAAGGAGGGGTAAAGAGATAATTAAGAGTGTCTTAATTCTTTACCGGCTCGTATACTAATAATTAAGGATGTTTTCCCTTTTGTCTAAGCCTAGACTATAGATTGATTAATATAATTATAATAATATCTGCTATTATGAGGTAAACTCTCGTTAATTAACCTCTAAGCATATATCAAAAATATATATATCAACATAATCTAGAGCTTCGGTAAGTTTAGAGGAAGGAAATGATTGACTTTGGCAGTTTCTGAATAGTTACAAAGTCAATAAAACAAAATATCAAAAGGAAAGTATTGTATATAAAATCTAATTTAGGCAATAATAATCTGTCACGTACTGAATAATTAATGCCTTTACTAAATATGTATCCATTGTCAATACCAAAGTGCAAGAAAATTTTGATTGACATGGACTCTAGTTATAAATAAAATATTAGAGGTATAGAGCTAGTCGAAGCAAAACTATTCCTCAATAAGATAAAGTAGACCTATAATATACGAGGATTAATTGGGTCTAGAATTATAATCATAATAAAATTATTATTCCAATATGAAGAATCTTCAGCGTAATAGATTCTTACTGAGGCAAAAATATCTGGTATATTGCTATCGTAGTCTTAAATGATCCAGAAGAAAAAATAAAACAGGCAAAGTAAAGAACGTATCGAATTATATCTATGCCTAAATATAAGATTTTTTCCTTATTTATTATTTTATAGCAGAGTTTAGACAGAGCACGACTGACCTAGACTCTAATATAATCAATCAAAAGATAGTATAAAATAGAATAATAGCTTATCGGATCAACTATTTTCCATGTAGAAAAGGCAAAAGGAAAATATGTACCTCAACTAGAATTTTAAATCGTAGTAATCTAGAGAGGTAGCGAATAAATAAATAAACTGTTAATTTATTTATCTGGTTGGTGTAAATTTCCGATACCTTAAGAATGAAAAATTAATAGAAAGTAGAAAAGATCGATTGCTACTTTCTTGTCAATTTACTCCTTAGATTACATGCTGATTACATATCGGAGCATGTAGAAGAAAAACAGGGGAGGAAAGAAGAAAATTTTTTATATTTCGTGTATATTTTTCTTCTTATAAATAACGATAGTTTTATAGTTCACCTTTGCCCTAGAGCCGAATAAGGTGAATATGTAAGAAGTTAATCTCTTTGTAGCGAATAAAAGAGATATAATTATAGCTGGAAGTATCTTCTACACTTAGTGAATGAATTGCGAATTTGATCGTAACCGATAATTCTTAATTCATTTTCAATAATAAATATATATATAGAATTTAAGTCAAGTTCAAAAGTGACTGGACAGAATTCAACAATATAAATGGCTACTAGGTATTAGAACCCATCGCTGTCATTCAATAACCTATAATCCAAGACTATACATGTCTATAGTGGTTATATGTGAATATATGTTGAGCGAGTACTAGTGACTACTACTCGCACACTAGTAATCCGACACAAAGTCTACGAAACTACTGCCCGGTGGAATTTCGTTAGAATGACCTGGCACTACTCTACGAAGTGCCTCCCGATGAAATTTTCGTTAGAGCCGGAATTTAAACGCTTTCTAGCGAATTAAAGAAATAAAACATCATTTGAATGACCTGGCACTAGTCTACGAACTGCTGCCCGGTAAGAATTTTGTTATAGTCGGAAGTTTAACTCTTTCTAGCGGATAAAAGAGATAAAACATAAGTTAATTTAAAATATTAATAGAATTACACACCTATAATAAGTCAATGGAATATTAAAAATTCTAGTCTGATTTGGGAAAGACTGTACAGAATTTTTTTGTATAAACAGTTATTATGTATTTCACTTAATAACCTATATCCATTGACTTAAACGTGAATGGAGCTCTATGAACGATAATAGATTGTTCGGGAATTAGTAATCATTATTTTGACACTAGTTACCCGACACAATGACCGGACACTAATATTCGTAACTGTTGCCCGGTAAAGTTACAAGTAATTTGACAAATTGATCGGATAGTAGTATTCGTAACTCTAGTCCGATGAAAAAGGGAGATTATATATGAAAACTGAGCGGGCACAAGTATTCGAAACTTTTTCCCGAAGATAATTAATTATTAGGCAAAAATTGACCAGACACTTTCTGTAAAAGTTTGCCTGGTGAAAAATCAGAAATAATATAATAATATGACCGGGTATAAGTATCAGAAATATTACTGATACTTTGCCCAGTGAAATTTTTTTTTTTTTTTTTTTTTTTTTTTTTTTTTTTTAATAATTAGACATAATGACCGGAAGTTAGTATACGTGACTATTTTGTCCGGTGAAATATGTCAGAAACTAAGTCTTTCCAGAAAATAATTAAATTATTGACTGGAGACTAGTTGACTGGTGACTGGTGACTGGGTGACTGGTGACTGGTGACTGGGTGACTGGTGACTGGGTGACTGGTGACTGGTGACTGGTGCCTGGTTGACTGGCACCTGGATGACTGGTGACTGGTGCCTGGTTGACTGGCACCTGATTGACTGGTGACTGGTGAAGCTGATTGACTGGAGCCTGGTTGACTGGTGACTGGTGACTGGTGACTGGATGACTGGTGACTGGTGACTGGTGGACTTAGACTTTATAGGATACTAAGTACCCAAAGATGCCACCTTCATGGGTCTTACCCCGGCAGTATAGCCATATGGGGTGGGGCTCCCATCAGTAAAGAATTGTCTTATAACCCATCAAGGGTTGACAAGTTCTTTACAATCAGCTTCTCCACCATGAGAATCTTTAGCCAACTGAAGATCTCTGCAAACAAAAGTCCAGGAAAAAAAACATATCGTAATTGCTGAATAACCTGGAACGAAAAGAACAAAAATATTCTGCATATATAAACACGACTATCGAACCGATCGCGCACGAGCGTTGTGCCGAAAAGCGAGAGTCGCCAAAACGCATGTGGAAAAAAAAAAACCAGTCAAAAATACATGAAATCGAAAATTGAAAATTTTAAATAATAACACAGAAAGTGAAAGGAGTGATAAATAAACAAAAGAAACACAAGGATACATAAATTTATCCGTGAGGAAAGAAATAATCCAAATTTCTATCACAGGTAAATAATCCTTGTTGAATTTCTTTGTCCACAGAAAAGAAACTGACACGTGGTCAATTGAGCGGGAAGAGTTACGTCACACAGGTAACTGCCTAAGGGACCTTCTGGTTTAAGACTTTAATTAACGACTGAAAGGTCGTTTCTTCTGTGGAAGGTGTGAAAACAGAATAGAATAGCACATTATCTATAGGTTAATGTATTATGAAGTTAAAATTTTATTGATTCGTTTTGAAAGTATCCCCATCTACGACTACACACTTTTGCCAGTTTCCTGAGAGCTTTTGTATTCCATCTCCAAACCATGAAGTAGACCTACTGCTGAGGTACCGATTTACAGCTGAAATCAAAGCCACCCTGGTCTCATACCTGTTTCCAGCGTGCCTTTCCTTCAGTTCTGTAAACAAATAAAAGTTGCAGAGAGTGGGAGGTGGACAGGGACGGGTGGAGCAAAGTTTGGTGTGTACGGAGGATGGGACAACAATTAGCACTTGAAGGAATTGATAAGTTCTACTGTGAGATGAGGACGTCGAGAGGGAGCATTGTCATACAAAATAAGGACCATTTTCTGGACTAGCCTGGGACGGAACTTCTTTTAGGTTTTCTTTAGATTTATTTTATTTATTTATTTATTTCAAAATTACTTCTGAAGAGTACCTAGCAGTCACAGTTCGACCTTTCGGTATGAAATGAGCCAGTATTATTCCACGTGGATCCAAAGCAGCCAGCAAAACCTCGCCAGCAGATGGAGAAAGTTCATTCTTAGGTGGGGAACCAGCTCATTTACTCTGCTTTGACTGAGCTTTTGTTTCAGGTTCATCATAATGAACTCCCATTTCACATTAGAAAACATGCCTATTCAAATATACTGAAAATTTTACAACCAAAAAATGAAAATTTTCAGATAAAAAAATCTGATAGTTTTCTTATTTCTGCTCAAAACATAGATTGTTGGTACTCGTTAGAACCGCCTCGTCGAGGCGGTTCTAACGACTACCCACAATCTATGCTTTTGAGCAGAAATAAGAAAAATAAGTATACCCCTGTAAATCCCAGTTTTACTATATAAAAGTGGGGTTTAAGGGGGTCAAAATAGGATAGGCATGTTTGCGTGGTGATACCCTGTGATAATGAAGTTTATTTTTAGCATGATTAAAACGCCCCAAATGTTCGTTTGCTATGGTCACCCTGGATGCCTTTTTGTCTCCTGTCATGTAAACTTTGACGCGCCGACGGTTGACCGATGATAAACTGATTAGCCTCCTCCTGTTATGTCACTCTACGATTTTTGTTGATAAAAAAAACTCCACATTCGGGTAGCATTCCACTCGTGGAAAAACGGGAGCATGAAAAGTTCGGATATTTTCCGATCGTCCCTAGTATTAGTGCAATTATACTGAAACGGAATCATTTCTTTTTTGTGTATATTTTTATATGCGGAAAAAGAGATGCGATTTCATTATTTGTTCAGATAACATTGAAAACTTCTAGAGTTCTTTGTCAGAACTTATGCAAGCTCACAATGATAGTGTTTATTGTATATCTTGCTTACACCGCAATCAAATTTGTAGTATTCTTAGCTGTCAAAAACAGAACATAAGATGTTGAGAAAGAGCCATAAGATCAGAGCAAAATCTACCGATGACATCAAGTGGAAGAGTTAACAAACCAAGACAAGACAGGTGGTCTGCTTGCCACAAACTAAAGAAAACCAAAGAAACCACGCCCCGAGGTTATAAAACTTTTTTCATGCTCATCTTAGCTGAGCATGAAATTTTCTCTGCTAATAAATATGAAAATGCCAACAACAGTTGGCATTTTCATATTTATTAGCAGAGAAATTTTCATGTTCAGCTATGTTTAGCAAGAAAGAATTTGCACTTGCTAGTAATTTAAGATTACTTAGCATGACAAATTTCATGCTCAGCTGAGCTGAGCATGAAAAATTTTTACAACCTCAGGGCCAGCTCTCTTTTTCCCGATGAGGTGATTACAATGCCAGAAATGATCCACCAATCACGACAGTAAAACAACGAACAGGACAATAGATGAAAAAAGCCATGCAGCCAGCACCACAAGGCCACACAAAGACCAAGCAACACCAGAACCAGTGCCTTAGGGCGGTCAGTAGGTGACATCTACCGGGAGATCGTTAATCGATTAACTGCTTACAATTCTCTAGACAACTTTTCGCAAATGTTTGAATTTTATCAAGTTTGTTGCCTGCATTTATGCTTGTAATGACATGAATAAAATATTACTATTAGAACTTCAGCGAAAGCACTTGACAGTCACACTGCAAGTAGGAGATGGAGAGGTATGATTAATTTCGCACTTGATAGTCACACTGCAAGTAGGAGATGGAGAGGTATGATTAATTTCGCACTTGATTGTCACACTGCAAGTAGGAGATGGAGAGGTATGATTAATTTCGCACTTGATTGTCACACTGCAAGTAGGAGATGGAGAGGTATGATTAATTTCGCACTTGATAGTCACAATGCAAGTAGAAGATGGAGAGGTATGATTAATTTCGCACTTGATTGTCACACTGCAAGTAGGAGATGGAGAGGTATGATTAATTTCGCACTTGATTGTCACACTGCAATTAGGAGATGGGGAGGTATGATTAATTTCGCACTTGATAGTCACACTGCAAGTAGGAGATGGAGAGGTATGATTAATTTCGCACTTGATTGTCACACTGCAAGTAGGAGATGGAGAGGTATGATTAATTTCACACTTGATAGTCACACTGCAAGTAGGAGATGGAGAGGTATGATTAATTTCGCACTTGATTGTCACACTGCAAGTAGGAGATGGGGAGGTATGATTAATTTCGCACTTGATAGTCACACTGCAAGTAGGAGATGGAGAGGTATGATTAATTTCGCACTTGATTGTCACACTGCAAGTAGGAGATGGAGAGGTATGATTAATTTCGCACTTGACAGTCACACTGCAAGTAGGAGATGGAGAGGTATGGTTAAGGTCCGCCAAGAGCCCTGTTAGCCTGAAACCATATTAATAGTGCGATGGTCTTTTTTACAGTAAATAATTTCTATCCCAGCAGCAGGGGAAGGGATGGGTAGGTTACATTTAATAGTATGGTCAGTGGAATTCAGTGTGGGTAATTCCTGGTGCATGGTGCAGGGGAGACAATATTATGTGATATATTTCAACCTGATATGCATGGTAATCTCCCTGCAGCCCTGCACCAGTTACTTGCTAATAATAATCACCAATGAATATGAGAGTCAACTTACTGGAATTTCAGATTTCAAAAGTGCAATATATAGAACAAGTTAATTCATGGAATTTATATTTGAAGAGTGAAATTGGATAAGTTAACCACAGAGTAAAAGAGGAGAGAACAAGAGCAAGAGACTGTCACAGTTGCGTTCTAGTCTCGTGTTTTTGGACGTTTCCTTTTTAAAAAAATCCGTCCTTTAAAATAGCGATGTCCGGGCGGGCGGGCGTCGTCCCAGGTTTACCTTTTGGTGGCCTTTTTTCAAAGTTATATGTTACCTTTATTCTTTAGTGGTTGTTTTCATATTTGGTAAGGATGAAGAGGAGGACCACTAGGCGTGTCCCAAACAAGAGAGACAACTCTCCTTTCATCTCCCCTGTTGTCATATATTTACCTTTTGGTTAAGTCATATGTTACTTTTATTCTTCATGGGATTGCTTTCATATTTGGTAGGGATGAAGAGGAAGACCAGTATGCATGTCATGTGCAAGAGAGACAACTCTCACTTCCTCAGTTATCTCCCTCCGAGATTTATCTTTTGGTTAACCTTTTTACAAAGTTACATATTATCTTTATTCTTTAGTGGATTGTTTTCATATTTGGGAGGGATAAAGAGGAGGGCCAGTAGGCGTGTGGCGTGCAAGAGAGACAACTGACTTTCTTTGTTGTGTACTTATCTCCCCTGAAGCCAAAATCTTGTGCAGGCGATGACTCCCATACTGCTTGAGATTATTTGACAATATTTGGTAGGGGCATATATCAGGTCAAGTAGGAGTGTCGCATACAAGAAGGACAACTCTTGCTTTGTTATTTTTTCTAGTTATCTCCCCTGAACAATTCCTACGCCAAGTTCTTATGCACATCATAACTTCTTAATGATTTGAAATATTTTGGTAATATTTGGTAGAGACATAGATATGGAACAGAAGAGATGTCAAGTGCAAGAGAGAAAGTTCTTACTTTCTTTGTTATGTACTTTCTCCCCTGAAACCGAAATCCTATGCAGGCCCTAGCTCCCATACTGTTTGAGATAATTTGATAATATTTGGTAGGGACAAACATCAGGTCAAGTAACAGTATCATATGCAGGTATGCGGAATATCTTAGGATGAAAAACATCCTCACAAAACATGTTTTTACTTGGTCTGTTCAAAGTTCTGCCACCTAATCACTTTACACCTAAAATGTTAACATTCATTTCAGGTACCCCTCCCACTTTTTTAACCACCGATAGACCCTTAAATACAGAAAATATCCCTGCACTTTTATATTAACCTCTACGGCAAATACCGTCAATATATTGTGCGACGTTAAAATACCTTTCAAAATCACACGATGTGATTACGTTTCCTTACACCAGGAGCGGCGGGTTGTGTCCTGCTTCACTGACAATTTACGTGGAGAACTATGACAAATTTATTTAAATGCAGTAAATTCGATCAATTACTGTAATCTAGACCATAATTAAATTTTGCAACCAGAAATCAACACAATCATGTGTGAAGTTCTACATGTATGCACAAATTCTTACTCACCCAGCGGACAAATGACGTTTATACAACGTTACCCATGACGATGCATCGACGTTGAGGCGACGTTGTGCAAACGTCGTGTGCCCGCAAGGCAGACACAAGCAGATGAGAGACACCACTTTTGCTTATGATGGGTACCAGAAAATGCATGCCTAAATAGTTTATAAATCTAGAATGTCTCTTTACCCAAAGCTTACACGCAAATCTAACAAAACGTTTGATTTATAATACCGATTACTTAGTTAGACACATATCTAGGCCATAATTAATTTTTTGAAAAATGTCATATGCAATCTACATCCAAAGCAGAAAACAATGCTCCTTCCAGGGATGGAATCATGATCACTAGTACTTAACTGTCTGCAAGTCTACTCCTTTACCAACTGAGCTAATCGGGCATGTGCGTATTCTCAGGCAGAAAATTTGCATCACGAACACATACCTATATAACTTTGACCCCCTTAAAGCCCACTTTTATATTGTAAAACTGGGGTTTACAGGGGTATACATTATTTTTCTTATTTCTTTTCAAAACCATAGATTGTGGGTAGTCGTTAGAACCGCCTCGGCAAGGCGGTTCTAACGAGTATCCAAAATCTATGTTTTAAGGAGAAATATGAAAACTATCAGAGTTTTCTCTTTGAAAATTCACAGTTTTTAGAGGTGAAATTTTCAATATATTTGAATAGGCGTGTTTTCGTAATATGGCTGTTGCAATGCTTTCTTCACATTTATAAACAGTCAAGGGGAAATAACCTAAGGTTTGAAACTGTGACATTGTTACTGTGCAAGTGAAATGTTTCGTGCAAATGATCTACATTAATTAATTGTCACATTACGAATAATTATTGCATAATGCTCTATACAGCTAAGAGTATGCTGCTAAAAAGAACACAACAATGCTGGCCTTATTCTAAACACCCATATTAGTAACAAAATAAAACAACAACGCGATTATTCTAAACTCCCACTATACATAGACGAGCGCGACCAAATGTAGCAATAACGCGTCCTCAAGAAAAGCTAGTAAAAGTGTGTGTGCTTAAGAGTTATATGCACAGATGTGTGTATGTGTGTGTGTGTGTGTGTGTGTGTGTGTGCGTGTGTGTGTGCGTGCATGCGTGCGTGCGTGCGCTTGCACGTGTTTTCAAAAACATTTGAAACACTATATTGACATTGGCTGATGCTTATAATTCTACTAACGGGGCCATGATCCTTGAAATGATTTATAGGAGGAAGGAGCCATATCACTGGCTAGCTGACTCCAGTAGTGATTGTCATTTATGTGTTTGTATAACTCTTGCTGCAAATTCAAAAGATCAGATTAAGAAATGATTTCACATTTTATTACCTTTACTGTGGTCTTTTAACCTTTACCACTCTTTGGGCAAATTCAGCAGACGATAATTTGATGATGTTTTATATTTTCTGTCCAGAAAACAGGGTTTCACATGTCATGCAGACTGTCTCCTAAGGAGCAGTTGCATGAAATGTCAAACCCCGTTTTCTGGAAAAATAAGAAAAAACATTTCAAACTGCCGTCTGCTGAAATTTTTACCCAACATGCTAAGCGTTACCCGGCTGTGGCTGGGTAACTGGCATGTGTAATTATTTGATTCCTGATAAACTCTTATTCAGATGCCAATCAGAAGATAAAGGAACCCGCACACAACATGTTGTATACCCTATACTAGGGAGCCGATAGCCCCATTTAGTAGAATTATAAACCTCTGATATTCGACATAGGAATACATTGATGAAACGGAATAAAATTTTCTTACCGTACCATATGTATCCGTGACATCCTCTGAATGCAGAATATAGAACAAAAAACAAAAGTATGAAGAGTCTGTCAGTTATAAAAACCGACCGAATGTTCATACAAAATAAACATTCTGTTTCAGCTCCACCAAAGTGTATTAATGTCCGCTGACCGTAAAATCTTTGAGTATCCTAGAATCCTCGAAATAACGCGATAATCCATAGACAGATAAAAGGGGGCTTCAAATTTACACGTGTATGAAGTAAACAAACAACTATGACGTCACCAGTTTAGTAATAGTTAGATGTACCAAAACCAAAGACTGGACATTCTAAGTTATTTATTACACATATCCTTGTGTACATCTTGAAAACAACTTACTGGTGTTGTTTATGTCGGAGTGTCACAATTGGCCACCGAACATCACTGATGTAGGATCTCACCCGGTCAACGCATAAAACAATACAACACATGGAAATTGGATACGTTTATTCTGATGGTACAGCAACTTCCTGGAAAATATATATGAAATGTATTTTACTAATAGCTACATGACGTAGAAGTAAAATATAGAATTTACCTAACTAAAAGCTAATACCAAACGCATCTTAACGACCATGTACCCGCTGCCAATACATAGTGGCGAAATTTGCAACCTCAACACGTCATCATAAAATATCACCAAAAATCACAAATGAAATTCGTGCCTCATAAATTTGACTTACAACTTCAATGCCAAGGCATATTAAATGGTTATTTATAGATAAAAAATACATTTTATAAGTATGAAAAGCTTACCTTCTAACTTACGCAAACTCGGGAATTGAATATTCCCTTTTCTTTTTCGTGAATACAAAGAATACTAACGTCAGTTTGTGACAAAAACATTCTCTTTTCTTTTTCATGAATACAAAGAACACTAACGTCAGTTTGTGTCAAATATTGTGCAGCCGAAAATTAAATTGAAATCTTTCATATAAAATACAATATGTATATGTCCGTATGTCCAAACTGATACACAAAACTAAAATATTGTACATTCATGTATACAAAGGACTGAATACCGGGTTGTATAGTATCTGCACGTGCAAAGCGAACAGTTAATGTAATCAATGTACATTGTATAGAGCTGTTTGAGTAGCCTACTTTGTAGCCAAAATATATGTTAATTTGAATTAATTTGGATATTCTCAATTTTCGGCTGCATTACGGAACAGTGTGAAACAAACTGACGTTAGTAGTTTATGTATTCATGAAAAACAAAAAGGGAACTTTTTTTACTAAATCGTATACCGCTTAGGGCGGTGCTGGTGAGAGGGGTTGGGTGGGGGGAGGGGGGTGTGCGTATGCATCCGCGCAAACCGCAGTGCTACGTTTGAATTCTTTTGTATGTCCTTTGTTTCGAAAAGCATTTTAGAGAAGACTTTTTTTTCAGAAGGGCCTTAGTTGCAGAAAAGTAAACAGGATATCACAATAGTTTCCTCTCTTATATAATATGGCTGAAGAACGATCGGAGTGTCGAGACCTCTTAAACTGAAACAAAGAACTGATGCCATGTTATCGTGATATTGTACTGCATTGTTTTATCAACATGGTTAATAATGTTATAAACGCATTTCGAATTATGTCTGTACATAGTAAAATGTTTTTAGTATTTAAAAAAAAAACTTCTTAGATACCATCACGGAAACATACCTATATAATTTGGATCCTCTTTAACCCTACTTTTATATAGTAAAACTGGGGTTTACTGGGGTATACTTTATTTTTCTTATTTCTGCTCAAAAACATAGTAAGAACCGACTCGGCGAGGCGGTTGTAACGAGTACCCGCAATCTATTTTTTTGAGCAAGCAGATATATAAAAAATACCGGAATCTTTATCTGAAAACTTTCAGTTTTTGGTGGTGAAGTTTTCAATATATTTGGTTTAAACAATATTTATTTCTTCTTTTTCTATGAAAATACAAACATACATTCATAATTGATCGCTGGTTCTAGAAGAGGATCTGGACGAAAGCTTTAAAGCTTAAAGAGTCCATTTCCACACACGCATGCAAAATGTACATACAAATCACAACATGGAAATATATCAAATATCATTTAAACATTTTGTTATTTTAAGAACATAATGTGATTTCTCAATTATATTCATGTGTACATATACACACATATACACGCATATACATATGCATATATATACACATATACATACTTGTATATATATATATATATATATATATATATATATATATATATACACACACACACGTATACATACATACATACATACATACATACATACATACATACATTTGAATAGGCGTGTTTTTGTAATGCCCAGTAAAGGCCAGAATCACGGAACACCGCCCTCCCATGGTGACAGATAGCAGTTGAATGACAGCATAAAACAAGACTTAACAAAGCCATATTGTCAATAGTGCAAAGCCATTAGAACAAATTGTCAGTACTACTTTGACAGAAGGCCCCGTATAAGAATCTGATGAAAATTGGCAAGCGGTTTCTGAGAAGAAGACATTTAAATGTTTATACGACTTTATGCATGAACAAAGCCCAGGGGCAATGGGATAGAATTTTTATTGTAACTAACAAGTTTTACTACTTTAATCATACATTGTAAGCTTCAGCCATTAGTCTTTAATACATTTTTAGAAAATCATTTTCAATATTTTGTAAGGGGACGCAAATTTGACATTGCCATGAAAGGTCAAAGGTCATCCTCTGATCATCATCTGAACAAACTTGGTAGATCTTGAGTCACCAATGCTATATACGAAGATTCAGTCTCAAAGTTTTCTTAGTTCTGAAGAAGAAGATTTTTATATGTGTATGCGGCCATCTTGTTCAATGGTGTGGAACCATTTAAACAAATGTTAATATAACTTCGACAGAAGGCTCCATGTGAAATTTGGTGAAAATTGGTCAAGCGGTTTCAGAGAAGAAGACGTTTAGAGAGTACATTGTTTTAAACGTATATAGCTAAGAGGCAAGTGCATATAACTCCCAGGGGACACAATTTTGATTGTAACTAAAACTTTTTACTACTTTAATCATACATTGCAAATTTCAGCCATTAGTCTTTAGTACAATTTCAGAAAATAATTTTTCAACATTTTCCCCATACAATTGCATGAACAAATTTGACCTTGCCATAGAAAGGTCAAAGGTCATCCTAGGATCATCATTTGAATTTTGATAGACATTGAGTCCTCGATGCTACATACCAAAGTCAGCCTTGGACTTTTTTTAGCTCTGGAGAAGAAGATTTCTAAGCATTTTTTAACGTATATGAACATGGCGGCCATCTTGTTTAATGATGTAGAACCGTTCGAACAAATTGATAATACCTCTTCGATAGAAGGCCCAATGTGAAATCTTGTGAAAATTAATCAAGCTGTCTCAGAAAAGAAGACGTTTAAAGGTTACAAAATTTTATACATTATTTAGCCCAGAGACAAGGACAGATAACCCCGGGGACAAAATTTTTATTGCAACTAAAAGGGTTCGCTACTTTGATCCTGCATTGTAAGATCTAGCTTGTCTTTAATACATTTTGAGAAACTGAATTTTCAATATTTTTCCCTTACAAATACATAGGGATGCAAATTTGACCTTGCCGTAAAAAAGGTCCAGTGTCAACCTAGGGTCATCCTTCGAACAAACTTGGTAGACTTTTAGTGTCCAATGCTATATGCCAAGATTCAGCCTTGACGCTTTCTTGGTTCTGGAGAAGGTGTGTAAGTGTTTTTACCATATATGAGCATGGCGGCCATGTTGTTGAACGAAGCAGAACCGTTCGAATAAACTGATAATACCCCTTCGACAGAAGGGGCAAGGGCAGATAATCCCGGGGGACAAATTTTGATTATAACTAAAAGGGTTTGCTACTTTGGTCCTACATTGCAAGTTCCAGCCATAGGTCTTTATTTCCCTTCTCTTTTTCATGAATACATAAAATACTAATGTCATTTTGTTTTACAATGTTCCATCTAGGGCAACCGGAAACTAAAATATCCAAATTCATTCAAATAAAGGCATATTTTGGCTACAAAGTAGGCTACTCAAACAGCTCTATACAATGTACATTGACCGTACATATATAATGTACTTAGCTGTTTCCCTTGCACGTGCAGATAGAATACTAATCGGTATCCAGTCCGTTATATACATGAACCGACAAGATTTCAGTTTTGTGTATCAGCTTGGGTACCTTAGGACATACACATAGTTGAAAATTTATTGAGTATTGTACGACTGTTTGCTGACGATACGTCGTTAGCTTGTTCCTCTGCAAAATACGTGATATAGAGGGCATTTTAAATCATGACTTGCTTGTATTGTCCACTTGGAGGAAGCAATGGTTGGTTGATTTTAATCCCAGTAAAACAGAAGCGATTATCTTTTCTTGTAATGACGCATATCATTTTCCGAATCTTATGTTCGAAGACATTTTGGTTAATTTTGTTGAAAGTCATAAGCATCTAGGTATTACTCTTTCTAGTAACGCTAAGTGGCATGCGCATATAGAAAACATTATTACATCTGTATCAAAATTATTAGGAATTATGAGCCCGTTAAATACAAATTGAGTAGGAAATCTTTAAATAATATCTATATTTCTTACATTCGACCTATCCTGGAGTATGCAGCGGTGGTATGGGACGGCTGTACAACATATGAAAAAACTCGACTTGAGCGAATACAGTATGAAGCAGCCAGAATTGTTACAGGACAAACGAGATCTGTTTCTATCGATAAACGCATAAAAGAAATAGGATGGTTGTCATTATCAGATAGGCGTTTGTTTCAAAAGGCTGTGCTTATGTATAAAATCATAAATGGCTTGGCGCCAGAATACATTTCTAATATCATGCCGCCGTTTGTGTCGGAGAGAACAGAATATAGTTTGAGAAATGCAGCCGACATTTCTGTCTTAAGTAGAAGAACTGAAATTTATTCTAGATCATTTTTTCCCTCTTTCGTTGACTACTGGAATAAGTTACCGTTGTCAGTAAGAAGCGCCGACTCTCTCAGTGCTTTTAAATAATTACTTAAGAGATCTATTTTTAGGAGTCCTGAAATCCCAAACTTTTTTTTTCAGGCCAACGCATAAGTTCTGTCTATCATTGTAGAATAAGAAATAATTGTAGCAATCTAAATGACGACTTATTCAATAATCATCTTAAACCAACGGCTGCATGTGACTGTGGTTTTGAGAGTGAGGATGCTGAACACTACTTTTTCTTCTGTAATAGATTCACCCAGCAACGGACTAGTCTATTCCAGGCCATCCGTAAATTTCAGCCTGTCGGTATACGTCTTCTCCTACACGGTTCTCCTGATCTCTCTGATGACGATAACGTTGAATTTTTTTCACACGTCCAACATTTTATAAAAGAAACAAATCGATTTTGAAACGGAAAACCAAATTTAAATACTGTAAACATGTAAGTAGCCTGTTATATCTATTAAAGATTTATCGAAGCTTGGTTTGGTGACTCCCGCTCACTACTCATCCTTCTTAGTTTCATTTTCATCCTTGAAACTAGATTCCTATAGAACTAATTTTCTTATTATTGTACTCCTTTCTTCTTTTTTTTCTCTATTTATTTTCTTCTTTCTATAGCTCTACTTGCGACCGCTCAATGTTTTGTTGATTATAAATTAATTTTGTATGCATGTAAACACGCGAGCTCGGACTCTCCAGACGCTGTTTATTGTTTGTTCTTAAATAATTTTATCTTCTTTCTTCTTTCTGTACTAGCATCTGGACAGTCGGAATTCTAGTGTCTACATAATAAGATTTACTCAGTGCCATAAACTTTGTATGTTATATTTTGTTTTGGGGAGGACCTTATCTAATGTTGTGAGAGCTTGTGGTCCAACCCACTTGCTATATGATTATTTGGCAATAAAATATGATTAAACTAAACTAAACATATTGTGTTTTTATTTGAAAGCTTTTACGGTTATTTAATGAACTGAAAAAGAAAGACACTTGCAGTTGCTTCCGAGAGTGGATTTCTCGAAAAAAAAAAAACAGCTATTTGCGAATAAACATAAGGTTATGTGTAGGCTACATAGAGTATTAATTTGATATATATATATATATATATATATATATATATATATATATATATATATATATATATATATATGAAGGAATATGAAATACCACTGGGCTGAGTGAGGCTCGAACCCACGCCGGCTACGACGGCAGCGCCTAGCCCTTCAGAGTCAGGAGACATAACCACTGCATCACTGCGCTTGTTAAAAATCAAGTTTCATGGAACAGTATTATGCTTGATTTCTCTGAAGCTTGAAAATATTATTACAATTTAAGATTTAAACAAACTTCAACAAAGAATTCCGGCCCAGAATCAATACTGATGCAAGTACTTCAGAAAAAAGTGTATAAGAAGAAATATGAAATACCACTGGGCTGAGTGAGGCTCGAACCCACACCGGCTACGACGGCAGCGCCTAGCCCTTCAGAGTCAGGAGACATAACCACTGCATCACTACTCTTGTTAAAAATCAAATTTCATGGAACAGTATTATGCTTGATTTCTCTGAATGACCCGTCGGATAGGGTTTATTTTTTGGTGCGCTAGCGCACTCATTACATACAAGGAACTCTCTGGATCCATAGGATACTGTAGCTTGAAAATATTATTACAATTTAAGATTTAAACAAATATATATATATATATATATATATATATATATATATATATATATATATATATATATATATATATATATATATATATATATATATATATATATATTGTTCGAAAATAATTTGCGCTCCAGTGTCCCCTTCAAGGAAACATATGGCGGACAACATCGCAGCTTGGAGAGACATTCCTCTTAGATATCGGCCAACTTGTGGCGCTATGCGGACGCCGTATTCCGCTATACCGTTTCTCAGACACGACAGTGAAGACGGCTGAAGGGTGACAGTGACAACTTTGTGCAATGAGGCACTAATATTGTGCTGAATACGGCCTCCAGGGTTATTCGAGCCCGTGATCTCTTGATAACGAGAACGCTCGACTAGTCGTATCCTTTATGTTCTGTTAGCAATGGAGAAAATTTGCATGAAATATCAAATCCTGTTTTCTTGGTAAAATAAGAAAACTATCATCAATTTGTCGTCTGCTGAAGTAGCCCACAGAGTGGAGAAGCATCAAGTTTATAACTTATTCCCGTTCCGCTATTCGACATTCAATAATGGATAAGTAATACGTTACTTATTCGTTATTCAAAAGTTATGCCAAATACAGATAAAAAGAGTGGTAAATGTAAATCGTGCCTACTATTCAGATTGACTTCTGTGTTAGTTAGAAATGATCGATTCACGAAAGCGACACACAAAAACATATATGAATAGTAACTATGTATATACCAGAATAGTACACAGAAAAGTGATATAAGTGAACTAAATGAAGGAGATATTTATACTGGACACTAGCTATATCTGGTAAGCATATCTGCGACAGAATGAAAATATGTGCAAATTGAGTAAAAAGCCCTTTAGCCCTGCATCCGCGCTTGATAAGGCCGTCTCAATCCGTCGATATATTCTAAAAACTACACTCTGTGAAGTAGAAACCTGTAGACTTTAAGAAAAATATTTTTCAAACACTGCACCAAATGATATACAAATACAAAATTAGTAACGAAATGTGCCGCGCCAACATGAAAATGCGTCTTCGGGCATATGCGGACAGCGAAAGCCTTGATCAGACTGCGCATCCGCGCAGGCTGATCAAAGCCTTCACTGTCCGCTTACAGATTTATTGGACTGTAGAATACAGAAAATGTTCTTATAGATTGTGCAGTTTCGCTGGCTGCTCCGGATCCTTTCTGTTCTTATATGATCCAAAGATACCTTTTAACCTGGTGCGGCTCAAATATTGTATTAAAATTAGATTCTCGCAGTATTAAATAGTACAGAACAGCACAATATCTGAGCTGAATAGATGGTGCAGCAAAATACCTGAGCTGAATATATGGTGCAGCAAAATACCTGAGCTGAATAGATGGTGCAGCAAAATATCTGAGCTGAATAGATGGTGCAGCAAAATACCTGAGCTGAATAGATGGTGCAGCAAAATACCTGAGCTGAATAGATGGTGCAGCAAAATATCTGAGCTGAATAGATGGTGCAGCAAAATATCTGAGCTGAATAGATGGTGCAGCAAAATACCTGAGCTGAATAGATGGTGCAGCAAAATATCTGAGCTGAATAGATGGTGCAGCAGAATACCTGAGCTGAATAGATGGTGCAGCAAAATATCTGAGCTGAATAGATGGTGCAGCAAAATATTATTAAAATTAGATTCTCGCAGTATTAAATAGTACAGAACAGCACAATATCTGAGCTGAATAGATGGTGCAGCAAAATACCTGAGCTGAATATATGGTGCAGCAAAATACCTGAGCTGAATAGATGGTGCAGCAAAATATCTGAGCTGAATAGATGGTGCAGCAAAATACCTGAGCTGAATAGATGGTGCAGCAAAATACCTGAGCTGAATAGATGGTGCAGCAAAATATCTGAGCTGAATAGATGGTGCAGCAAAATATCTGAGCTGAATAGATGGTGCAGCAAAATATCTGAGCTGAATAGATGGTGCAGCAAAATACCTGAGCTGAATATATGGTGCAGCAAAATACCTGAGCTGAATAGATGGTGCAGCAAAATATCTGAGCTGAATAGATGGTGCAGCAGAATACCTGAGCTGAATAGATGGTGCAGCAAAATATCTGAGCTGAATAGATGGTGCAGCAAAATATCTGAGCTGAATAGATGGTGCAGCAAAATATCTGAGATGAATAGATGGTGCAGCAAAATATCTGAGCTGAATAGATGGTGCAGCAAAATATCTGAGCTGAATAGATGTTGCGGATGCTCAGTTAAACTTGGTGCTCATCTGTATAAATTTTAATTTTAGGTTTGCTTCCGCATGGTAGCGCCAAAAAATGTGCTCGCAAATGAAAAAGACTACACGACGAAGAAATGAAATACAGTCACCAATGTAACAGTTACACTGTTACCTGGGTAATTCTATTTTATTTTCATGACTCCAGATCTGTCTCAAAATACAGTCAAACCTCAATAACTCGAACACTGATGGCTCGTTTACAATGGCTTACTCGAACTCGTTTTTGAGTCCCTACGAAATTCTTCCGATAGCTCAAGAAAACAAATATTTAGGAAAATTTTCTTATTCTGTCATGAAATTGTATGTTGTGTGTACTTATTAGAATCGCCTCATCGATGCGATTCTAATTAGTACACTCAACATACAATTATTGCGTAGAAAATTGAAAATATTTCCCTAAGTCATCGCTATTTGCTACCTGACCTGGCGCCATAATTAACCCTCAGGTGCTCGACCTACCCATATCTCGAACAAATTTCTAAGGTCCAAAAGATGTTTGAGACATTGAAGTTTGACTGTACATGTCGATGCCTGTAGTGATTATCGTTTTCTCATTTTCAGATGTCCGATGATGGAAGGCAAACGAACAATCAGGCTGCGTCACAGGCCGAAAGCAGATAAAGGAATGGCTTTTACCCGATTCAAACCAGAAGGAAAGCAAAGCCATCCTAGTTATAATGAGATGATCAAAAACGCTCTTCTTGGTCTTAAACAAGCCAGAGGGTCGTCAAGCAAAGACATTTTAGAATATATCTGTTCTGAGTATAGTATTAAGAACGATGGATATGCTAAACGAAATCTGAACGTTGCTTTACGAAATGGTGTGAAGAAATGTTATTTTCACAAAATAAGTAAAAGAGGTCGCTCTGAAACCTACCAACTGGAAGAGCAATCCAAAGTGTCAAGACTGAAATTCACAAAGTGTAACACAGACACAAAGAAGAAAGGTACACATACTGGAAAACAAAAGAAGGTGAAACCAGAAAAATATATGCGAGGGAAACAAACTAAACCAACCAGCGTCGGCATAGAAATAACAAACAAGAACCAAGAGACAGGTCGAGTTATTAAGAACATCAGAAAGTCGCACGCATCAACGGGTGAAATTGACAACATCGCAGAGTTCCCCATGAAAGATGATATACGAAAGTAAGGTCATTTTTATGTATTTAAAGACAGCTACAATGAGACCAAAATGGTTCTACTTGCTAATAATTTTATTGTCTGTACCTACAGTCGAACCTCAATGGCTCGAACATCTTTGGGACCATGGAAATTCATTCAAGACATGGGTAGTTCGAGCCACTGAGGGTTAATCAAGGTACAACTCAGGAAGCAAATAGAGATTGTTTAGGTAAATCTTTTCGAGTTTCTACACAATGATTGTATGTTGAGTGTACTCATTAGAGTAACCTCGATGAGGCGATTCTAATGAGTGCACACAACATACAATATCATGATAAAATAAGAAACAATCCCTAAATATTTGTTTTCTTGAGCTATTGGAAGAATTTTGTAGGGACTGAAAAAAGAGTTCGAATCATCCACGGTAAACAAGCCATCCAGATTCGAGCCATTGAGGTTATACTGTATTTGCTATGCAAGAGAGGTTAAAGGCATTTCACAGAGGTCAGTATGAGTTCCCATCAGGGGATTGTAAAGAGACCTTCTGCATGGTAATACACTTTGGAGGACTATTACTGTTCTTCGGTTCATATGTTATTACCTATGGAACAGATATATAAACCAGTACTAAATTCCCCTATTGGGCCTTTACCTGTAATTTTTATTGACAGTACACTAGGTTTTATTATGCCCTTCTTCTTATCGGTGAGAAGACTACTGACCAAGACAATTATTATTATTTTTTTTTTTTTTTTTTTTTTTTTTTTTTTTTTTTTTGCTATGGTGGGGGGTGGGGGGTGGGGGGTGGGGGTGTCGATTGTTCACAATCGAACCATAGTATACAGACACCAAAATCCTCTTACCTCTTAAGGTTGTTGTCCACGTGATTGTCATTGATCAATCAAATGAAATCAAACCGCGCGTTTGTACGAAATCCAGGTAACGGTAATTAATAGCCGCGCTTTTTTTGTCGCTGTGATGTCAAAGTGCCATGTACAGAAATTTATCTATACGAGGGATGTTCGAAATGAATTGCTTATTTCTATCTGGAGATTTCAAATTTCAAGTTAGCCCAAAAGTACTCATTTCATGCCCTCGAAGTACTCCCCCTGGCTAGAAATGCAAAGTTTCAGCCGATGTATCCACTTCTTGAAGGCGTCACGGTACGCTGATTTGGGCACAGTAATAAGGTACTGATGAATGGCAGATCCAAGTGCCTGTCGGGACTGGTATTTTCGCCCAGCAAGGAATGCTTTCTATTTCGGAAACAAAAAGAAATCACATGGGGCAAGGTCTGGGGAATACGGGGGGTGAGGCACAACAGTTACTTTTTCTTTCTTCAAAAACGCCGTAACTATTGCGGAGGTATGAGCTGGGGCATTGTCATGTAGAAGACGGACATGTTTAAATCCAGTGGCAGGTCGTCGTTTCTGATAATACTTTTTCAGTTTCGTCAGTACTACGTCTTTGTAGTACTTTCCGGTGATGCTTTTGCCCTTTTTCAATGGCACTTTTATTGCGACTCCTTCACCAGAGAAGAAGATTGCATACAAAACCTTCTTTGTACACAAAGAACGTTTGGCAATTATTGGGCGTTTGCTGTGTTTAGTGGCCCAGATCTTATTGCTAACCTTTCTGACGGGCTCAAAATAATGGACCCAGGTTTCATCACCTGTGACGACATTGGCAAATTGCTTTTTGTCATATTTTGGAAACATTTGAAGCAGCTTTTTGGCCACTTTAACCCGTTGCCTTTTTTGCTCGTCAGTCAACAGATGTGGCACTCATCTAGCAGAAATCTTTCTGACTTTCAAATGCTTCTTCAAAATAAGGTGAACCGTTGATAGTGATATGCCTACCTTTCGTGCAATATCACGAACTGTAAATCTGGCATCTCCTTCAATGATTTCTTTTATTTTGGAAACGATTTCTTTACAAGATGCAGATTTTGGCCTACCTGATTTCGGTGCATTTTTGATGGACTCTACACCAGACTCAAATTTCTTTTTCCACCGCCGAACTGTGTCATAAGACACACAAGAAGGTCCAAAAGCAGCAGAAATTTCAGTCATCAGCTTCTTCAAAGAACAACCAAGTTTTGAGCGAGCTTTGATGTAAGCCCGTATTTCATCTTTTTTGTCGACGCTTCTACCAACCATTTTTACTGCAGTGGTCAATGACTGCGTGTATTCAAATGGCAAATTTTATGTCTTACACTTAGTCTAACATGTACATTTATACACCATTGTGTAGATATTGAATAACCCTATACAGATATGTATTGGTTTTTATCGTGCCCCACGTGGATATCGAGCTAGAGGACAATAAGCAATACATTTCGAACATCCCTTGTAAAAGCTGGACTGGGACATCGGCAAACAGTGCAGACCCAGATCAGACGCTGCAGAAAGCGAAGTATGATCCGGGTCCGTACAGTTTGCTTAAATTACAGGACGTTAAGTGTTGAATGAAACAGTCTTAAGTTCAGGACCATTTTCCCTGCCTACACTCAGACACAATCGACCATGTTTTACATTCTATTTACATTTTTGTAATTGTTAACATGATACAGACGACCTTAACACTTGTCCTGCTGAACCCGGATATGCCTTGCTTTTGCAAACAGTGTAGATCCAGATCTTCAGAAGCCAACTGATCTGGATCTGCACTGTTTGCCATTAAGTATGTGAATTTATAGCAATAATCCGGATCAAGTAATCTGATTGGCTGAAAAGTAGAAGTAGGCGTGGCTTATTAATTTATTCAGCAAGACAAGGGTTAAATATAAGTGATGATACCAAGGAAATGCCATTATCACTAAACATAGCCTTCTTGAGGCACCAAAATTAGGAGAAAGGAGAACAAACAATGCCAAAACAAGGCATTAGGAGAAAGGAGAACAAACAATGCCAAAACAAGGCATTAGGAGAAAGGAGAAGAAACAATGCCAAAACAAGCGCCACATATGAAATAACCGACGCACAAAGAAACCCTTAATCCTTAAGATGCCAAACATAACAATTGTCGTTTGCTTTGCCTTCCGTCAATTACTTTAAAATCATTGTTGCAAACAGTATGGACCCAGATCAGACTGCTCCTCTAGGAGCAGTCTGATCTGGGTCCATACTGTTTACCTATATGCAAAAAAAATATGTTTGAAAAATTTGCAAGAAGATGCAGCAGACGACATAAACAGATGACATTTTCAGATGTAGTTTTTTTTTTTTTTTTTTTTTTGGCATCTTAAGGGTTAATAATCCGTAAATTGGTTGAGCGCAACTACAGCTGACGATTTTGATTGTTTTTTCAGCGGAAATTGGATTTAACATTTAATGTGAATCATCTGCTTGGCAGTCCATTCACATAAAATGTCGAGTCTTGTTTTGTCTGAAACAAATAACAAAATCAATTTTAGGATGTCGGCTTAGCCCTTAAAGGGTCAGTATTTCTATAGGTTATACACCGTCATAAAATGTGGGAAAAGTTCGCTTTTGGCAGAAGCTGTAACCTCTACCACTCTCTGAGCGAATTCAGCAGACGACAAATTGGTGATATTTTTCTTATTTTTATCAGAAAGGATTTGATATTTCACACAAGTTGCGTGAAGTGTCGAAATCTGTTTTCTGGGAAAATAATAAAAAAAATCAGTGTGTTGCCCGCTTTTAGCGCTAAACTCATAACAATTGTCAAATAACTAATGCAGAATAGTTTTGAAGATATGCTAAGATCCACTATCACAGAACGTAGCCTACCAATGACATCAAGAGGAATATTAAACAAACTACAGTCGAACTTCAATGGCTCGAGCATCTTTGGGACCATGTAAATTTGTTCGAGATACGGGTAATTCGAGCCACTGAGGATTAATCATGGCGCAAAGACAGGGAGCAAATGGCGATAATTTAGGAAACCCTTTTCAGTCTTCTACACAGTAATGATACGCTGAGGGTATTCATTTGAATTGCCCCGATGAGGCGATTCTAATAAGTACACACAACATACAATTTCATGATAAAGTAAGACAATTTCCTTAAATATTTGTTTTCTTGAGCTATCGGAAGAATTTTGTAGGGACTCAAAAACGAGTTCGAATTAGTCATAGTAAGCGAGCCACGGGTATTCCAGCTTTTGAGGTTCGATTGTATGATTGATAGTACATATGTACTAAAATAAAGAAAAGCTAAAACAACCTGCTCCCTCTTCTCTAACGAGGCGATAAAGTATCAATGAATAAATTATTTGTCATTGTCAATCAATGACAATGACAAATAATTTATTCAATGATATAGGCCTCCGGCCTACAACATACACAAACAGCAAATATAATTTTCTGTTATCGCTAATAATGCACAGTGCATCATAAGTTAAGGTTGTTTCTGCTTTTCACTGTATGAAAAAGAAAATTTGAAACTTGCTTAATTATAATGTTATCATTATGAAATAGAATACTATAAAATTCATAGAGTGGCTTTCAATTACGAAGATTTAAAAGCAGGTATCTTTGTCGGATATCATCGTAGGGAGAACATTTGAAAAATACATGGAATTCGTCCTCGATATGATAAGAATTGTTGTTTACAAATTGTATATTACATTGGTATGCCAGCATGCATATGCCCGAAGACACATCGACCACAACAATAAGACAAAAAGCAGGACATTATTCTGAAGTAACTTTAGCACATACCACATACCAAGTCGATGTTTAGGTGGATTGATATAGCGTTATTCCTATATGAATAGTTTGATTGTCATCACGGCGAACTTTTCCAATGACTTATGATAGGAAGCATACTATCATTACGCTATTACTTGGATTGCGATGCCCCTCGTTCTACATCGTATGGTGTATATACAAAGACCTCTTTTTGAAAAGATGTCTGCTCTAAACGAAAAAAAATATTGCTTCCAGTGAAAGCAAACGCTTTCCTTTTGGGGAAGAGCCTTTTTCAGAAGCTTTCTCTCCTTTGAAAGTGTATCAATTCCCCTTTAGGGCCCTTTTAAGGACTTCTATAGTTGGACTACAAACCTAGATTGTTTCTATTTAAAATATTCCACTTTTCGGTAGAATCTGTAATAACTGTTGATTTATGAGCCATGAAAAACTGTGCTTTCTTGGCATGCGCGGACAGCGAAAGCCCTGACCAGACTGCGTGGATGCACAGTCTGTCTGATCAGGGCTTCAACTGTCCGCTTCCAGAATCATTGGATACTGCTGAACGGGTCAATGGAGAGCATAGGCCCGGATGAGACCTTGCGCATAAGCAGGATGATGTGACCCCCGCTATTTTGCGCGTGCTCGAAGGCACTTTTTTCGCATGGCAGGGTCTATATGACCTTATTTCTTTTTTTAGTGTGGTTAATGCGCAAGAAGGCAGTAGTATGCAGCCCGATTCCATCTTTGTGAAGCTGCCCGATAATAAGATGGACTGTTTTATAGTTAGCCTAGACAATACTCCAGACGGTAGAATCTTTGTTGCGGACGGTTTTAACAAAGATGTGAAGTCGTTTGATCGAAGAGGTCAGTATCTGGCATCATGTGTGTTCTCATCTTCAAGAAATGGACCAAAAACGATGGCCGTTGTGGACAACACAGAAGCGCTTCTTGCCATGAAATATGAGAAAAAGCTGTATATTCTTGACATAGAAGATATTAAATCTGTAAAAATCAGGAAATAATTCGGCTTCGATTTTTTGTTTTTGCAATTTCGCCGTATGGAAAGAAAATCATTACTGGTGTTCTAAATGCGTCACTTAAACCCGAGTCGGTGAAGTTGATAGACAAAAGTGGGAAGATATATTGGTCGACGAATTCAGTCAACCATGATCAACCTTTGTTCCCGTCTATATTTGGTGGTATTTTCTTACTAGCCAAACTAACAATCGTTGTAGTAGACGCTGATACGACAACAATTACGCAACTGGATGGTGAAACTGGACAAGTGGTCGCAGTGTATGACACAGGAATAAACGAAATTATAGATGCATTTACTGAACACAGAGGGGTTTTGTACGTTTGGTTTCGTAAAAGTTTTGAAATACATGCATTGACACCTAATACAGGGAGTCAAATTAAATTATTTAATGTAATTGACCAACCAGGGCCCATGAAATACATCGACACAGAAGGAAAGATGATGATATCATGCGGGCTTTTTGGCAGGCGCAGAAATTATGTCGACTTTTTCGAAGTACCGAGAATGTAGTAGATAGAAAATATTCATAGTATGAACTTCATTTTATCCGAAGGTTTCCTTGCTTCATGCAGCAATGTGCAATTTCTAGATAGCTTCTGTCTGCGGTCCGGATAAACTGCGAAACACTAAAACTCATGATTGTATAAAAAGCATGCCAAATTGCAATATTGCAGACGACAGTTTGAAAAAATTGTATTATTATTATTACTATTGTAATAATGATAATACAATTTTTTGGCGCTTCAACGTGAATGGTCAAACCATATTTAATGGTTTGACCATTCATGTTCAAGCGCCAAAAAGCATGAAAAGTAAAACCTCAATCCCTGTGAAAAGGTGGACAAATTATCGTAAACTTGTCGTCTGCTTTTGCCGAGTGACTGATGATGGTTAGATAATTGTCGAACACTCAAACGAAACTGGAGATATTTCTTCGGAGAGCAGTGTACATGTGAAAAACGCGTTACTGTTGAAGTCTTACCGTAATAACCCTAAGTATTTGGGACAAATAGGCCCGAATAAACAGTGTAGACCCCAGATCAGGGTCCACACTGCTTGCTATTCATTTATCAGTTTTCGGCAAATCAACATGTAGGAAAAAGGGCAAAATACAAACGACATTGCTGAATATGAATATATAATAGTACTTAACAAAACCTTGCCTCAGATTGTCGTTCTTTTGTATGTTCTATATTTTCAAAGGCAACTTTTAAATTATTTTTATTAAGTTGTTCCAAATTTAGAACAAACATTGTAATTGGTTCGAGACAAGTGTCCGAAATATGGTAAGTATATCAGATATATGTTCCAATTAACAATCTTAGTATTTGTCATTGCTGCGGAAGCACTCTATGAAAGGACATGGACTGGTCCAATGCTATTTTCGATTGACTACTCAACGCTCATTGTCTATTTTTATAATTATATGAGCCAGTTAAGAGCTAAGATTGGTCTCATCAGCTGTCTTAGAACACACAAACAGTAACACTTCACGCATTTGATTAGAATTGGTCATTGTCAGTAATAACAGAAGAACTATCAAATCATATAATACATGAGCCAAACAGTCCCAAAGGACCAGAAAAAGTAATATTAGCACTATATCAAAGTACGGGGTGACGTTTTACGACCTTCACATAAGCATTTAACGACAGCTGCTGCGATCACAAATTATTCGTGAGAAGAGATATTTTGGAAATCCAATTAACAAGTCAAAATCAAACAGTAGTAGACTAGGTCTTATTGAGTCTGTTCATGACGAATAATGAAAAATACGTTGAAGGAGCCAAATTTAATACCATGAATATCAATGGTTTCACAAAAGTTATTGTTTACTTAGACAAATTAACACTGATCATCTTTGTTGTAATTCTAGCATTTTGGACACCCACTATATGGATACCCACTTTGCTATCTGTTTTCTTGTTGTGATGCCAGCATTGTGGTCACCGTCTTGAACAGCTGTCCACTTTGCTTTCCCACGTTTTTTTTTTTTTTTGTTTTTTTTTTTTTTTGTTTTTTTGTTTGTTTTTTATTGTTTGTTTGCTTTTTTTTGTTTGTTTGTTTATTTGTTTGTTTGACTACAAACATGGTATGATGTTTTATGCTGAATAAAGTTATTTGTATCGTATTGTATTGTTTTTTCTGTTTGCATTGTTTTAACGTTTGGAACTGCGTCAGGAGAAAATGCGCTGTTTCGCGCGTATGAAACTGGTGTAAGTGCGCAGTTGCGGTTTGTTTTGCATTAAGTGGTCCTTAGTTCTTCTTCTGTAGGTGGTCTGGAAAAGCTGTGCTTCATGATGGTGACATTTTCTATGTATCTTCACTTACTTTTGGCCTCGGTTATTAAATTTTATCAGGACCCAGTTATTTAAAGCATCGTTAGCTTAACGAGCTCGTTAGTGGTCAAAATGTTAACTGTTCTAGTAAGTACAATATCTAATTCACAGGTATTTTTGCTGAAAAAATGTGAAAATCAAAATTTAAATTGGAAGAAAATCTACACCATCTCACTAGCTGCAACGAAAGATGTAAAGCTTAGAAACTTTCATTACAAATATATTATGAGAATAATCCCGACTAACAAATTTTTACTAAAATGTGGTATAGAAGAATCAGCTCTTTATGATTTCTGCAATATGGAGATCGAAACAATAGATCACTTATTTTCGCAATGCAAACACGTACAAACTTTTTGGACGGAATTTTCCCACTTTTTATCAGACCTTAATATTGACATTGAGTTCAACCTAATAAACATAGCATTTGGCTTTACCATCACAATCGGAAAACCAGAAATTATGTTTAAAAACTTCCTCATAATACTTGGAAAATACTTTATTTTTAGAGGCAAATGCTTAAAAGTCATACCTACTTTGAATCAGTTTTAGTCATTCCTAAGAAACAGAATCAAGATAGAAAAAGAAATATACTTCATGAAAGATAAACTTGCCCAGTTTGAAATAATGTCGGGTATTTGATACATTCACCCTTTAAGAGAATAAACAAACTTGCTAAAAAGCTAATAAGGAAGGTAGCACCTTTTTTTATTTTTATTTTTCCTTCTTATTTTATTATTTTTCTTTGTGCTTAAACTGGTACACCGTTTTTCTTTATTTTTTTATTAAATTATTTTATTTTATTTTTCTGCTCTACTATTTGGTTTTCTAGTCTTCTTGTTATATTTCTTTTTTTCCTTTTTTCATTGTTCTAAAATTTCCTCTTCCTTTGTTTTTTTTTTTTTTTTTTTTTTTTTTCCTATATTACAATGTTTCTGAAAATGCATCATATAAATGTATTGAAAATAGCATTTATTATCTACACCGATAAATACAAGCACACTTAATACATCTGTTTAAAATATCTTTATGATATTGATATTTCATCACGAAAACATACCTATATAATTTTGACCCCCTTAAACCCCACTTTTATATAGTAAAACTGGGGTTTACAGGGGTAAACATTATTTTTGTTATTTCTGCTCGGGACGTGGATTGTTGGTACTCGTTGGAACCGCCTCGACGAGGCGGTTCTAACGGATGCCCACAATCTATGTTTTGGGCGGAGATATGAAAAATATCAGAAATTTTATCTGAATCATTTTTTGGTGGTAAAATTTTCGGTGTATTTGAATAGGCGTGTTTTCGTAATGATTTGTAGTTATTTGCATGTCTTGTATTGACTATGATTTTGTTTGAATAGAATATATTTGTAAAATGTATTTTCGGAAATAAATATTAAATAACAAAAACTTTTAAATTATTTTTGTTAAGTTGTTCCAAATTTAGAACAAACAGTGTAAATGGTTCGAGACAAGTGTCCGAAATATGGTAAGTATATCATATATATGTTCCAATTAACAATCTTAGTATTTGTCATTGCTGCGGAAGCACTCTATGAAAGGACGTGGACTTGTATTGTATTGTATTGTTTTTTCTGTTTGCATTGTTTTAATGTTTGGAACTGCGTCAGGAGAAAATGCGCTGTTTCGCGCGTATGAAACTGGTGTAAGTGCGCAGTTGCGGTTTGTTTTGTCATTGAGTGGTCCTTAGTTCTTCTTCTGTAGGTGGTCTGGAAAAGCTGTGCTTCATGATGGTGACATTTTCTAGGTATCTTCACTTACTTTTGGCCTCGGTTATTAAATTTTATCAGGGCCCAGTTATTTAAAACATCGTTAGCTTAACGAGCTCGTTAGTGGTCAAAATGTTAACTGTTCTAGTAAGTACAATATCTAATTCACAGGTACTTTTGCTGAAAAAAATGTGAGTAGCTGCAAAAGCTACTCACATTTTGTCAGCAAAAATATTAGCATATATTCCATATTAAATTATCAAAGTTTTAACGATACGTTAACTAAAGACACCGTTAGTTTTGAACAACTAGACCGAGGTTGATAAAACCCATCGTTAACAATCACGTTTGGTTGGTATTGCCCACAATTTACGACCATGCCCGCAGTTTACTGCACCATCCAATTTGTTGGTAAGATCATGAATAAACTGAACTAGTCAGAAAGAATGCTGAGGCAAAATGTTTATTTGGTTGTAAAAGAGTACATGCTCAATATGTGAACGACATAGGTCTATATTTTTCAGAGTTATACTTCCTTTTTTGATACTGGTTCTTGATACTATACTTGTTTAACCCATTTTTTATGCCAAGTGGACTCTTCTACATTTATGCCAAATGGACTCTGCTTACCTCTGCGGACCGATCCATTTCAATCTAATGAGTATCTGATTAATTTTATTAGTGCCATGTTTTATAGAAATTCCTGTAGTTAATGCAAACAGAGCATACCCTGATCAGACGCCGTGTTCTGCGGAGTCTAATATGGTTCTACACTGCTTGCCAATGTCCCTTTTGTGGGACGCTGGGAATAAATGGGTAAAAGTCACAAAATATTGATAACTGTCTTACCTAATGAGAACCAATAACATATTTTTATTGTAGAACCACCTCGAGTAAGTGACTATGCACTCGTATGCACAATATTTGGATGGTTTGGTTTCACTCACAAACTAAATAAGGCTTTAAGAATTCCGCTGAAGCCGGTGCTAGGAGGGCATATGCAGCCTTGCAAACTACAGTGTTGCATATGAAGAGACTTAATAAAACCGAGTCTCCGATTTTTGTTTTTTGTGTGTTCTTTGTTTCCAAAGGCAATTCTTTTGATTTTTATTTTATTTAAGTATATGAATAATTCGTCGGCGTTTACTCATCGATAAAATCACAAAAATGAAATCCATTTCTGCAATAAAGTCTTAATAAACTATACAAAGGCTGAATAAATAACGCAGCATCTGATACGGAACATTACAGGAAGTTCTGTAACCCTTGAAGTAGGAAATGGGCCTGTCCAAAGAGTTGGGAAGAAGAGTTCGCTGAGCATTAAAGGCTCCCTATTCCTCAAAAATAGACATTTTTTTATCCAAGAAAGATTTAATGAATTAAAGTACTCTCATAAAATGAGGCATCTGACAGCTTGTAAAATTTCCGTTAGTTTCTTGTTTTTGAACTAGATAAAAAATGAAATGATTTTTTATCGTATCCTTGAATTAATGTTGACAACATTAATTCAGAGATACAATAAAAAATCATTTCATTTCAAGAACGAGAGACTAACTGAAATTTTACAGGCTGTCAGGTGCTACATTTTATGATTGTATTAATACCATATATCAGTTTATTAAACCTTTCTTGGATAATAAAATGTCTATCTTTTGAGGAATATGGAGCCTTTAACAGATTAATTCACTCCCGAGTGGTGTCTGTTGGTTTCTGTAGAGAAGAAAGTCTCGCAGGCTGAACTTATGCCTATGGCATACAATAAAGTACATGTGACTACGCATGACAATTTTCAACACAGGATAAAATGACACAAATACACCGAATGGCAATGTATGACACTTGTTAAAATACTCGTCACAATTTATGACACAGAATAATACAGATGACAATTTGGGAAACAAAATACAGCGCATAATGCCAGTATACGAGAAATGTATATTTGTAAAGCATCATCACGTAAGATAAGGCACTTTTTGGACCTTATTCATACATAAAGATAAGTTGGCCATGACATTTCCACGAAAATTTATGTAATAGGTTATTCAAGCATTTTCCCGTAATACCTATAAGTATTGGGACAGCTTTTCTTCTTACCATACTTGTCCTAAAATTTGGAATAGTCCATTCTACTACCTCTTGATGTGTGTAAATATTGCTGTATGTATGGTAAACAGTGTAGGCCCTGACCAGATGCCGCGCTCTGTGCAAGGGTCTGTCTGTCGCATTACTTAGGGTTATTAAAGAAAAACCAATACATGAAGCCGGCCTCGGTGGCTCAGTTGGATGCGCATCCGACGGGTGGTCAGGAGGTCGCGGGTTCCGACCCCGCCGGGCCGGCAACAGTCTTTCGTGGAAATTGAGCATGAAATATGTTCTACGGTCATCGTCTCCCTTCCGCTGATTCAAAAAGGCCAGTTGTCATTTTCTGACGAAAGAATATGCACAATACTGGTTAGAGGCCAACTGATCTGGATCTACATTGTTCTAGTAGGTACAATATCTAATTCACAGGTATTTTTGCTGAAAAAATGTGAGTAGCTTTTGCAAATGCAAAAGCTACTCACATTTTGTCAGCAAAAATATTAGAATATATTCCATATTAAATGATCAAAGTTTTAATGATACGTTAACTAAAGACACCGACAGGGTATATCTGGGTCCAGCAGGACAAGAGTTAATATTTTATCGGGTAGCAGTCAATATTGTTACTACTGTCACTGTAAGACGTGTAAGCTATCATCAGTTGTCGTTTTGTAGCGGTGTATTTTAAGCAGCTCGGAGCGTTGCCCAAGCCTTCTCTTGTTGTCAGCAGTACTCTGCGATTGTTTAGATCTAGATTCCATGCACATATTTCATCACTGGCACCATAACAGAGGTACACAATTCCTCTTTCATCAACACAGATTCCTTCGTGTGACTTTCCATAGACACCACAAAATTTGATGACGTCACCTGTTTCACCGTTCAGCTTCACAACAGAGTTTTCTAAGCTGTCTGCTACAATGACTATTGGATTATCGTTTTCCAGGCAGCAAGTGATATTTGCAACAGAACTGAACAAAGTTTCTCCGAGATAGAATGGGTTTCTGGACCAGTAAGTTCTACCTCTTTTATCGATAAGTTTCAGAAACGCGGGAATCTCGCTTGTACAAACAACAAGTTTATCTCCAAGGCAAGAAACAGCCCTGACCGTAAAATCAAGCTGAATTTTGTAACAGATTTTTGGGTCACAAGTCTGTATGTCTACGACGTAGAGTTGCGTCTCCTGGCAGAGATTGACAACAGCTTCATCGTCGTCAACTACTGCGATATCAACAGGACCATACGGAGATGGAAATGTCAATGATGTCATGTACTCCTTGTCTTCGCTAAATATCTTCAAGTTTTTGTTATAACAATCTACCATTAGGATTCTGCCATCCGGTGTAACATCTAGACTTCGTACCCAGCAATCAAACTCGTCTTCAGGTGTCCTTACACAAAACGACTCCTGACGGCCCATCTTGATATCGGCTAGATTTGGGATCCTGCAAGCAATGAAAAATGAATAAAATCTAAAAGATTGCCTTTGGAACACACACAAGAAAATCGGGGACTCGGTTTTATTAAAGGCTCCATGTTCCTAAAAACATTAGACATTTTTATCCAAGAAGGGTTATTAAATTGAGATATAGGATTAATACGATCACAAAATGTGGCATCTGACAGCCTGTAAAATTTCAGTTAGTCTCTCGATTTTAAACTGGATCGAAAATGAAATGATTTTAATATTAATATTGACCATATTAATTCAGAGATACGATAAAAAAAAATCATTTCATTTCAAGAACGAGAGACTAACTAAAATTTTACAGGCTGCCACATTTTATGATTGTATTAATACCATATATCAATTTATTAAACCTTTCTTGATGATAAAATGTTTATTTTTCAGGAATATGAAACCTTTAAGTCTCTTTATATGCATCGATGTGGTTTGCGAAGCTGCATACACACACCAGCACCGGCGCCACACACACACACACACACACACACACACACACACACACACCAGCACCGGCTTTTAAAAGCGGTATCCGATTTTCAAAGTAACCATAATGAGCCCCATGATCCCAAACAAGACAGAAATACATTCTGGACTAGGATGAAGTACGGGGAGACGTTTTACGGCCGCCACACTACATTTAATACCAGCTGCAGTAAGCATTAATATCTATAATCATTACTTAGCACGTGCATGTAGAACGGTTCTACGGCTTTGGCGAGCAACAAAGATTCAGAACAGCATTAGCGTCCGTGCAGTGTGATCAGATATCAGAATCTTTGCTGCTCATATAAGTGAGCTTATGTAGCAAGCATTTTGAGATAGAATTATATGTACCTTTAAACATGTATAAACTGGAACAAAAAAGAGTATTTGGTCGGTTGCACGTGCCAAGTTGTACCTTTTCGCATACACGTGCTCAATATTCAGTACAACCTAAATAAGGGTGACAACTCTGACAAAATGGTTTTGCCTCCCTTTTAAAACCCCAAGGAGAGCAAATTATTTCCTTTTAGAGCTTTGAAGAAAATTCTTTCCTTTTAGCATAGGTTTGTTTACAGAATGGGATTGGTGTGCAGAAAAGAAAACAGGACAAATGTACTTAAAGATACCCAGGAAATGCCACAATCACGCATGACAACCTTTCCGAAGCGGAGGGTGAGTAATCACGTGGTGAGCAATTGGTAATCTCATATTTTAGGAGGAGTTTTGCATCGATTCGTGTTGGGTATTAGCGATTTTTTCCATCTTTGTATTAGAAGATTTCACACATGACACCAAGTGCAGCGTATTGAGTCTTTGAAGCACTTTCTCCCGTCGAGTATACATTTTCCTAACATTACGAAAACATGCCTATTCAAATACATAGAAAATTTCACATCCAAATACTTAAAATTTTCAGATAAAAAAAAATCTGATATGTTTCATTTTTCTGCTCAAAACATATATTGTTGGTACTCGTTAGAACCGCCTTGGCGAGGCGGTTCTAACGGGTACCACAATTAATGTTTTGAGCAGAAATAACAAAAATAATGTATACCCCTGTAACCCCCAGTTTTACTATATAAAAGTGGGGTTTAAGGGGATCAGTATTATATAGAGGCATGTTTTCGTGATGGAATCCTTTTCAGGAAGGGCTTGGTGCACAGTAGAGTAAACAGGAAGTCAGAAAATGTGGCAGAACTGGCGAAGAATCTATCAGACGTATCCAAATGCAGTCCTCTTAAACGGCTTGAAATTGTCAGGATATTTGGTTTTGTATTTAAAGGGGAACACAAAATAGTTGTAAGTATATATTGGAGTAAAGTGCTTAACAAACCATTTATTTTGATGCAAGATTTTTTAAAATCGGTCTAGAAATAAGGAAGTTATGGTGGTTTGAATATATTTAAAATGGTTGTCTTGGATGCCGCCATATTGTAGGCTTTGTGACGTCACACAGCCCAAATTCAATATGCAAAACCAAATTATAAAAGGTTTTTAAGAATACTTTTGCTACAGATTTTTACAATCTTTTAAATGTAGTGACAAGCAATCAGTTCCTCCAAAATAAACCAACTTTATGAGAATAACTACCTTTATGAAACGAATTTAATTTTTATAAAAAAAAAACTCATTAAATGGACACTCATCATTTTAACCCTGGTTGTAAATAATAACTAACGTTGGTCCAGTGGGAGATTGTATCAACTCTACAAGAGGTGCGTCGAATTCGGCGGAAGCTATATTTAACAACAAAAACAACAATGGCGGCGCCCATACCTCCAATATTAAAATATTCAACTGTCTATAACTTACTAAATTTTCCACCGATTTTTGATCAAATTTGTGTCAAAATCAATTCTTTGTAAAGTTCTTTACTTTAAAGCACAATACCTTTTAAGGTTGCATTCTCATTTAAGTATGTAGTGTTACGACCTAACACTCCTACCTTCGGTTATCTGCCTTGGCAGATTACGCATAGCTTGTAGGTATATATTCAATCTCTGACGACTGCATCAGGGAGTCGACTCTTTGGCACAGTGGTTAGAGCATTGGACTTTTATCCGGGAGGACCGGGTTCGAATCCCACGATCAGCGGGAAATTTTTTCAGCTATGTTTCATTCCTTTGTTACTGCTTTCATGTCGTAAGATGGGGGCTCGTCCGGAATAGGAATTTATTTAGCCGAAAATGGCTTCGCGCCATCAGAAATGATGACTTCCTTGAAAAGGGGAAGTGTTACGACCTAGCACTCCTACCTTCGATTATCTGCCTTGGCAGATTACGCATAGCTTTTAGGTATATATTCAATCTCTGACAACTGCGTCAGGGAGTCGACTCTTTGGCTCCGTGGTTAGAGCATTAGATTTTTATCCGGGAGGACCGGGTTCGAATCCCACGATCGGTGGGAATTTTTTTCAGCTATGATTCATTCCTTTGTTACGACTTTCATGTCGTAAGAGTAGAAAAGGAATAAGTATTGCCAAGCTCACAAAGGATGGACATACTTCTTTGACGGAACCATCTCTTCAGAAGTTTCTTTTGTTTTTATGCACTCATCTTTCATGTCGGTTCTGACCAACTCTGACTTTCTGCCTTTGTGTTTTTTCCTTGTTTTCTCAGCCTCCGCCGTGGTAGTTGTCTTTCTCTTTACTCTGCACGAGAATAGTTAAAAGGGAATTTGATATACAGTGAACCCTCGTTACAACGACAGCATTTGTTCCCAGAGACGTTGCCATTAAAATGAATTTGCTGTTGTAAAGAATACTTAATGAGCAGATTCATATGTAAGAAAGGTCTTGTTCTGTTCTTATTTCCTCACACAACATATGTTTTGGATATTTGTTAGAATTGCCTCAGTGAGGCGATTCTAACAAATATCCAAAAAGTATATGTTTCTTTAAAGCAATAGATACAATATTCTGCTATAATTTGTGACTAATCTCTATGGCGACGGTTTCGTGACATTCACATTGTCATTATAACGAATTTTGTCGTTGTATCGAGTGTCGGTATAAAGAGGGTTGGCTTTACTGCAAGGTGGGGGTGGGGGTGGGGGCGGGTAGCATCTCTGTGAAGGTTAATCTTTGCCTTCCTTCTGAAAATCGGTCAGTTCTAAAAGGCAAGAATAGGCTCCAACGACAGGGGTTCATTCTTAAAGGAAAGAATTGGAGCAAATTCGTTCCTTTCAGAATTGGTCCCTTTTCAGGAAGGAAAGAAAAGGAGACAATGAAGTAATAGAAGTTTTCTCCCTTGTACAAGTCGCAGAAAATCTGCCACTGAGTTATCTAAGGCTACATTTAGTAAAGCAAACACTCGGATGCGAACGCTTGCAAACATTCCGTTCCACGAGGGTCGTGCAAAAAGTTCTGTCACTAATAGGCTTATTTAGTTTTATCCAAGGTATATTTTAAAATGATCGGTGTGTTGAATAGCTAACGATACCCGTTTATTTCGTGCAAACTGCTTTCCAACTGACCGAGTTATTTCAGATTGAAATAGATGCAGTCATGTTCACTGACCAATTTACTTGTTACATTGGAACATGGACCAGAAGACTGGAATTCGTAGCTATATTAAATGCCGCATTAGGCTTAATATAGATTCAAAGCAGATATTTAATAAATTGTGTGGTATATATGGCCCTCAGACCATTTCAATGCGTACAGTTTTTAGGTGGGTTAAAGCTTTTAAAGCTGGGAAAGTTTCTGTTGAACATGATACCCGTCCTGGAAGGCCTAAAACCTCTTACCAAGGCTAACATCGCTGCTGTAAAGATTGTGGTCGAACAGGATGCGCGATTGTCTGTCAAAGATATAGCTAGTTGTACTGGCATATCAGAAGGCAGTGTGCAAACAATTCTGAAAAAGCGTTTGGACCTGGGAAAGGTTTGCGCTAGGTGGGTACCTCATTTGCTCACTGAGGAGCAAAAGACACGCCTTAATTGTGCCCGGGAGCTTTTGAAAACATACAAAGGCTGTAATAGTCGGGTTATTTCTAACTTGCTAACAGGTGATGAAACCTGGGTGCACATGTTTGAGCCACAAAGAAGAGCCGATAATAAGCAATGGAAGCGAAAAGATCAAAAACGCCTATGTATTGCCAAGAGAACCATATGTTCGAAAAAGATGTTGTACGCAATTTTCTTTAATTCAAGTGGGCCAGTCGTTCAAGTGCCTTGTCCATCTGGTCATACAGTCAATGGCCGATTCTACAAGAATTCTCTACTGAAGAAAGTGAAAGAGTTTTACAATAAGAAAACACCAAGCAAAAGATGGTCAGGAGTCCACCTTTTACATGACAACGCCTCCTCTCAGAAGTGTGAGGTTGTTAAGTTTTTTTTTTTGGCTTCTGAAAAGGTGAAAGTTTTAAACCATCAACCTTATTCACCTGACCTGAGTCCCTGTGACTTCTTTTTATTTCCAAGGCTTAAGAAAATGCTTTCTAGAAATAAGTTTACGTCTAGAAGTTCTCTTGGCAGCGCTATTTATCAGTGTCTCAAACAGATACCAAGAGAAGACTATTTATCTGCTTTTCGCGACTGGGTAAAAAAGTTACACAAATGTGTTTCAGTAAAGGGGGAATACTTTGAAGGTTTGTAATAAAAATAGTTTGATAAAACGTAGCACTGAAGTAATCCAAACCCAGTGACAAAACTTTTTGCAGTACCCTCGTATTGTGACAATTTTCAGGAGACGGAACCCAGCTGGTACATGACGTTTATACAACGTCGTTGCATCGACGTTGAGACGACGTTGTACAAACATAATGTGCCCGATTGGAAGCTCAGTAGTATTGGCTAAATATACCTTCTGGCGCAAACAAAATGGTTAACGTTTAGTTGTAAACAACTGCATCTCACTTTTAACTCATTATACGCTAAATTTAAATATCAGCTAATCATACCGTAGATAGTTTGTTAGTTTGCCTTTGTTGTCCGCAATTTTTGTTATCAGTATACTAATTTTTAATTTTTAGGATATTTTAAGCTGTTAAAAGCGTATTAAAGAAATAACCATGACAACCATATCATATCCTTGAACCAAGGAAATTTTATGGAGCGCTGCAACGTAGTCCGAGTGGCCTTTTAATCATTTGGAAGCCTTTTGTGCTAAAACTGTAGATAATGGGCGGATGTGCTATACAAAAAGTGGGTATACACAAACACACCACCATAACCGTCATAATAATAATTATAATAATAATATAAGCTACATTTTTTCACTTTGCTACTAATCATCGATACAGTATTTTTCCAACCCAAATCCGTTTCATATATACTCAAAACCAAAAGTAACTTGTCACTTTTTATTAATGAGTAATTTTGTTTCTACTTCGATCTGGTTGTAATAAATTAATTCAATTGTTTCTAGGGTTAGTCTCAGAGGGATTCAAGAGAGACTATTCGTTTAAGTGATTCCAGTCTCGCGTTACCTGCACCTTCATCAAAAACAGTATTTTTCACTTTTTCTCAAAACTTCAAAAGCAGAACATGCTTTTCAACACAAAATCTGAAAAGTCCATTGTTTGTCGATAAAATTCCCTGCAAAACATTTTTTTCTGTTCTATCTGACTAATTAATGGCAATAACTTAAAGTTGTTTCACATTGAAATTATCCCCCTTGCGATAAAAACAATAGTAAACTTTCGTCGCTCGTGAAATCCATATCTTCGATATTGTTTGGAAGTTTTAAACGGCGTTGTCTTTGGACTTCTACAGAGAGTGTATGACGAGAAAAAAACGCAAAGGTTCTGATCATGTCAAAGAGAAAAACTTTCTGTAGGATTTCCATTACTAACATGGTTAAGTTTGATCACACGGCCTTCTCGATATAAATAGACGCGTTCTGAAGTTGCGCAATAGATGATGCAGACTTTTTGTTAATTTAAGAACAATTTTCAGTACATATCTAAGCGAATAAAGTGTTTTTTCCTGACATAAACCTGTATATGTAAGGTACAGTGACTTTCCAAAAGTGAATTAATATCGTAACTTTTGATTTTGACCCCGTCAGTTTTGCGAGAGACCCTTTTGATAATCTGTTTGAAAGAAAGGGCTCAACAATGTGTATCGTGTGCACAAATGATTGTCCTTTAACATCATTAAAACAATTTTTTAATTTCACTCAGCAAAAATCAGTAAAGCATATAAATATAAGCTGTAAAGTTACTTTTGGCTTTAAGTATATATATGATCTATCTCTCTCTCTCTCTCTCTCTGAAAGAATTGTCATGCAATACAATTCGATTCTCACTTTTTCCCAAAGATTCATTTTGCACAGAGACGTTTAACTGTATACCTAGCCAAACGTAACAATCCCGGAATTGCGCAACAAAGTGAGATTGTGCGCAAGACAATTCCAGAATTGTTTCGACAGTCAAACCTCGAGTCAAACATAGTATTAACTTTGCACATTTATGTTTTGTGTTTATTAATTTATCTTTATTTTATTTAGTTATCTATTATTTTATATATTTATTGAATGTTAACGCTGAAAATATATATTATAATTATATATACCTGTTCATGTTTCGCATGTATATTCTAATCCAACTTGTATTTGACTGATAGTGTTCTTCCGCAGCATATGGTATATACATGTTTGTCATGTCTATTTATAGCATAGTTATGACTATATAAATAGTCTATGTATAAGACTATACCCCGTATATAGTCATTGGTGATTCCATTTTCAGTTTAAACCATTAAGCAAGTATAACATTTTTCAAAAAAAAAAAAAATACAAAACAGAAGCAAAGAAAAGAAAAGATAAGAAAAAAGGAAAAAAAACAAACATAAAAAGTTCATCCCAATCAAAGCGCATGAAGCAGCGATCCAAGGGAGGCAAATAGAACAAACTTTATCAGATTAATTAAGTTAGAGTTATATACCTGTAACGAACATAACTACCGCATCTACAAATGGGGTTACCTGTTAAGCCCCGTTTATATGCATTAAATTTACCCTAGGGGTAAATATTAGCCCCCATCTTGTTAAATACCCCGGGGGTCCCGGTGGGTAAACAGTTGCGTTTATATGTGTTATAAGAAGTGGTGTGTGTGTGTGTGGGAGTGGGGGGAAGGGGGGGGGGTGCAATTCTAAACTTCCCAAGCCAAAAATTTTGATACAAGTTTAATCAAAATCGATCAGCAAATAAGAAAGTTATTGGAGTTTAAATATTGAAAACCAGCTGTCAAGGACGCCGCCATATTTAGGCTTTGTGACGTCACAAAGCCCTAATCAATTATGCTTAATTAAAATAGATAGCATACAGATGGATAGTTTCTCTTAATTTTTCTGAATATGTTTTCTTAAAGCGGTAAGCAACTTATTTTCTAAAAACAAATGCTTTTGTTATAAAAATAATGCAACAGTATAAAGTTTAAAAAGTGTTAAAATCTCATTAAATATTCAAAATGGCGGCGCCAAATGTTGGGCCATGTTAAATCCTTCAAACAATAATAACTTTATTATCTCTTGACCGATTTTGATCGAACTTGTATCGATTTTTACGGTTTGTTAAGCTCTTCTTTGTGAAATATATTTCATTTTTGGATTGTTCCCCTTTAATGGAGAAGCTAATGATAAAATCAGAGGAAGTCAAATGATTGGACTGGTTGTTTATAGAGAGTACTTAGTGGAATTAATTGACTGCTATCTCACATTCGGGTCAGACTGATTGTGTGATAATGTTGGCATAGGATCTGAAACTGAGACTAACGTGGAACTCAATTCTGGTGATCTCTAAATATGACAAGCAGACTTGGCCATTGCCAGCCCATAGATATGCACAGTCTGGGCAGGATATTCTCTGTTTACAGATTAGAGTGTACATATAAAGATGAAGTAATTAGTCATCGGTATTTGACTGTCCCTGATCAATGCAATCCACTTGCGGTGCTAGTATTTTGTGCATACTCAGGTGTTTGTCACATATTGAACAGTTGAAATACCATGTGTATGAGTACCTAAGACCATAATCAAACTGTGCAGAGATTGTTCCATAGATATACAGTCTCATCTGGTACCATTACTTATATCTGACAATTCTGTACCCTGGTGATGTATTTTTAAGTCATTAACCTTTACCGTGCTCTGTGCGAAATTAACAGACGCCAAATTGGTAGTATTTACCTTGTTTTTTTTTTTTGTAAGGGATGGGACCATTTTCATGAAATGTCAGAGCTAATTTTCGGGGAAAAATAAGAAAATATTTCAAGTTGTTTTCTGCTAAATGTTTTACCCTCCACGCTAAGCGTTAAGAAATGGGAATTATTTCTAGTCATCAAATTAGTTGAAAATACCTACTGTCAAAAAACTTTCCAGATGACATTCTTTCTCAGTATAGATGACATCTCGGACCTAATAATAGTATATTGGGTCCAAGATGACATTAACTCATTATAGATCAGCACCATGATAAATACATGTATAAGAAACAAATATTTAGTCACTGGAGACTGGAGCCAGTCTAGACCTCAACTTGCAAACATTAATTTGTGGTAGAAAAGGTACAAGTTTACCTGCAGACATTAAGTATATAAACAAATAAAATGTAAGTAAAATAAAAATTGTATACATATATTTTGAGGCATTCCAAACATATTTATAAAATTTACCCATATGGGTAAATAAAAAAATGCGTTTACATGACGAAATATACCCCTAGGGGTAAAATACCCCGAGAGGCAAATATATTTGCCCCTACCCTTGAGCAGGGATGTTTTACCCACGTGGGTTAATTTTACTTCTAGGGGCAAATGCGTTTACATGACGAGTTTACCCCTAGGGGTATATTTGCCCCTATGGGGTAAATTTGCCCCTATGGGCAAACTTGTAGCTATAAACGGGGCATTAAGCCCCGTTTATATGCATTAAGTTTACACCTACGGGTAAATATTTGCCCTTCCTTGTTAAATATCCCCGTGGGCAAACGGTTGCGTTTATGCATATAAACGGGGCATATGTGTTATAGGAAGAAGGGGCAAATGAGAGTTTTCTTTTGATTTAAAAGCCTATCTATAACAGCAACAATGTTTCTTTAATCTTTACCACACTCTGAGAATATTTTGCAGATGACAAATTGATGATATTTTTCTTATTTTCCTAGAGTTCTGGATTTGACATTTCATGCAAATTGTCTCCATTGGTGACAATCTGCATAAGATATCAAATCATGTATCCTGGAAAAAAAATAACAAAAACATTTCAAAATGTCTTCTGCTGAAATTTTTACCCAGAGTGCTTAGGGTTAATCTGCATTATCAAAAATGAATTATTTAAGAACGCTTCAGAGGCAATTTGCTGCAATAAGTAGGGAAAGAAATGTTTTGGATGAAAGAAAAAGTATTATTTGGTGGTCAGTAATATAATGTTCCCTGTTCTACTGCTGCGCTCCAGAATGTTTTGCTAATATTCCCCAGCAGCAAGACAGTATAGCCCCACCAAAGTTTGGGCAGGATTTATGATTTTGTACTGTAAACAAAGAGATTATGCAATCATACTGTACATGTACTGTACATGTACATAGATATGTTCATCGGAATCCAGGCTGACCCCATAATCATCTGAGCCGCTCCAAACAGAAATTGACCTTATGACATATGCGAACAGGGTACACCAAGATCAGCTTGTGCATCCGCAGGGTCTATGCAAACAATGTAGACCCTGATTGGAAAGCCCAGATGTGCAGGCCTATCTGCGTGTATGCAGGTTACATATGTTATAAATTAAGCTTCTATTTGGAGTAACATATTTACATTTTTCACTCATCAGCTATATGCTCCAGACATTAAACAAGAACTAATTAAGAGAACTAACTGGTAATAATCAAGAAAAGTGATAACAATAATCCATAAAATTAAATTATTTGACATCGCTTTTTATAATTCAGGTCAGACTGTATGATAATGTTGAATGTTGGGATGGGATCTGAAACTGGAAATAACAGGGGACTCAGTTCTGGTGACCTTTAAATATGACTAGCAGACTTGGCCATTGCAAGCCCATATCTCTGCATAGTCTGGTCAGGGTATTACAGATGGGATTCTACATATAAAGATCAAGTAATTGTTCATCGGTAATGAATGTCCATGATCATTTCAATCCACTTGCGGTGCTTGTTTTTTGTGCGTTTGTAGATGGCTGCACTCAAGTGATTGTCACATATTGAACTATTGAAATACCATGGGTGTGAGTACCTGGCCATAATCAGACTGTCCAGGGGTTGTTAAACAGATATACAGTCTGATCTGGTACCATTATTTATATGTGACATTTCTGTAGGCTGGCAAGTTTTGTGAAGTCATTAACCTTTACCACTCTCTGGGCAAAATCAACAGACGCCAAATTGGTAATATATTCTTTTTTTTCTACAGAAAATAAGGTATGACACTATTTTCATCAAGAGGAAAAGGAAACCGACAAAACCCAACAAGCACAAATCGAGCAAATGTACGAAAAGCACTAATATTAGCTCTATCTCTTCCCCAAGCCAGGTAATCGCAATGCTAACACAAGAACAAAATGCCACAAGGTAAGACATAAAACAAATCGCCTCGTAGAATAAACCACAAAGCAACAAAGAGTAAGACTAACACCGGGACCACCGCCTTAGAACGGTCAGTAGAGTAAATCATATCTGTCTTGAATCAGTATCCTAACTGCTAGCATAATAGTATTCTTGTCAAATAATTCACTTCTGACCACAACTTGCAAACAGAAATTTGTGATAAAGAAGGTACAACGGTATATCTGCAGACATCAAGTAAGCAAATAAATAAAATGTATGCAAAATAATCATTATTTACATGTATTTTGAGGCATTCCAAACATATTTACAAAATTTACCCCTACGGATAAATTAAAAATTGCGTTTACATGACGAAGTATACCCTTAGGGGTAACCTGGGGACAAATATATGTGCCCCAACCCTTGAGTAGGGATATTTTTCCCACGTGGGTAAATTTTACCACTAGTGGCAAATGCGTTTATATGACGAGTTTACCCTTAGGGGTATATTTGCCCCCTAGGGGTAAATTTGCCCCTAGGGGCAAACTTATGAATATAAACGGGGCATTAGTGTCTAAAATATTGCTGGATGAGTGGGTAAAATTGTAGACCCTGGTATACGGACAGACATACCTTTGCAATGTGTAGAGCTACATCAGATGCCAAAGAACGCGGTGTCGGATGTGGGTCTACACGCTTTGCAAAGGTATATCTGTCCGGTAACTTCCCATTTCGTCTATTCCCATTTGGTCTAATGTTTTATTCCCATTTCGTCTACTCCATTTCTGAAGGTAATCCCCACTCGATCTACTTTTTTATTTTTCTATATAAAGACCAAGATCTGGACCCAAACTGATCAGATATACTTTATATATTTAATATTGATACATTCTCAAGTCTACGCTGATTGAGTTGCCTGGTTGTCATGTTTTCCATACCAAATAGATGAGGATGATTAATAAGAAAAGCAGACACACAAACAAGTTAGAACCGGACAACTCCTTGTCTGATTTGGGTCTACACTGGTTGCTTTGTCTGATTGTCATGTTTTCCATACAAAATATGTGATATCGGTTTATACCACCATTGTGATCTTGAGCAAACTGCATAGATGTGAAAATATCCCAATTAGACGATATGTGAATGTGTGAGTAGACGAAATGGGAAAAACATTGTCAAAACAATAGACGAAACGGGAATAGACGAAATGGGGATAAACCGTCCGTCCAACTACTTAGGGTATATAAGGTAATCTTACTGAATCTCCAAAATTTTGCCCGTAATAGATCCAGCGGGCACATGACATCGTTCAGAGATGGACTTTCAGAAATTTATCATAAGCCTGCTTTTGTATGTAAGAATCCCTATTTAAAACCCTTAAGTGTGTAGAATTTACTTTAAAGGCAATAGCAAATATATACCAGTCTGCCAGTTTCAAATATATAGAAAATTTCACCTCAAAAAAACTGGTCAAAACATAGATTTTGGTACCCGTTAGAACCGCCTTGGCGAGGCAATGTATAAGCCGTATAAGACTATCGACTCATCCAATGAGCCTCAACCATAATTTTGATGCAGAAGTGGTACAACGCAAATTGTAGAAATGTGGAAATTTAGAAATTTCTGCATTTTGCGTTGATAGGTAGAATAGTTACATTTTAGTTCGACTATACGAAATAAATGCCACTGTTTTCGGACATCGGCCATATATCACAAGTGATGTGAATCTAGCGAGGGGGTCCTCAGAACTTTTAGCAGGGGATATCATAAATGATGCAGTGAATGCATTCCAATACCGAATGGTGTATGGGAAGAAACTGTACTTGTAAATGTCAGTTCTAGCATATGACACTTGAAATGCCATTGGATGCTGATTCCTACTGCGCCTATTAGGGGATTGAAGGTCGTCACAAGGTATAATAGTTCTACATTTCAGACCTTCGAATAGCAATATGAGTTTACTACTTTTGCGTCTCTTGTGAAGAGACCCCACCCTAACTGATCAAGAATGCTAGTCATACTTACAGTTTAAAAGTTGTAGTTTCCAGTCACAGACCTAGCTGCAAACTTCTGAGCCTTGTCGAATTCTTCCTGGACGACAATTATGTTGAAGAAACGAATTCTAAATTGGCAGGACTGTCTGCCTGGTTAGCTCAGACGATATAGCACCTGACTTGCAAGCAGGGGTTGCGGGTTCGAGTCCGGTGTTGGGCACACTTTTTCCTCCTTAGTTTATTTTAATGGCCTCAACTTGAATCAACCCCGTGCGTTATTCACGTTTGGGTAGAGGCTAGAAACTGATAGTATATGTTCAGTTGACGCCTTGCACTTAAAAGTTAGAAGGGGAAGGAATGTGGCAATGGATATCTTTATGTTGGCCTGGTTAGCTCATTTGGTAGAGCACCTGACATGCAAGTAGGGGGTCACGAGGTCGAGTCCTACATCGGGCACACATTTTCCTCCTTAGTTTACTTTACTACCTATTTCAAATACCAGCTCAGTATCTAGCAAGACATATGCAAGACAGTTCAGACGAGGCTCAGAGACATGCAAGACTCCTGGCTGGGAAAAAAGGCTGATGAAATCCAGTCATTTGGAGACAGAAAGGACATGAAAAAGTTCTTTGATGCACTCAAGACAGTATATGGTCCCCAGAGCTCAGGAACCACCCCACTCCTTAGTGTAGATGGAGCTAGTCTTCTGACTGATAAAGAAGCTATCTTGAAAAAAAAGATGGGCTGAACACTTTGATGGTGTCCTTAATCGGCCATCATCTATCAATGATGAAACTTTCAACAGACTACCACAGGTTGAATGTAATCCGCTGCTTGATGAGCTCCCAACCGTCTCTGAAACAGTGAAAGCAATAAAACTCTTGTCATCTGGCAAGGCTCCAGGATCAGATGCAATACCTGCAGAGATCTACAAAGCAGGAGGCCCTCCAGTTGCAGAGAAACTGACAGAGTTATTTCACATTATGTGGAGAAAAGAAGCCATCCCTCAAGAATTCAAGGATGCAACAATTATCCACCTATTCAAAAGGAAGGGGAATCCTCAAGTCTGTGACAATCATCGAGGCATCGCTTTATTGTCAATTGCTGGGAAGATTCTTGCTAGGGTCCTACTGAACCGATTGAATGAACACCTGGAACGGTCAAGGCTACTACCAGAAAGCCAGTGTGGATTCAGGAAAAACAGAGGAACAATAGGCATGATCTTCACAGCACGACAGCTTCAAGAAAAATGCCAGAAACAGAATGTGGACCTCTACATGACCTTTGTCGACCTTACCAAAGCATTTGAACAGACAGTCGTGAGGGACTTTGGAAAATTATGGCAAAGTTTGGCTGTCCTGCCAAATTCATAGCAATAGTGCGGCAGTTCCATGATGGTATGCTTGCAAGGGTCCAAAATGATGGCGAGTTTTCTGATCCATTTCCTGTGACAAATGGAGTTAAGCAAGGCTGTGTACTTGCTTCAACAGTGTTCAGCATGATGTTTTCTGCCATGCTTACAGATGCTTTCCAGGATGGTGACAATGGTATACCTATTAGGTATCGCTTTGATGGGAAACTTTTCAACCTAAGAAGGAGCTAAATCTAAGGTGCAGACAGAGGTGCTAGACGAGTTCCTCTTTGCTGATGACATGGCAAAGGGTGCTCCAACAGAAGAGAAAATGCAAAAAGGGTGTGGATCAAGTATCTGATTCATGTGACAGCTATGATCTCACAATCAGCATCAAAAAGACTGGGGTAGTATATCAGCCAGCACTTGCAAAGCCTTACAAGGAGCCTACCATCACAGTGAAAGGTCAACGACTGCAAGTGGTAGACACGTTCACCTACCTTGGAAGCACATTGTCTAGAGTTGTGCACATTGATGATGAAGTCAATGCTAGAATTGCCAAAGCCGGCTACGTGGAAGTATTTGGGACCGAAGTGGAATCAGACTTGACACAAAGCTGAAAGTATATAGTTCGGTAGTGCTGCCAACACTATTATACGCATGCGAAACTTGGACAGTTTGCCAAAAGACTGAACCACTTCCATACAAGCTGTCTTAGAAAACTTCTAAAGATCAAGTGGCAAGACAGGATTCCAGACACAGAAGTCCTGAAAAGGGCAGGGATGCAGAGTATACATACTCTTCTGAAATTGGCACAGTTAAGATGCAGCCATGTTACCAGAATGCCTGATAAACGTTTGCCAAAGAAAATCCTCTGTGGAGAACTTCAAGTAGGAAAACGCTCCCATGATGGTCAGAAGAAGCGATACAAGGACACCCTCAAAGCCTCCCTTAAAGACTTCCACATACCAACCGAGTCATGGAACAGATTGCACAAGATCGTACAAAGCGGCGAGGCCTCATAAAAAGGGGAGCTGGTGAATATGAAGCAAAAAGAATCAGCGAAGCCGAGCAGAAACGTGCACAGCGGAAAGCCAGAGCTAAGGCATCACCAACATTCTAGGTCGGTCATGCTATTCTATTCTATGCTACACAAAATTGATGAATATTCATTGTGATGACAGCGCCATCTGGCCTTAATGTAAACTATCATGGCGGATTGTGAAAGATGTTGACTTTTGTCATTTTTTCCTTATTATTTTTACCATGTTTAGGTAAGACAAATTGTTACGAATTGTTTAGAAGCCGAGAATAATATTTATTCTGTCACATGACTTTTATTTTATGTTTTATCGCACAACAATTAAGCCGTGATTGAGAGTAAACACTAAATTGAAGAAAAATTTTGTTGTTTTTTTTAAAAGTCGCAGACTTTCTGTCTCCAAGATAAATTCCTTTACACAAATGGAGCAAACAGTTCCGTCAGTCGTTCTTTAGTTTGTCCATTCTGTTAAATATATAGAGAGGATCGTGACACACATCTTTCATTCAATTACACACTGATTCCAAACTGCACATGCAATTTGACGGCTATCATTCAAAGATACTTGATTTGGGGTCCTACTAATCACACCATGGCACCCCACGGCACTAAATTATTTCAATATAAATTCTCTCTTTATTAAGATGTCTTAAGTATTGCAAAACTATTCTTGTCCATCTAAAACACATATTTTATGGTAAATATGCATATATTTTGATGCCATAGGGTGACGTGGGATGCCTTGGGGTGATTAGTAGGACCGCTTGATTTGTTATTGTGAAAACGTTCTAGTAACACATCCAACAAAACACACCAGTCGCAAGTTTGCTTACAATCATTAAGTTGCACAGTAGCAGCTGGAATTTAAGGACAAAATTATATCCTTGGGCTCACGTGAAAACCAACTGCACTGCCATATAAATTATATTTTTTTTTACTTTGATCTTTTACTTTGGTCTTCGAAACTTAAGTTAAGCCCTTCTTAAGTCTTTAATAGATGTCTGACAGATCTAACCTGTTTTTCCATAATTTATCTAGTTTGGTCTTAAATTCCAATACAGTTTTGGAATTTACAATATCTTGAGGTAAGCTGTTCATCACTGGGATATTTCTCATTCTAATTTGATAGATTTATTTTGCACTGGGCTTGTTTAATTTAAGGTTGTATTATAATATCTAACAAGTACCAGTATGCATTCTCTCAATTTTACAGTGGTATTCATACTGAAACAAAATCTTATCATAATGACTGCGGGGGAAAAATCGCTTAATTTGTATTTTATAGTGTACATAAATGCCTTCTTAAACAAATTATACTTTCTGATAAGTTAAATATATTTAAAACATATAAATAAGGGTGTCCTCCGCTGTCCTGGGGTAATAAGACCGACCCACATCATATTTTTCTTGTTCTTCATGAAAACATATGTTGTAAGAACTAGTTAGAAGCATCTTGTAGGATTTACATGCTTCCTCAGTGAGTACCCACAACATATGAGTACCCACAACATATATTTTCAGTACTTTTTGGTTTGGTTCATAGCCGCGTGGCTAAAATATCTCTCTGGTACATGTAATTTTGCATTTCTTCTTAAGTAATACATTTGTATCTTTCTGGTACTGTACATGTAATACTTACTGTGTGTTTGCTTAGTTTGCTGGGTTTCTTTTCAGATCTTTTTGTCTCATCAACATGGACAATGTATTCTTCCAGTATCTGATTTTTCTATTCTTTGAAGATTTTTTTTTTTTTTTCATTTTCGTCTCTGTGTGGTCCTATAAATAAGGTGTAAAAAAAAAAGGACAAAAACTGTGTTTCCACTAACATGCTGAAAAAATATTTGGTCGGTAGGGAGGCCCAAAATGACATGGAAGCAGCTGACAGAGAGGGATTGCAGAGAGTGGAAGCTCTCGGCTATCAACCCTCATGATAGACATGGAGATCTGGTGTGAGATCTGCCATGCGTGCAGCAAGCCAGCTGCACTGTATCTGGAAGGGAGCCCACTGATGTGGATGTTGCCCCTGTACCTGCATGTTAATCAAAAATCCGATTATGATATGATGATTATATGATATGTAGGAGAATTTTTTTTTATTTTTCTGTTTTTTCTCCAGAAAATCAGGGTCGGGCCTGTAATTTTATGAAAATACAGGTATTTTGTTGAGGGTTGGTGCTTTACTTTTTTATTTTGCATTTTTACAAATAAAACATAGCAGAATCAGGTGTTTGAAACAGGGTCAGTCGGGTTAATGGAAACAGCTATTTTTTTTTTTTTTTTTTTTTTTAGTTTTTTTTTTATGTCTAAGTTGGCCAAAAAGTTAATAATATCTATGATCTTTTGGTTGAGAAAAAAAAAGCACCATATCTTGATTGGTATAAACATTTTCTGCTATGCATGAATACCTTTTTTTTTTTTTTTTTAGTACATTTGTATATATAACATGATTTGAAGATGTACACAAATATGTTCTGTCCTAACAAAAATGTACACCCTGTTTTGCATAGCTCCAGATAAGAATGGTACATTTTTCTTATTTCTGTATATGAAAAAATATGTTGTGGGTACTCAGTAGAATGAGGCACTTCTAATACCACAACATGCATGTATGTTTTCATGGAGAAATAAGAAAAATATCAATACTTTTTTGTTGAAAAAAAAGCGCCTTATCTGGAGTTGTGGTTTTGTATTTAGCTCAGCAGCTGATGGGTTTAGTAACTGAACTAATTTTCAAAGTCACAAGGGGACTGAGAAAGTTCTTTTTCTTTTTTTTTTCCAAAATACCTTATCATGCTTATCTGCAATCTAAGTATTCATGCTTCAACGTTTTGAAAATTTGAGTGATTTTAGTACATAGGACCTACTTGTTTGTTTTACTAATTCCTCCTGTCTTAAATTTTGCTACACTAAAGAAGTACAATTGTACAGTCAAACTTCAATAGCTTGAACTGCTTTTGGATCATGGAAATATTCTAGACATGGATAGTTCGATCCACAGTGAGGGTTAATCATCACACCAGGTCAGGAGGCAAATGGGAATTATTTAGGGATGACTTTGATCTTCTATAACATAATGGTATGATCACCTAGCTGAGGCAACATAATTTTCATGATAAAATGAAATAATTTCCATAGAATAACCCTAAATTATTTGTTTTCTTGCGCTATCCGATAATCAGAAGAGTTTCCCAGACTCAAAAGTTCGAATTTGCCATGGTGCAGTAAACAAACCATAGGTTTTCAAGTCATTAATGTTTTACTGTATTTCATTTTAGAATGTCACATATCTACCAATGTGTAAAACATCACGAAAACACACCTATATAATTTTGACCCCCTTTTAATGTAAAAAAAAAAAAAATATCAGAATTTTTTATCTGAAAATTTTCCTTTTTTTGGTTGTAAGATTTTCAATATATTTGAGTAGGCGTGTTTTCGTAATGATCAGAGTTTTTCAGCATGTGTATGGTTCACTGTATTCTGTCATATCTGGCCGAGATATGTTTTGAAACTGACATTTGACATTTAACCATTCATTCTGTATGTGGAGATGACAGATGATAACATACATGACTACTTCTGTTAATTCCCACTCCCATCCTGAAAGTATGATGGCTTATCCAAATGATATCTGTTTTTTTACAAGAAGTATGGGAAATTTAGGAGGAAATATTAATCCTTAAAGCACCAAATAAATTTTGTAGCCGACAACATTCTAATTTTTTTTTTTTTTTCAGAGAAAATATTTGTTTACATTTCATTGAAATTGTATAAACAAATAACTCATCTGAAAGGTCAAGACAACTTATTTTCTCTGAAAAATAAGAAAAAAAAAAACAACATTCAGAATAATGTCTGCTGTATAGTTTTGTTTAAAATGTTAGGACATTCACCACACATGTACTTTAGCATAGGTTTAAGGAAGGCTCTTTCCCCAAAATCACCTCTGCTATAGTCTAGGATTGATTTTGGTTTTACTTGTTTGATTTGCCCACATTGGTACATGTCAAAGTTACCACTTTCTAAAACCTATTGTTAAAAAGTAAATACTTTCATTAAAATGCAAACATTGGCATAAAGGAGAAATACTGTATCCTCAGTTGGAGTGGAGGCTTTGTTACAAGTGTCAAGTCACGGAAAAATGTGCTTGTTATGGAAATGTGAGTCGTGTACCAATCAACAGAAATGAAAGCTCTTCGGTTTGCAGGAGTGTAAAATTCCACTCGTCCGCTCGCATTTGCAAGTAAATTTTAAGGCAGAGCGTGTGAGATTTTCGGAACTTTCTTCACCTTTTCTTCGTTTTTAGCGTCTAAATGAAAAAAATTGACCCTAAGGGCGAGTAAGTTTTGAGGGAATTTTACACCTCTGGTTTGCTTCCCTTTTCAAAGGGAGATTACTCCAGCAGAAAAGATTTTGCTTGCCTTTGCAAATGGGGTTACTCTTAAAGGAAAGAATTTACTCAGACACAGTAGGAGCAAAATGTATTCTTTCCTTTAAGGATGTGATAAAGTCGAAGTTTGAATTTTCATAAAAGCAAATTCTTCCAGGCCAGATTGATGTCCCTTGATTCACCCTTTTTAAAAGGAGACCACTTCAGAACAAGAGATTTTGCTTGCGCTTTTGAAAGAGAGGAAAACATTTTCCCCCATTAGGTAATTCTGGGATCATATTTATTTGTCCTTCATTGACATGATTAAAATATTTGTTGTGGTTCTCATTAGAATCACTTGGGTGGGGCAGTTCTCTTGAGAACCAAATTAGCATGTTTTTTTTGTTTTTTGTTAAATGTTGTTGTTTTTTTTATGGACAACTGGGGAAAATTATCCCAGGATCCTCATCCTGTGCTCCCCCTTAACAAGTTATGCGGTTTCATCATAACATAAAGACCTGACCTCAGTTAAGAGCACATACTTTTCAGCTGTTCTCTACCCAGAGGTTTCACTAACTTTTCTGATGACTGGTGCTTCAGTGCACAGTAGGCAGGTGGTTCTGTATGTTCTAGATATATGTGCAAATTTGTCAAAAGTAGCAGGGGAAAATGGCCTCAGTAGAAGAGGAAAATCCCTGTCCCCCACCTCTTAACCTTTGTCATGATGAATAAATTAAGATTCCACAGTCACTTCTGATTTTCGGGCTATCGGATTACTTGATCCAGATTGTTGATATAAATTCACATACTTAATGGCAAACAGTGCAGATCAGTTGGCTTACTGATCTGGATCTACACTGCATATGGGTATTTTACTCAGATACTCTTCTTATCTCTTGCCCCGTATATACATTGTACCATACTTAACCCTTGTCCTGCTTAATGCCACACCCACTTCTGATTTTCGGCCAGTCAGATTACTTGATCCAGATTTATATTGCTATAAATCTGGGTTCAGCAGGACTAGGGTTAAAATTGAAATTCGACTCTTCCAATACATGTACAGTTGTGGGGAGTTTATTCAATGTAAAATGGGTTAAGGGTAAATATGGTAGGCTGGTCTTAGTGATCTGTGCATATACAGTGTATCATTTGCATATTATACATGTATCTCGGATAGTTTTACTTAATACTTTTTCATAACAATAGATAAGCAAGGTGTCCAGATTAACCCTTAACCTTGTCTTGCTGAATAGAAATAAGATGCCTTTCCCACTTATTTTCAGCCATCCAGGTTAATTGATCCAGAATGCTGATTTAAATTCATATACTGAATGGCAAACAGTGTAGATCCAGATCATTTGGCTTCTTCAGAAACCAACTGATCTGGATCTGTGCTGTTTGCAATTGCAGGGTATATCCGGGTTCAGCAGGACAAGGGTTAAGGTGCTGAAGCACAACTTCAACAGACAACATTTTGATTTTTTGCTTTTATTTTTCAGAGAAAATAAGGATTTACATTTCACTTAATTAAACTGCTGCAGCAATTTACATGAAATGGCATGCCTTATGTTTCTCAGGAAAATAATATTGAAAAAAAAAAAAATAAATAAAATTTCATCTGCTAGTATTTTGTCTAGCACTAAATTCAGTGTTTATATTTTTCTTCTTTGACCATAAAAAAAGGTATGTTGTGGGTAATCAAGCTTTTAAATGGTTACCCATAACATAAGTTTCCATAGACAAAGAAGAAAAATAGCAACAAGTTTGGTTAAATGTTTAAAGCAGCTAAATCTGGAGCCCAGCTGATCATATTGAATTGCTTACTTGCAACTATATTTTTACTCTAAATATTGGTATACCGGAACTTCTTACTGTGTAAGTTCTTGTCCTAAAATTAGAACAAGTTCATGTACATTTTACTTGCTGTTGAACTGTGTAAAAAACTGCTCAGTGGATGGCAAACTATAAACCTTGATCAGACACTGCATTCTGCACGGCAGCTGATCTGTGTCTGTACTATTTCCTTCTGCGTGCATGTCTTAATATTACGGGTAAGTACGGTAGATGAAATTTGACATTGTGAAATTTTCAAAATGTCACATGCTTTTAACGTGATGTCAAGACCGTACTGACCTCTGTTTGGGAATGAAAAATCATCATCAGGGTCACCTTAAGGGGAATGGATACACTTTCAGGGGAGACAATTCTGTCAGATTGTTTTTTGCCTTCCTTCTGAAAAGGGATCTACTCTGAAAGGAAATAATTTGCTTCCCATGGAAGCAAATTATTTCCTTTTAGAGTGGGACCCTTTTCAGAAGGGACTTTGTGTGTAGAAAAGCACTTGTACAGAAAGTCACAAAAATTGTCTCCCCTGTAATGACTAATGAAATGGCAGAATATCTGCCATGTGTTTCAAGTCTCCTTAAAATCAAATGTATGATTACCAGCCTGCTAACCTATCCTTAAAGGATTGGTATCATGAGTAGCAGTATGTGGCGTTAAATTGTTGCTTTTTTAAGTTATTTTTTTCTTCAGTCAGCTTTAACATAAATTGTTTGCTAAGCCTAGACAAAGCTTTTTTTTTTGTGAAAGCTTTTGCTTGTATCATAATATTACTGATAAAAACAGAATTCAGAAAATAATTTATGTTCTTTGTGTACCAAAACATTCCTAACCTTATAACTAGACCTCAGTTAGGTGGTTTGAGTGAGTACCCACAAGATTTGTTATGTACAGTCTCTCCACCTAAGGGGACAAGGACATTTGCTTTTGGTGTGGATTCCATTGGCGTCGACATTTGCATAGGCATCATACTTTCATGTCTGCACAATATCTTGTGAACCAGTAGTTGGATTCTTAACAAATTTCCGTGGATATGTAATTTGGACATAACAAAGTACTGATTAGATTTTGGTGACCTTGAACTAATTTTTAAGGTCACTGCAGTAGAAAAACTAAATACATGTAATCATGGTGTGGGGTCATCTGTTTTCTCTGTAAAAACTGTTACTAGTTTTGATTCAAAAAACAATAAATTATTAGTTGTCACCTACATGTAGGTATGGTAATATCATCTTTTCTGAGGTTTAGCAAACCAAAATGTATGTATACCTCTGCGACCAGCTAGCTCATAACAGGCTTTCTCATCAGAATCTCATCAGAGTGACTGCTTGTCATTATGGTTTTTAAATTTTAATATGTAAACCCTGTTTGCAGCATTGTGGATATTTCCAAATTCACAAATTCATGGTTAAGTCCACTTCAGAAGGTTAGGGGTGAAAGGGTCAATTTACATTTTGTAAATGTAGGTTTTCTATGCAACAGACAGCAAACATAGGACTAATGTTAAGGAGGAATATTTTGGTGATAATTCTGGGATAATTTTTTCAGTTTCTCAAAAGAAACAACATGTATTGGGTACTCATTAGAAGCACCTTGATGAGACATATCTTATGAGTATCCACAACATGTTTTTATGGAGAAATAAGAAAAATCATCCCAGAATTAACACCAAATAGTCACCTCAACAAGTCCTCTGCTCAAATACAAGTTAAAAAGTTTCTAGTAGGAAATTGCCTTGTTGTTCAAACTTTTCCGTATTGTCCTGTTTGTTTGCCATGTCTCATAACTTGAAATCCCCAAAGAAAAGTTTGGTAACATCAAGGGTAAATGTACCTTAGGAATTAAGTCAGAAATGATGGCAAAGATTAGCAGCTGTTGTTTTCTGATCAGAGTCATAAAAAAAGTTCCCACTGACCAATAAATGCTTCAGAAGTGTCTGGAGTCATCATTTGGAATTGAAACTATGAAAACTTTGATGAGAGATTAATAAAGGCTTTCCTAGCTAATATAATTTATTGCTCAATGGTGATAAGGTCCTATTTTTATTTGATTATACACATAGCTCCAGATAAGAGGAGGTATGAGGTAAACAATTTTGTTATTTCTCCATAAAAACATACGTTGTAGGTACTCATTAGAAGCGCCTCAGTGAGGTGCTTCTAATGAATACACAGCTTATGTTTTTTTGTGGAGAAATAACAAAAATATCATATATTTTGGTTGGAAAAAAGAAAAAACTATCTGGAACTATGACCCATGTTAATATTATTCATCCATTAAGCTGAGGTGGGAAAGGATTAACTTAGCTATGAAATTGAAATTTCTTTTCTCAATGTGCACAGGAGTTTGACTGGGCTAAACTGATTTGAATTTAATTTGGAGGATGCTTTAAATTAAAAGTATTCCGCATACCATGGGTGTTATTTCTTCAGCTGTGGTGCAGGGATGATCAAACGTGTTGAAACTTAAAAATCTTGAGACACTTGTCCGACTCGAGAATTTGAATTAATAAGAAACTGTTGACAAATTATTGATAGAAATTCTGAGGTAAAAAATATGTGATGTTAATCATTGGAGGTGAAAATAAGTGTAGAAAAATGTAAAATTTTGGTGCTTTGTGAATTTAAGAAGAAAGCAAATTTGTAGTTATCATTCAAATTGAGAAACTGAAAAAAAAAAAGGAATCAAACCTATCAAAGCTATATTTTAAAGTTCAACAACACAAAATTGCTTTACATGTTTATTGGTGGAGTTAACTGTCTAATACTGTCTTCACTGATTTGCATTATGTGTACATATGCTTGAAATGTGACACTGTTGATACTAATGGTAGATAGTTTCATTGGTTTAAATTATAGAAACTGGGACTAAAATATTTGATATTATTTAACGGAAAAATCTGACGTTGAAAATACTGCTAAAACTATGTGGCCATTTTGTGTAGATTTGTCTTCTTAAAGAAGGAAACAATGAAGTTGTATTCTAGAAGGAATGGTGAGTAACTGGAAACTTTGAATATTTCAAGCAAATGAAACTATAATGTTTTTCTTTGCAGTTTGCAGGCCTTGCTGCTTGATGACAAGTAATAAGTAATATTTTTCCACAAAAAGATATGCTGTAGTATTAACTCATAAGAAACACCTCACTGAGGCACTTCTAATGAGTACACACAACATAATTTGAGGGTTGATCGCAAGACTGCAGCAAGTCAGATGGTTGTTTTTCTCAATACTTAATCTCCTCACCATGAAGGCGTTATGGAGATTACAACATTTCTTTCTGTAAACAATGGAAATTTAGGTGTCATCGCTCGTATGAGCAATGGCATCTAAATTTGCATTGTTTACAAAGGAGCCAAAGTTGCCCCTAAACAAGGGTTTAAAAAATATGTTTGAGTTACTATAGTCTTGCGCTCAACCCTCGAATATGTTTTCATGGAGAAAAAAGAAAACTATCAATAATTTTTGAGGTAGGAAAAAAACCTGATGTAACCGCCCTCATGGAAAATCAGTATCTTATCAGAGTTACCTGGCTGAACAGCTATATGAATTCTGAACAATTTCTGAAATTTAGCTGAATTAAATCTGAATTTATCTGTACACTCTTATTTCTATAATTTCTGATTTTTTTTTTCGGAATTTCCAACCATTAAGACAGAATTCAGACACTTCAGTAAAAAATTTGGATTGCTGCTTAGAGGTTATTCAGTAAGGGTTCAGACATTCAGACACTGTTCAGTCTGTCCTTGGAGATTGTTCAGAAAGGGCTCAGCTGGTCCTCAGACATTGTTCAGCATAGGTTCAGACAGTTCTCAGACATGACTCAGCAAGGGCTCAGCCAGTCCCCAGACACAATACAGAAAATGCTCAAGCATTATTCAGAAAGTGTTCGGGCACTGTTCAGCTAGAGTTTAGACAGTCCTTTGAACCATGATCAGAATGTTCTTAGATACTGTTAAGAAATGACATCAATTTTCATCACTTCTACAAAACATTTCAAACAGACAAAGAAACTGACATAAAAGTGCTACTACATGTATTTTATCTTCATCTGCTTAACATGACTTCAAATACATTGTAGCTCTCATTTAACAGCTGGTAAGAAATACTCATGATAGAACAGTGGGTGGGGTAATGTGATTAAAGATTTGATAGATAAAAGATAATTGTTTTTTTTTTTTTTTTTTTTTTTTTTTTTTTTTTTTTTTTGTAAAAAAAATAAAAATAAATAAATAAATAAATAAAAAAAAATAACCAAAAAAAAAAAAAAAAAGTCAGTTCTCATGTTGACATACATGTATAAGTCATCCTGCTAGTCAGTTATACATGTACAAACAGAAGATGAATTTGATTTATGGTTTAAATAGCTTTCCTCAATCACAGTTCACAACTGCATCAGACAACATTTTGATTTTATTTTTCAGAGATAATAAGGCTCTGTGTTTCATGTGCAGATAATTCTCATGAAGTGTCATTCTAGTTACTGTAAGAGATTGAATACCACATAAACCAGTACTAGGGGGCATAATGCAGTCTGGCAAACTACATACATTGTAGCTGTATATGTAGAGACTTAATTATCGAAATCCGAGTTCTTTTTTGTGTTCTTTTTTTTTTTTTCCCAAAGGCAGCCTTAACCCTTAGTCCTGCTGAACCCGGATATGTCCTACTTTTGCAAACAGTGTAGATCCAGATCAGTTGGCTTCTTCAGAAGCCAACTGATCTGGATCTGCACTGTTTGCCATTAAGTATGTGAATTTATATAAACAATGCAGATCAAGTAATCTGATTGGCTGAAAATTAAAAGTGGGTGTGGCATCTTAATTTATTCAGCAGGACAAGGGTTAAAGGTTGATAACTGAACGACTCAACAGTATTATAGTGACAATGAAAACAACATTAGGTTGTTAGGTTTCTTATATGGTTAAAATTTTACAGGATTATTTAAAGCAGGCATACATGGGTACAAGTCCGTCCCTTGAAGTATCTGGGAGGCACAGAGGTTTAGTGCTTCTGACACCAGATTAGGCGGTCCTGAGTTTGAATCCTGCTGGAGGTGAAATTCAGCTCATGACTTTACGAATCTTAATTGCGCAGAGCATTTCATTATCATCCTTCCATTGTCCTGATTTGACTTGAATAATATTGAAAAGGACGTAAATTACCAAATCATCATCATCAAACCCTTTCCTTAACATCCATTCCAAGGACTCTTACATGTAAAGCTTGTTCCAGGGCTATACATATTCATGTAGGAATCATTTTTCAAATGCTTATCAATTTCAAATTTAAAGTAATTTTTGTTGACACTTCCATAGAGTTACAGGAACTGCATCAGTTTTCTGCATTCCAGCATTAGGTGAGCTACATTGTAGTTCTTGGGAGAGTTATTCAGGTCCACTTTAGCCTTATTTCATAAGGTCTTCTGTAACTTGACTAATTTCCCATTAGATGATTAGAGACCTAAGTAGCATGAAGAAGCTTTTATCTTGATATTTCAATAAAACAAAAATAAGGCCTTAATGGGAAACACAGGTTAGTTTCCACCTTTAATGATCTTGATAACAGGTTTCCAGTTTCCGCTCTAAAATATTCAGGATAATTAATATGCAGCTATGTATCTTTAACAAGCTTAAAAGGATGTATACCTGTCATATTGCATGCTTCCATTACAGAATACAGAAATTTTTTTTTTAACTTTACTAATAGGCTCTGTTAGTTCTTGAACTAAAAAAGGGTATGTACAATCATTTTTATTCTAATTGCACTAATGTAAGTAAGTCCAAGTTATCCATAAAAAACAGAATTCTACTGGTTGCATTTTTGCTTGCCAATTTATTACAAGAATGGCATAATGGTTACCCACTATGAAAACATGCTTTAAAATTCAACTGGGAATTTCATAGGTATTATAGCTACATGTATAGGTACTTCCTTGGAATTTGAATGGAAATCCACTGGAAAAAAAATTAATAACAGATCAATGGGATTTCAATGAAATTCCATTATCAATGCATTGTATTACAATGAAATTGTTCAATTTCCATTGAAGATGATGTAATTGAATTTGGTCCTATATTTTTTCATTGATTAACCATTGATTTTTTTCTCCAAGTCAAATTCTATAGAGACCATTGAACATTAGTTGAAAATGTTCTAAAGTTTTATAAAGTAAATGTATCGTGAAATGAATGTCACTGTCTTTATGACAGATAAGCATTACATGTATTAGCATGCACTTTATTGTTGAGTTTGTATCTCATATTATTCATACAATAATTCAGAATTATTCAAACCTGTAAAATGGATCTGGCAACATTCTGTCTTGGAGATGATCATGAAATATTTTCTATGGTCATTTTCTACCTCCCGCTGATGCAAGAGGGCAGTTGATTGTCAGTTTCTGGTGAAAGAATGTGCACACATAGTAGTAAAAAAAAATGCTTGGAGTTTACCTTGAAGTCTGCCTAGGAAAAAGAGTGGTTAGGTAAACTGACTGTGTTTGACTTGACCTGAATGGGTTGACTTGGCCGTAAAACCTCATCTCAGTCAAAACATCTGTAGTACTGGTATATACCCATAAAAAAAATACTGCAGAGCTGCCTACTGTGCATATTCACCTTCCTCCTCCGTCTTTGGCTACTGAGCTGTCTACTTCTGCTTAAAAGGATATGACTCAGCTGCCTTCCTTAATGAGCTACATGTTCACTGGCAGCTGAGCTGCCTACCCAGCTTACTATGCCTATTCAGTTGGAACTGAGCTGCCTATTCTGCCTACTGCTTGTTCATTGACTACTGAGCTGCCTACTTCTGCTTAAAAGGATCTGACTCAGCTGCCTTCTATGCCTATATATAGATTGAGCTACATGTTCACTGGCAGCTGAGCTGCCTACCTGGCTTACTACGCCTATTCAGTGGGAACTGAGCTGCCTATTCTGCCTATTGCTTGTTCATTAGCTACTGAGCTGTCTACTCTGCCTTTTCAGTGGGAAATGAGCTGCCCATTCTGCCTACTACATGTGCACTGGCTACTGAGCTGCCTACTCTGTCTGTTCACTTGGGAAATGAGCTGCCTATTAATTCTGCCAACTGCTTGTTCATTGGCCACCGAGTTGCCTATTCTGCATCCTACCTTTTGTCACTAGAACCACAATCAGCAAAATACATGTATTCTGTTGGCCGTAGGGTATTCATACTATTATCCAATTACATGAGTTAAGAAAGAGAGGGGAGAGAGAAAACAAAAATATAATGCCTATTCAATAAAACTGCTGAGTTTTCCAAGAGAGTTGTTAAACTGACTGATTTCCAGATTAACCCATTGTAGTCGGGAGACTCGTAAAAGGGTAATTGGCAAACAGTGCAGACCCAGATCAGACACGGCATCTGATCAGGATCTCTACTGTTTGCAAATAGTTCAGCATTTTTCTCTAGGAATATGTAAATCTCATAGCCAGACATACCTAAAATTGAAATTGGACTTGTCCAATATGTTGTGTGGGAGAGTCTATTCAGTATACAATGGGTTAAATAAAAAAAAAAAACTCAGTCATATGGCAATAAAGTAATAATTTAATTCTCTACATATTCGAGACAAAATACTATATACATGATACACAGGAAGTCAGCCTTGCATGTGATGGAAATAATTGCTTCATTGAAAAATCTGAAGATGTCTGTTTAAGATCCTGAATGCCTGCTTTTTGCATTTCCAAGCACTGTCGAAGTCATTAAAATTGAAAAACACTTGATTTTATGTATACAATTACATAAGGTATCATTTTAATACTAATGAGAAGTAATTCCGAGAAATGATGACTTCAGTCTGCCTGCTTGATTACAAGATGAGGAGAATCTTTGAGTAATATGACTGACTGTTAACAGATTTGTAATCACTCCAGGTAAGAAGAATATTGGAATAAAATATTTTTCTTATTTCTCCACAAAAACATAAGATGTGGGTACTCATTAGAAGTGCCTCTGCGAGGTGCTTCTAATGTGTACCACGACATATTTTTTCATGGAGAAATAAAATTACGAATATTTTTGGTTAACAATTAGTACTTCATCCAGAGCTGCGATTTGTGCCAGTAATTGGATAAAATGTACCTTAGAGTTATGCTGACAGTGAAGACCAGACAGCAAACTGCGCAACTCGTCAGTCTGTCTGGATCTTCATTGTTCAGTAAATACTTTACATTAACATGATAAAGTTCCCAGATTGTGTAGTCAAACTGGATGTACCGTAACGGGCAGGCTGAACCAGGTCTTTGCTGATTGGATATGCTATAAGTTGACTTTTTGCTGCTACTGGCTCATTTGCACCAGGGCTGCAGATTTTTTTTGTCATTTTTAACCTATTTTATTAAAATGTTCTGACATTAACTTTTGAATTGTCTCACTGAGGCAGCTAGCTAGAGATCCCACAAAGTTTAAGGAGATCTATAACAGAATATATGTTTTCATGAGAAATAGGAGGAAAGAATGATTTATATAAATTTCTTGCTTTTCTGGTTGCCTGCAGGACTGGTAATTACATTGGAATAGGGAGGGAAGTCTTCATCAGGAGTGTTCACTATTTATCTGGGAATAAAATCATCACAGTATTAAATAAACAAAGGTTTTGAACAGTTAAAGGAAGTTTTATTCTAGGAAAAGGAACTTTAAATGAAATATTTTCTAGATTATTGTGTGAAGTGAAGTTGATGAGCTGAGAAAGAATAGAACAAGGAAACGCATTTTTAAACAATTGAACTGTGAAATTCAAGGTAATGTACTTAATGATTGTCAGAGTGTTCTTGCCACAGAGGTTTTGAACATCAGAGTTTCTTTTGGAAGTGAACTAAATTTCCACTTTATTCTTATTCATTTTTTTTGTATGGTCAAAATTCCCTTTTGTCAGATTTCTTTCTACGCTAATTTAAATTTCCATTTTTATGCCCCTGCCTGCCGAAGACTGGGGGAATAGATAATCGTTTCGCCATGATGTTACATCCGTACATGTATATACATACTGTCACATTCGTAACCAGTCTCAGTCTAACAATGTTTAAGTTTACTTTCTTTACATTGACGTTAATACGCCCGCTTTTATCTTGGAGATCATAACTTGTAGTACCTCATAGCAACAGATAAGGTGCTTTTTTCATCCGATAAATGCTGATATCTTTCTTATTTCTCCACGAAAACATATGTTGTGGGTACTCATTAGAAGTGCCTTGCTGAGGTGCTTCTAATGAGTACCACAACATATGTTTTTGTGGAGAAATAAGAAAAATATTATGTGGATACCTCCTCTTATCTGTAGCTATGGTACTTAACTCTTAAGGCTCTTTACCAAAATTGCTAAAATGGTTCCACTCAGCTAAACAAAATGGCCACCAGAGCTAAAAATAGAAAAAAAACCTTTATATGACATCTCCTCCACAGCCAGTGGCCCAAAAATTTTTTCACAGATACAGCCAAACCTGTGTTAAGTAAGCACCTGTGGGAAAGCCAAAAACTGGTTGCTTAACACAGGTAGATTTCCACTTCTTTGCCTTTAATGGGATCTGAAATAGTGAACATCAGGGTCATCCTAGGGGGCGATTTGAGAGAAAAAGTCTCCCAAAGCTGGCTCACTTCTCCCTATCTTGAGCTAAAGGAGAAGTGAAAATGTATAGAATGTATAGGGAAATCCAAAATTTGGACCAAAACTTCTCCCTGAAATCCTGAAATTGTCGCAAAACTTCTCCCTCTCTGAAAGCTCTAGGATGACTCCTGAACATTGCTTAATACAGGTGGCCTTTAGGAGAGGTTTGACTGTATGTTCCTCATGTGCCTCTTTACAATTTTTAAATTACTAAGGTTCTGCTTGGCTGAAGAAAATAGTCACCAGAGTTAAAGATAGAAAAACCTTTAAATGACATCTCCTAGTCCAATCGCACGATTTCAAAATAATTTGACAGAAATGTTCCTCTTATACATGGATGAACAAAATGGCTGCCAGATTTAAAAATCAACAAGAGACAAGCTCTACTGGTGCTTCACAGGATTTTCTTTCCCTGCTGGTGCTTCACAAATTTCCTACTTTAAAGTTTTGCTATTGCAACCAAAGAAAATGGCCGCCTTTAATTGACATCTCTCAAGCCTTGACACCATCACTTTCACAAGCTATCTTGGGCTCAGGTGAACAATCCAGGGCCATATGGTTCTCTTGTTTTTTAAGTGTACTCCTAGTTATAGGTGGATACATATTTTACCACAAGTTTTTCCAGCAATTTTGAAAAACCGAAGCGCATGGTGCGCTAATTAGTTCGAATACGGTAGTTAAACATCTTTTGTTAAACAAGATGTTTAGAAGGTTAGATTTTCAGCTCCAGAATATACCGTATTCGATCTAATTACTGCACTGTGCGCCTAGGTTTTTTAAAATTACTGGGAAAAACTTAAGGTAAAATATGTATCTACCTACTAGGGGTACACTTTAAAAAAGATGAGTAAAGGACTTTTTTGATGATGTTTATATGATTTGGTTTCTGATTGTCTTTATAAAAGCATATTTTCTGGGTACTCATTTGAATTGCATTGACAAGCTGATGTAATTCAAATGGGTACCCACAACATATGCCTTTATAAAGTAGAATTCTCTCCCTTCTGCTGATTCAAGGGCAGTTGTCAGTTTCTGGCAAAAGAATGTGCACAATACTGGTTAACCGCTTAGAGGACTAAGCCCTGCCCAGTAAACTTGTGGTTAGGTAAACTGACCGCGCTTGACATGACCCCATTGGGTTGACTGGGCTGTAAAACCTCAACACAAAAAGTAGACAAAAAGTATCTGGTTGTAATCTGGAGATTACAGAATTGCTTGACTGTGCGCTTATATGGGGTATGTGCGGTAATTAGGGCGAATACAGTAGTTGAATATACATTGTAGCTCTTGGTAAGAGGAGACATCCAGTAAATGAGCCAGTGCACGACAAAACCTATAATAAGAACTATGTGACCAGCAAAGACTCAAATCAACGTCTACATCCTCTGAGGCTGGCACAGTTAATTGGGTAATCGATTAATGGATGGATAAATTCCACAAAAATGATTATCTTTACTGATTTGCTAATAATCGGTTATTTGATTTCTGTGTTAGTTACATTATGGTATTTATACTAAGGATTCAGACACCTTAACTGTTTACCATACTTGTTCTAAAATTTGAACAAGTAGCTAGGTTACATTTTTTTTTTTTCAACCAAAAAGTATAGTGGACTTGTTCAAAATTTAGGATAATTATACATAGCTACAGATAAGAGGGGGTATCCACATAATATTTTTCTTATTACTCCACGAAAACATATGTTGTGGGTACTTATTAGAAGTGCCTCGGCAAGGCGCTTCTAATGAGTATCCACAACATATGTTTTCGTGGAGAAATAAGAACGATATCAGCATTTTTCGGATGAAAAAAGCGCCTTATCTGTTGCTATAATTATATGGTCTAAATCTTTAAAGGTTGATACTGGAGCAACTTTAGATGTAACCACGATCACACTGGAGCTTCTGTTTTGTTTCAAAATGATTTTCACAGACCGTTATATTGTCCATAAAATTTATTCGAATAAGTGTTCTAATACTAAGTTTCATGAAAATAATTTTTGCTCTCACTGAGGTTCTGAACAATCTGCACACTCATTGTGAAAGAAATATACATGCTTATCATAAAAATACATAAAAATGCAGTGTACCAAAAGTCTTTTAAAGTAATTAGACGATAATTACTATATACCGTAATTGATAACACTTATACCTTCCTTGACCTAACTTAGCTACGTAGCCTAGTTAGAAAACTTAGACAATATTTTCTCTATAATACTTTATTGTACAGTCCTCAAAAGCATTTTATGGCAAACAAGGGGCAGTTTAATTTCATTTGGAAATAGTACATGTACATGTATTTTCAGACAATAAAAGGTAAGGTTGTTTCAAAATTAGCTCCAGTATCAACCTTTAAGGTAAATATGGTAGGGTAAAATGTCATCTGTGATTTCAGCAGGTAAAGGATAAAATGCAGCCATTAAACATGCATGGCTAGGTAAAAATTCCATCAGAAGACATTTTGAGATTGAAATAGTTCTTGTTTTTAGCTCACCTGAGCATAAAATGTTCAAGGTGAGCTATTGTGATAGGCCTGTGCCCATTGTCTGTCGTCCGTCCGTCGCCAGTTTTGATTTAAACAACTTCTTCTCCAAAACTGCTGGACAGATTTTAGATTAATTTCAAAGAAATGTTTCTTGGGTGACCCTCTACCAAAATTGCTCAAACCATTCCGGTCCATTGCACAGCTAGGTCACAGGACCCATATGAAAATACCCAGTTGGAATCCAGGTGGAAATGACATATACTTCTACAGTATATTCCTGGCGTATTCCGTCTGGCGGTTTACTATTTTAAAGTACAGATGGAGTCTTATTTTAGTAACAGATCAAAGGAAATTGACCTATTCCAGGCATAAAATGGTTGGTAATATTTAAATTAATCTGCTGCATATGCAAATTGAGGTTTTTTTTTCAGAATTATTTCTGGTGTCTTTCCGATATCCCAGGCATAGTCCTGGTGTACAAATTAAAGGTCTTTCAGATATTCTAGGACTGGTGTACTTTTGAAAATCCAGGCGATAATCCAGGCGTAATAATGGAGTGGCCCGCCTCATGTATTGAACAAAATCCAGGCGTAATAATGGGATAGTCCGCCTCATGTACACGTATTTATCAAAATTACGTCTTGATTTCTATATAAAAAAATTCTGGCATAATTTTTACATACATATTGTAAAATCCAAGCGTACTAGAAGCCCCTTGAGTCAAACTTAATATACGAAAAATTACCAGCCACTGTTGAAATTTTAATCAAATTCTATTTTTAGAGCAGACAGCAATTTTATTTTGTAAATTATTTTTCAGAAAAAATTAAGCCTGATGTGAATCATCTGCTTGGTAGTTGATTAACCTTTCATGTTAAGCTTATTTTCCTTGAAAAATAAGAAAAAATATTTGATACTTGATGACATATGCAAATGTCATGACTGGCAGTTTAAGGGTTCAGGTACTCAATTCTACAGAAAAAAAATATTATCATATTGTCATATGCTGATGCTGTAGTCTGATCAGGGACTACACTGTTTGTCATACTTAAAGTAATATTTTAGACACAATCATGTCTTTTAACTTGCCAGTGCAGAAGTGATAACTAATGAGCTAATACCCCTGACTTTTAAAATGACTTTCTTTCCATTTCATTCTGCATTTTTCTTCCACCTAAGATTTGGCATAATAAGTCACTGTGAGTTTTACAAATAACACTTGGTGAAAAGTCTTTTTGGAAGTAAACTCACAACTATTTTTCCTTCATTACTATACCAGCAATATTAAATAGAAAGATAATTGTCCAAAGTAAATATTCATAGATTAATGCCATGTGGAGCAAAAACATGCAACTGGTAATTCCTTTGAGGTGTCAGGTTACATATACAATGTAGGTCAATGGGTCAATGAAGAAACTTTAAGTATTAATAATCTGGGTGGTTTTTATTCCAGGCGGAAAAAAGTAACAATGTTTCTGAAAGTTTAAGTAGTAATAATCAGGGCGGATTTTTATTCCTGGCGGACTTTGAAAAAAGTACACTTGCATCAATGCTTTAGAGTACGCCTGAACTTGGAAAAAAATACGCGTCTTGGCATATTAGGCCAGAATTTTCTAAAATCTGTGATACTTCGGCTTGGAGTCAGCTTGGAATCCAGGTGGATTCCGTCTAGAATTTTCGTACTGGGGAGCTAAAAATAGATTTTTTAACAGAAAAATTAAAAAATCTTCTTGTCTGAAGCCAGAAGGCCAATTTTGGTCTTTGATATTTGGTATGTAGCTTCATCTAGTGGACCAAAATTGTTCAAATTATAGCCCTGGGGTCAAAAATGGCCCCGCACCGGGGGTCAGTTGTTTTACATAGACCCATATAGGGAAAAATTTTGAAAATCTTCTTGTCTGAAAGCAGAAGGCCCAGGCCTTTGATATTTGATACATAGCTTCACCTAGTGAACCTACATAGCTTCACCTAGTGAACCTCTACCAAGATTGTTCAAGTTATTGCCCTAGGGCCAAAAAATGGCCCTGCCCTTGGACCAAAAATGGCCCCTCCCTGGGGCTGATATGTTTTACATAGACTTGTATAGAGGAAACCTTTAAAAAGTCTTCTTATCTGAAACCAGAAGGCCAGAGTCTTTGATATTTGATACATAGCTTCACCTAGTGGACTTCTGCCAAGATTGTTCAGATTATAGCCCTGAGGCGAAAAATGGCCCCGCCCCAGAGCCGATGTTTTACATACACTTATAGGAAAAAACTTAAAACACTTCTTGCCTGAAAGTACAAGGCCTAGGCCTTTGATATTTGGTGTGTAACATTGCCTAGAGGTCCTTTGACATGAATGATGCTACTGGGGTGAAAAGAGGCCCCATCCACAGGGGGTGGGGTGTGTGGTCACTTGTTTTACATAGAGCAAAAAAAACATTGGCAATGATTAGGCCTATGACTATCAAACTAATAGGAGGATGGACCCGAAAAGTAGATGACCTTTAAGTCAAAGGTCAAGGTCACTGTGACCTTTAGTACCATAAAAGCTTATAATTCTGCAATGCTTATGGTTATGACCCTCAAACTTAGTAGAAATGTTGGTCCTCACCAGATTATACTGAGGGAAAATGTCAAGGTCACCAGGACCTTTAGTACTAAAAAGCTTGATAACTTGGCAATGCTTGGGGATAGGACCCTCAAAGTTAGATGTGATGTTGGTCCTCACCAGTAGATGACACCGAGCCTGACCGAGGGCAAAGGTCAAGGTCACCATGACCTTTGGTACAAAAAGCTTATATTTCTGCTGTGCTTGAGGCTAGAACACTTGAACTTAGATGGGATGTTGGTCTTGACCAGTAGATGACCCTAATGGCAAAGGTCAAGGTCACAGTGACCTCTAGTACAAAACAATCTTATAACTCGGCAATGCTTGAGGCTAGGACCCTCAAACATCGTAGGGCTGTTTCTTCTGACCAGAAGATGACCCTTAGGGCAAAATGGTCATGGTCAAGGTCACTATGACCTTTAGAACTGCATCTCTGTTAGTAATGCTATGTATAACATGATTCTGGTGAGCGATATAGGGCCATCATGGCCCTCTTGTTTTCCAGAAAACAGTTTGAAATTTCAGATTGGCAGACTCTTTTTCCTCAAAAAAAAAAGAAAAAAATAGGAAAAATATCATCTAAGTTTTTTTTTTGTGGTGGAATTTGCCCAGAATGTGCTAAAGGTTAATTAACCTTTACCACTCTGTGCAAATACAGCAAATTATAAATTCATGATATATATTTTTTTATCTTGACATTTCATGCAAATCATTTCTAAGGAGGCAATTTGCATAAAATGTCAAAGCCAATTTTCTGGGAAAAAAAATAAGAAAAAAAGTATTTCAAAATGTCTGCTGATATTTTTACCCAGCAATGCTGAGTGTCAAGAAAATATACAGGATTATCATTGTTTGCCCTGATGATATGGAATCTTTAGAAAAGATATTGATTTTAAGAACCTGGTAGGCATTTACATGTACCTGGCTCCTGATAAGAAAGAATGTTTGAGAGAGAGAGAGGGAGAGAGGAAGAGAGAGACTTTCTCATTTCTTAAATAGCCTTTTTTTCCTACATTCAGAAAATAAACCTTCTGTCATGTGTCCAGTGAATATTTAGATCAGCATTGTGTGAAGTGCAGTCTGATCAGAATCTTCACAGGGTGCATTTTGGATAGCCAAGGATGCAAAGTTTCTTCATGTGGACAAGAAAGACTGATCAGACTGCACAGATGTGTAGGCTGATTTGAGTCTTAGTTCGGTGCACATGTTAGATGGTACGTTTTCTCATGTTATGGCTCAGTTGCTAAGAACAAAATTAACTCATTCCCCGCTAAGCGGCGACTTTTGTCCGTCTGCTAATGACCTTTGCAAACAGTTTGGACCCATTCCAGGCCCGACCTGATCTAGATCCAAACTGTTTGACACTCTGATGGTATTCCTGAAATATTTTTTTGAAAAAAGTTAATTTAAAAAAAAAATTCCCCAGACGACAAAAAAGCATGCAAAATTACCCAGCATGCAAAGAGTTAATGTAACATTATCTAGCAGACTATAATCACAATAGAAATCCCAAGTCTTATTTTCCCAGAAAAAAAATAATAAAAAAATTACAATGTTGTCTGCTACAATTTTGTTTTGTCAGCTGCTTTATTAGGGTTAACCCATATACATCGAATGGACTCTTCTACCATAACTCCTTGGACTGGTCCATTTCCAGTAGCATGGTGTCTTGCTTAAGTTTTTATCATTGCTATGCTTAATAGATCTTTAATTATAATGCAAACAGTAGAGACCCTGATCAGGTGACATGTTCTATGGCGTCCGATCTGGGTCTGCACTGTTTGCTATTTACCGTACCCTTTTGTGGGTCTGCTGACAAAAATAGGTAATAATTACCATTATGCAGTGTTTAAAAATAAAGTTTTATATATATGAATTTATATCCATATTATATTGACCCTTAAATTATGGGGCACAATAATGTATTAAGTATGTGTTATTATTTAACTGATCAGGCAGCCCCCAATCTCTCAAGTTTTTCATATCTTAAGATTTTAGGTGCAGTGTCATTCATTTAAAATAATGATTAAGCTTTTAAACTGAAATTAAATGTCCTAAATGCACCATTTATTAAATTGAAATTGAAATCTTATTAGAATATCAGCTAGATATTAAAATCCACCATGTGGAGATGAGCATAGGCAGAAAATTGTTATAGGACAGCTTGGATAGACTTGTTGATTCACAACTATAGATAAGACACCTCAACTTCAGATAAATAATTTTCTTGTTTCTCCACAAAAAACATACATTGTGGGTACTCATTAGAAGCACCTCAATGAGGTGCTTTTAGTGAGTACCACAATATATGTTTTTATGGAGAAATAAGAAAAATAGCAACATGTTTCGGTTAAAAAAAAAATGTCCCCTATCTGGAGCTTTGAAATTTGTTAAAAGACATCTTTGATAGACTTCCATGAGTTGTTGAATTATGTTCTTTGTAAATTAATTTCAGCTTTAAGCTTCAGTGGATGACCTTAAAGGATAGATCTTGTTAATATTACATTTCCCTGAATAGTATGTATATGACTTAATTCAAAAAAAAAAAAAAAAAAAATGAAAATGGCTGTATCTGACTCTACGAATAAGAGGCTTTTTTTAAGCCAAGTAACATTGATAGCTTACTTATATCTTCATGAAGATGTGTTACTACTCGTTATAATTGCCTGAATAGGGCAATTCTAACAATGCCTGCGCAGTTAACATGCTCTTTCACAGAGAAATAGGTGAATTATTTTTTTTTGGATACTCTTCTTATTTTCAATTATGCTTAGAGCTCGAGATAAGACTTTTTTTTTTTTAACCAAAATTTTAGGGATATTTGTTTTATTTCTGCATCAAATCATATGTTGTGGGTACTCATAGAAGCGCCTTAGCAAGGCACTTCTAATGAGTACCCACAACATTTATTTTCGTGCAGAAATAAGAAAACTAATTACCAGACCCCCCCCCTCTTATCTGGAGCTATGTATGTTAAATCTTCAAAGCTGTAGTCATACTGTATGATTTGAAAGAAATTTAATGATAAAATATAGTAAGCCTTGTAACGCAGGTCATGCCTTATTGATGTGAAAAACATATGTTATTTTAATATCCTTATACAATACACAACGGGATATCTTAACTTGAAACATAATATTTAAATTTGTTAAAATTCATCAAAAAGGATTTTCCTTTCAATGTTTAATCCTGTTTTCGCAGTGAATGAAAGGTTGCTTAAAATTTGTGGATAATTTCATCTCGTGGCAGGAGTTTTGCTATTTCACAAAGGGAGAAGAGTCACAGATTGCAATTATTTGAAATCATGACTCCTCACATGTAACATATTAACCCTGCTCCTGCTGAAGCCGGATATGCTCTGCCATTGAAAACAGTGTAGATCAAGATCAGTTGGCTAAGCCAACTGACTTGGAGACTGCACTATTTGTCATATTGAATGTGAATTTGTATCAATAACTGGGGTCAAGTAAGTCTGATTGGCTGAAAATTAGAAGTTGGTATGGCATCTTAATAACGCCGCTGCCAATGCCGAAGCCGACATTGGGGGTAGTGCAATAGCTCTTCCTGTACTTTCGCACAGGCGAGCTAAAAAAGGGGTGACAAATAGCATGATAGTTCTGTCGTAGAACGGCCAGGAATTTTGAAATAAGATGCCAAGTTCAGAAAACATTTTCAATTAAATGACGAACAAATATATATTTTTTAAGCAGAATTTTTATTTATTATAGCCATATCGTCTATAATTATGCATGGACACACTTGTCATATCATATAATTATATAATTAATAAAAGCTAAAAATAGCGAAGTATCATATTTCCAAAAATATTAACAAGTGTTGAGTCGTTAAAAAGTACTTATTAAGAGATGGGCAAATGACTAAGGAGAAAGCAGCCATGGATTTAATAATAAGAAGACTGAACTTTATATTTTCAAGAAAAACAATATATTGAATCATCATTAATATACAATTACGTACATTTTGTAACATTACCTCTTGATTAGAATTCTGCTTTGGTAGACTCTGGCCATTGCGTTCACATTAATTTTCGTTATTGTGTTGACTATCCTCAAAATTTTTACGTACTAATACATATTAAATAGATTTCTAAATGTTTTGAAAATGTTATGGTCGTTCGCATCCATACCATTGAAATTCACAAAAAACATACAGCCACAACGTTCTTTTGCGTTACAGTTTTCACATTTAGAAGGTCCCAAAATAAAATTAAAAAAAAAAAATGCCAATGCATTTATATGTGGAATAAGTTAATGTTTTTTATTTTAAACATATAGGAAAAAAAACGCGAAATCATTATGCAAATTACACTAAGGCAATAGAAATGGCATTTAAGGTCACTACCGGTACTAATAACCACAACTCTTGAATGACAAGGGAGTTAATTAGTGTGAAGTTTTTTTGTTTTTTTTTGCGGGAAGTGTCACATGACGAATCTAGACTGTGAACATGGAAAATCAAGGATTGTTTTAGTCATATTTGAACGTGCTTGTCTCAGTTATTTTATGTTTATTTTGATGAATTTTATATTTTTATGACGTGATATTATCTACTTTTCTACGTAGTAACTGGATTACACTCAAAATGTCCGAAAGACTGAGGCAGGTTCAAGGGGGCCTCATGAAGTCATCTTGTTTGAAAGTAGGAAAATAGAATATTACATGAGCTCTCTGTCGATCAGACCAAGGGGTGAGCTGCATTCTTTTTATCATTTACTTATTTGTGTAAAAGTGTTTTGTGATAAAAGAAAACTCTTCTTAAATGTAATTTATTGTAAGGTCTACATGTATATATTGTACCCGGATAAAATGCAATGTGCTCTCGCTAGCCTAAAGCTTTCTAGACCTTTCAAAAGAGCTATATTCCCTGACAATGTTGATTTAATTATTGCAAAAAATCAAAGACTGAAACAATATAAAAATGAACAGAAAAAAATCAGATAGGAAATAAAATGATTTACCTTCAGTTTTTCGGTCCCAAATTGAAGAGGCAGCACTCAAGTACATTGTATACTATGCTATACAGGGGTAGGTCATTAAATCCTTTGTTTGTCACTTTGCAAGATCTAGGCAAATCTAAAGGTTGAAAATCTTTGTTAGAATTGGTTGAAATTCAGCATGTTGACATTATTATCTTTTTTAACACTTCACTGATGATGTCACAGTTACATGCAATGAGGTAAGCAGGCATTTTTCTGATGAGGGCCTCAGCGGGGTAATTTTGTTGAATAGGAAGCTTAAATCACCAGAAAATAAACACTTACGAATTTATAGTAAAGTTGAGACAAAAATACTGAGGCCCTCCCAGGGTTTTGTGGAACAGGGGAATAAGGCCATTTATTTCAGGGGAACAAGGGAACTTAAGTCTAAAACTGAAGAGAACAGGGGAACAAAGGCAATTTTGGGGAACAGGGAACATAGAAAATCAAGATTTTGATTTTGGGGAACAAGGGAAAATGCCAGCTTTTTTTTCAGGGGAACAGGGGAACACTGGTACCCCACTGGGAGGGCCTCAATACTTATTGACCCTGTTCCTTTATTTTCCCAAATTATTAAAACTCTTTTGGTTTCAATGACGACAATGAAATGGACAGCTCTTTTTCACACAATTTTTATATTTTATCAAGAACTAGACCTTTATTATTGAAAGAAGCCATTATATTTAAGGCATATTCCTGTTGCCATGGCAACAGAAGTTTGAAATTAATTTTGTCAAAAAGTTACTTTTCATTTCTTACTGCATATGGATATTGTACATGAATTTTTGTAAAATTTTGTTTCAAATTTTATGGTTATCTTTAGAAATTGCTCTGTGTATGATGTAGCACTTTGACTAACTGCCTTCTGTATTTTCAAAAAATAATCAGGTCACATGTGCCTAATTGGGTACAGGAGTAGTCAAGATGCTAGCTATAATGTAATAATGTTCTAATGGGAGTATTAACTGCAGGAAAAAAAATTCTGAAGGTACAGAAAAGCCATTGCTAAAAATATTTGATGATCCTGATCCTTTATTTCCAAATATTACACAAAATTCTTACATTTTATCGAGATCTACTCATGGAAACGTTTTGGTTAAATTTTTTGAAACGTATTGAATAGTATGACCAAAAAGTCCTTTTTATGGTAATTTTCCGTTATGTTTAAGGTTTTTTGGTTGCCATGACAACAGAAGTTTAAAACTAATTTGGTCAACAAGAAATCTTTTGATTCATACTGTGTATGGATGTTGTACATGTATGTGAAATTTTATAAAATCTTTATCATATTTTCATAACTATCTTTAGAAATTACTGCATATGATGAGGTGTGGGGGCGGGGGGTAACTTCCTGTTGTATTATCAGAAATTTTTCAGGTCACAATGTCCTAATACTGTGTACAGGAGTAGCCAATATTGCTTAATTTGTTAAAGCATCGATTGTTCACAGAATATGCAAATTAAGAGAATTGTTATTAAATTCATATTCTTAATAATTATCATTTTCTGTATAATTGTTTTTTTTATGATTTAGAGGGTAGGGGTAAATAAAGTTAAATACCACTCAAACTACATGGTGTTTCACCTTCAACTCTATCTGTTGATCTGTTGAAAAAGTTTAACCCTTGTCCTGCTGAACCCGGATTGCCCTGCCTTTGCAAACAGTGTAGATCCAGATCAGTTGGCTTCTGAAGAAGCCAACTGATCTGGATCTGCACTGTTTGCCATTAAGTATGTGAATCTGTATCAACAATCTTGATCAAGTAATATGATTGGCTGAAAATTAGAAATGGGTGTGGCTTGTTAATTTATTCAGCAGGACAAGGGTTAAAGGATATCTATTGTTAGGAAGTAATTGTGTTACATACATTGTATTAGTACATTGTATCTTCAGTATGTGCTTGTTAAAACTGATGTGATTTTTGTCTGAATTCACAGAATATGCAAATTAAGAGAATTGTTATGAAATTCATATTCTTAATAATTATCATTTTCTGTATAATTGCTTTTTTATGATTTAGAGAGTAGGGGTAAATAAAGTTTAATACCACTCAAACGACATGGTGGCTCACCTTAATACTCTGTCAGGATACAATTTATACATAGTTTGATCTGTTGAAAAAGTTTAAAGGAACTCTGTTGTTAGGATGTATGTTACATATTAGTATCTTCAGTATATGCTTGTTAAAACTGATGTGATTTTGTCTGAATTTTCTTGTTTGAAAATGAGAAATAAAAAAATATACACTTGTGTTCGGTGAAACCTTCGTGTGTTTTGCTTTGGTTATTCCTTTGTGGTAAATCACTTACAGTAAAAAAAAAGATTTTTCCCTATATTAATGAACTAATAACAAATTTTAGCATGTTAGTAAAATTTGACCAAAATATTAATGGCCATAGTAGTAAACATAGTAGGGTTCTTTAAAGAGCCATAACTGGTAAACCAGATGGTAACATGGCTATTTTATTGACGTAAAATACATGTAGTCAAAATATAACACAAAACTGAATTATAAAATATGAAAAAAATATTGTTGGGAAAAAAATAAGGGTCAGGTGTCAGTAGTAACCTTAAAACACTATGGTCGTTAGATTCCAGAAGATATGTGCTATTTGTCACCGCATTTTTTCAACCGGATTTTTACACAATGAAGTTTTGTTCCGGAGCATGCCAGAAGTCGAAAGGATATTGGAAGATTCTAATTTTGATTTTAGGCATGTCAAGCTATGTGATTTAGATATTGCTAGAGAAAATTGGTTGAACTATTTGCAAACATTTATACTGTGGAGACCCTGATCAGATTACCTTTTTAGGGTCTCCAGACTTCACTGGGTTAAATACATTTGTATTTGTTCTTGTTGAGCCTACAAACACTCTGCGTGCTGGGTAAAAATTTCAGCAGACGACATTGTGAAATATCTATTCTTATTTTTCCCTGAAAATACGCTCTGCTGTTTCATGCAAATTGTCTGCTTAGGAGATACTTTGTATGAAATGTGGAAGTCTGTTTTCTGGGAAAGATAAGAAAAATGTCATAAATCATTTGCTGAATTAGCCCAGAGATTAAAGCACTTGGTAGTGGTCTAAACCATGTGAACTCTATCATTTCTGCCTGTGTAAGGAAATCCTCTGTCCCAGTATGTTATGTTCATGATGCTCACTGATACCGTGAAATTAAACCGGTGGAGAAGTTGCCGACATTGTTGAGTAGAAAATAATGACACTTTAATAACCTACTTAAGTTTGAATTCTTTTGGGTTTCTGTGGTCACTTTGCTTCTGCAATTGAATAATTGCGTTCTCTTTTCACTTCGTTGTGAAGTGATGACAGACGGTATGAATAAATTGCTAGTTTTAACTCTGGTATTGAATAAATTGCTAGTTTTAACTCCTCCTAATTTAGACTCACACCTGTGGTGACAATAGGATTTAATGCTTAGCACACTGGATAAAATTTTCAGCAGACAACATTTTGAAATATTTTTCTTATTTTGCCCAGAAATTAAATTTTGACATGTCATGCAAATTCTCCTAAGGAGACATTTTGCATGAAATGTCAAAGCCTTTGTTCTGGGAAAAATAAGAGAACTTCCATCAATTTGTCGTCAGCTGAATTAGTCCATCTAGAGAGTGGTGAAGGCTAATCATTAACTGGGCAGCTGAGTGAGACAATTCTTAAAGTTCAAAGCATATTATTTTTTATGTGGACTTCAAACGGGAATACGTCACAATTTTTTCTTATTTCTCCAGAAAAGCATTTACATTGCTTTTTCGAATTGTCTCACATAAAGACAATGATTTTACCCTTAAAGCACTATTGAAGCTTAAGGATAATCGTAGATATTTCAGAGTAAAGCTCTAAGGAAAATCATGGATTGTTTTTCGGAGAAAGTAAGACTTGACTCCATGTGAATCATCAGAGTGCTACAGGTAGAGACATTTCACATAAAATGTCAGTCCTTATTTTCTCTTTGACATTTCATATGATTCACATGAAATACCAAGTCTACTTTTCTCTGAAAAAGTAAGAAGTAAAAGAATATATTATATATATAAATATGTATAAAAAAAACATTTCAGAGTGTCATCTGATCTGCTGGTCTCCACTGTTTGCGTAAAGGCCTGTCTGTCTGAATACTAAGTGTAAATATGGTATGGATTTATCGCCACCTGGTGCTGTTTCTGAAGCACTTGCGAGTCTTTTGAAGGAAGACCATGTTATAAAGAGAAATTAATTTACTTTTAGGTTAGGTAACTATTGACCGGACTGAAGACCCCTTAAAACAGGTAACACTGAATGAGGCTGGCAAACAGTGCACACCACAGAACACAGCGTCTGATCAGGGTCTCCATTGTTTGCAAATAGTTCAACCATTTTTCTTTAGAGATCTCTGTATCATACAACCTGACATACCTAAAATCGAAAATGGACTCTTCCAATATGTAATGTGGGAGAGTTTATTCAGCCTTTAATGCAGTGTTAGAAATTAACTTTTTTCGAAAGTAGCAAGTACATGTAGTTGCTACCTGGTCTGAAAGTAGTTAGCAAAATGCATCTACGTGGCAGCAAAAGGTGTAACAATGCCGCCATTGCCATGGGTTAACCCTTAAAATGCCAAGAAAACCTGCATCTTAAAATGTCGTCTGTTTATGTCGTATTCTTGCACACTTTTCTAACCTATATTTGCATACAGGCAAACAGTGTGGACCAAGATCAGACTGCTCCTAAAGGAGCAATATCTGATCTGGGTCCACATTGTTTGCAGAAATGACTTTTAAAATCACAAGCAGATGACAAAGCAGATGACAATTGTTCTGATTGGCAGTTTAAGGGTTAAACCTTCAAGCACTAAGCATATTTAGCAGACAACATTTTCAAAGTATTTTTTTTCTTATTTCAGCAAAAATGAGGCTTGACATTACATGTGAATTGTCTGCATGGCAGATGATTCATATGAAATGTCAAGTCTAATTTGCACTGAAGACATTCACAACACAAAGTTGATAGTGTTCGGGGCACTATACCAGGTAGCACCTTTTTCCTACTAACAGTTTGACCAGGTGGCAAACTGAATTTTCAGGTAGCAAATTTGCTCCTTGCTTCTGTTTATTTCAAACCCTGTTTAATGTTTTGCCTCCCTTCTTGAAAGTGGGTCTACTCTAAAATGAAAAGGAGCAAATTCTTTTGATTTAGAGTAGACTCTCTTCAGAAGGGGATTGATTGGTAAGCGGGAAAGCAAACAGGAAGTCACAGAAGTTGTCTCCCTTGTTGAAAAAACAACACAGTGACTCCATGCCCTTAAACAGGGATTAAATTTTAGTCTTAAAACATTTTAACACCTTGAAAAAACCTTGTCCATGCTAATGTGAGGATTATGCCGCACTTCAAAGGTATTTATTGATTCACAGTTTTTGTTCCCCGTTTTATTTTGACACACTTTGAATACAGAACTTACTGATTAATTTTCTCAGCAGATTTGTTTTCTTTTAATTTTATTGGCCTCCGAGTGTCACGAAAATAAAAGATTGCAACGATCATAAGCTTCTAGGATTGTATAATTTCTAAAGAGTGTGCGAAAAGTTTTTACAATTTGGAGAAAGTGTAATAACTTCATTGAGAGTGGAGTTTGTTATCTTTGCGATTTTGCTGCTTTCATACAGTTCGTTTAATTTATGAGCAGATGATTGGGTATGTTTTTATTAAGTTTTAGCTTAAAAGTTTTGTCAGTAAATTTCTTAGTGGAAAGAGTACCAGAAATCATACTTTTTTTTTTTTTATTTGAGACATCACGAAAACAATTAAACTTTACCACTCTTGGCATATTCAGCAGACGATGAATTGATACTATTTTTCTTATTTTTCCAAGAAAATAGGCATGGGCATTAAGTCAAGAAAAATATTTCAAAATGTCGTCTGCTGGTATGTTTACCCAGAGTGCTAAGCCTTAAGTATTATATTTAGCAAGTTCATAGTTCAGTTTTTGCTGAGTCATATTGCATTGTATTGTTGGATGTATTTTCCCCATAACCGGTAATTCATCCCTCAGTTTCTGAAGTGGGCTGTTCCATTTTTGAATCTGGTCAGAATCATTGTACCAAATAGTGGTCTCAGACTGTCAAAATTCAGAGAATGGCAATTATTTAAACTGTAGATTGTGATGAGATGGCTGACATTATGAGCAGTCTCATCAGGATCTATATGTTTGCAAAATATTGTTTTGGTCTGCAGGGTTGAAAGGATTATTATTTGGACACCTTAACTTCTTATCATACTTGTCTCAAAATTTGAACAATTTTGCAAGCCCATATTACAATGCCTTTTTTATATGTGTCTAAAAAACAGTTAGAAAGTGTCTGTAAAGCTGATAGGGGTTAATGCTACTGACATTTGTATCACAAAGTCCCATTTTTCGAATCTCGGTAGAGATGGAAGTCAGTTCACAACTGTATGAAGCATCTGACTGACTGGTCTAGTCACAAACTTGATTTTTTTCATACATGTATAACTGTTAAAGTGAAACACAAGGTTGTTTAACAATGTAGCTGAAATGATTTTAGGTCTTGACAAATCATGCATTTTGATGCAGATTGGATTAAAATTGGGTGACAAATATATTGAGTATTCAAGGTTTGAAATATCTAAGTTGCTTTTATGTACACCACCATTTTGAAAATTTAATTAGACTTTATGATGTCATAAAGCCTTAATTAAACATGCAGCACATTGATAAATAATATTTGCAACAATGTTTTAACTCCTTAAATTTGTGTACATGTACATGGCTTCTTCCTTAGACATTAAATTGATTTTGCTGGAATATCACAGTGTTTACATTTCTTTCAAAAAGATTTCATTTGCGGTCATTCTCTCCCTTCCGCTGTTTCAAGAAGGGCAGTTGTCAGTTTCTGGATTAAGGATGTGCACAATTCTGGTTAACTGCTTAGCGGACTAAGCTGCCCAGTAAACGTGTGGTAAGGTAAACTGACTGCGCTCAACATGACCCCATTGGGTTGACTGGACCCTAAAACCTCAACACAAACAAAAGATTTCATTTAACCTTTACCACTCTCTTTGCAGGGCAAATTCAGCAGATGACAAATTGATGATATTTTTGTTTGTTTTTTTTTAACCAGAAAATAGGATTTGGCATTTCATGCAAATTGTCTCCTTAGGCAAAGTCTATTTTCTGGGAAAAATAAGAAAAATATATTTCAAAATGTCGTCTGCTGAAAATTTTAGCCAGAGTGCTAAGCATTAACATTTTGAAATGTTTGAAACCTCAGGAAAAATGGCTGAACCCTTGACAGACGATTTTAAATGTTTCTTAATTTTGTTGGATTTTGATCTAATTTGCATCAAAATTTATGGTTTGTCTAGATCTTTCAGATCATATGCATTTTTTGCCAGCCTTGCTTTTTATACCCCGCAGTGATAGTGGCGGGGTATTATTATATCGCATTGTATCTGTTTGTCCAATTATGTCTGTCCGTCTGTCGTAGGTCCGTCTATACGTCCATATTTTCGTTTCTGGATGATAACTTGAGTAAATTTCTACAAATTTTCACCAAACTTAATGTGTGCATTGATATTGTGGAGATCTGGTTTGAGATTGTTAATTGGCAAATTTCGTCAATTTTTGACAGAGTTATAAGTCCACGACAAGTCCGTATTTTTCATTTCTACATGATAACTTTAGTAAATATCAATGGATTTTCATCAAACGTGGTGTGTGCATTGATATTGTGGAGATCTGGTCTAGGATTGCATATGAGCAAATTTCGTCAATTTTTTGGCAGAGTTATCTGCCCGCGACACGTCAGTATTTTCATTCTGGACAATAACTTTAGTAAATATCAATGGATTCTTACCAAACTTAATATGTGCATTTATATTGTGGACGTCTGGTTTGGGATTGCTAATGGGCAAATTTCGTCAGGTTTTTACAGAGTTATCTGCCCGGGACATGTCCATATTTTCATTTCTGGACAATAACTTTAGTAAATATCAATGGATTTTCACCAAACTTGGCAGGTGTATTGATATTGTTGACATCTGCTTTGGAATTGTTACTGGGCAAATTTCATCCATTTTTGATAGTGTTATCTGCTGGCAACACGTTCATATTTTCATTTCTGGACAATAACTTTAGTAAATATCAGTGGATTTTCACCAAACTTGGTATGTACATTGATATTTTGGACATCTGCTTTAGGATCGCTAATGGACAAACTTTGCCAATTTTTGATAGAGTTATCTGCCTGCGACATGATAATGGCGGGGTATTATCGTTTCACATTTTATTCCCTTTAAGTGTAGTTTCAGGTGTGCACTCCTGTCTGATAACTTAGGGCTGATTATCATGCCAAATTATGACTATCTCACATTTTATTCCCTTTAAGTGTAGTTTCAGGTGTGCACTCCTGTCTGATAACTTAGGGCTGATTATCAAGCCAAATTGTCATATCACGATACTATCACTATCAGAGATATCCCTATCAAGATACTATCACTTATCAAGGGTCTGATATCACAATGCATCACAATACTCACCATCTCCAAATCACACAGTATTTTAATGAATGGCGTTGATTTTATAAAACTCAACTACCTGTAAAGATACCTGTCATTACTGCAAGCCTCATTAAATATCAGCTTTGCTACTAATTTAACATTCTTGCAAAACAGAAATCCTTTTTGTTCTTATACATGTACTTTGTCGATTTTAGACAAAAAGAGCTTCAGAATGGTTTTACAGTACAGAGGGAGAAAATATACAAACTAAAAATATTTATAAACTAAAAATATAATATATAAACTATTGATAGTTGAAGAGACTGCACCCTCATGAACCTTGTTTTCTGAATTTCTGCTGAACTTGGCTGAATTTGTCTGAATCCCAGGTGAAAATGTTGATGAAATTTCACCCAAAATTCTACTGAAATTCCAATGGAATTTCGTAGGAAAAATACTGTAAAATTTGGTCATAATACCAGCAGATTTTTTATGTAATATCACAGAAATATTACCACAATTTCATTGAAATATAATTTCAGCGAAATTTCAGAAAATTCCACCATTATTATGACCAAATTTATCAGTGTAATTTAAACAAAATATCAGTGAAATTTCACTGATATTTCTTTGATATTACAGTGAAATTTTGGAAAAATTGTGACCAATTTTATCAAAGTAATATCTACAAAATTTCAGTGAAATTCCACCAGAATTTTGATGAAATAATGGTATTAATTCCACTGGAATTTCATCAAATTAACAGTGAATAAATATGGTCATTTTATACATGTTTGCGAAGTAATTTCAGCATAGTTTATTTTTAAGAACACAGGTTTTGGGCCTCGGTGGCTCAGTTGGATGCGCCGTCCGACTGAAGACCAGGAGGTTGCGGGTTCAATCCCCGCCGAAGTCGGCAACATTCTTTTGTAGAGATTGATCATGAAATATTTTCTGCGGTCATTCTCTCCCTTCCGCTGATTCAAGAAGGGCATTTGTCAGTTTCTGGCGAAAGAATGTGCACAATACTGGTTAACCGCTTAGAGGACTAAGCCTGCCCAGTAAACGTGTGGTTAGATAAACTGACCGCGCTCGACATGACCCCATTGGGTTGACTAGGCCATAAAACCTCAACACAAACAAAAAGCCTTTTGTCTCATGATTTTTTTTTCTTTTTTCTTTCTCTGGTATTTGAAACAAATGCGAAGTTGTATCAACATTGATGCTTTCGCTAAGGTCCAACATACAAGTACAGGATTTCCAAAAAGATGCGATCGAATTTTAATAAGCGATAAGGAAATTTTTAAAACACATCTGAAAGAAGTATAGATCATGATGATTCTGTTTGACACTGAAATAAGAACTTATGTTCTGCTTAATAAAGGGCAGACTGCCGGAAAAAAAGTGGGACTTCCTAGATTTTCCTGTGGGACTTCCAAATCTGAGGGATAGAAAGTCTGGGACTTCCTGAGTCTGAAAGTTTATGGAAGCCCTGATTATTTCATTGAAATTTCACAGAACTTCCAGTGAAGTATCACTGAACTTATTTGTAAAATTAACTTGTTCCCAAAAGGCTATATATCTTTTAATACTGGGCAAAAGATATTAGATCATCCATAAAATGTCATGGGGAAATAAAACAAACTTAACAAACTCTTTTCTCTGAATGGCTACATAATGAATTCTAACAGCTCAGTCTCTGTTTACATGCCATACTGTACCCCACCCATTTTAAATGTCTGTCAATGTTTTAAGAAAAAAAAAAAAAAATCAACAGCCCTTTACTTATGATGATGTTTGATATTCTTCAGTCAAATTTGTGTTAACTAGGGCCTGGCAGCATGCTTAATTGTTTAATCTTACACAAACTGAAATCATCAGAAACTGTTGACCTTTAAAAACCATGTGCTCCTGCAAACCTGTGTAACTGCCATCATATTGCTTCATTTCTGCCCTAGAGTTTTCCTACAAAACCTTAAAACTGTGGTCTCATTTGTACTCATTATAATATCAACTAATGTTCTGTGATGTTTGCCATCTAGAAACTGCCTCATAATTATTTTTTTCCAATAACTTCGAAAATCCCTCCATTATCTAGGCAGCCATTTTTTCCCCATCATGCACCTGAAGTGATGATGTCATCACTGATATTTCACTGAAATTTCACTGATATTTCAGTCCAATTTGATGAGGTTTCACTACAATGTATAACTTCTATTCTATTTTCAGTGGCAAAATAATGTATATATATATATAACTTAACCCTTGTCATGCTGAATAAATTAAAATACCATGCCCACTCCAAATTGTCAGCCAATTATTTTGCTTAATCAAGGTTGTTGATACAAATTCACATACTAAATGACAAACAGTGCAAATCCAGATTAGGTGAAGAAGCCAACTGATCTAGATCTACACTGTTTGCAAAGACAGGGTTTATCCGGGTTCAGCAGGACCAGGGTTAAGAGGATACACCCTGCATAGCACTGACAGCAAAAATTGGTCATCAGCAAGCTAATCAGTCTAGTTTTGTATCATAGAAATTTTCCTTCCATGCATAATATCAATTTTGTATTTTCTTTTTCTTGAATAAGGCCAAAATATTGATGAAATTCTGTAAGCTGCTTTTAAACTAGTTTAAATGAAATTCCACGGAAATATTACTGTTGTATGAAATTTCAGTGAAACAACAGAATATCGCTGATAGTTTGCTGTATCACCAAAATTTAAATGAAATTTCACTGAAATATCACTGGAATTTTATGAAACTTTGGTCAAACAGCAGAATATCACTGATATTTTGCTATATCATCAAAAATTGGGCAAAATTTCACTGAAATTTCAGTACCATTTTCACCTGGGATGGATACTGAATCTGGTCTGAACACTAAATTGGTATCTAAATCCAGCTGAACACAGCATCCCTTTTCTGAATTTGGCTGAACTTATGCTGAAACATGACTGAACCTTGGCTGATAGTTATCAATTGTTGAAAACACTATCATGATAACACTATCATTGAGGTCACTATCATGATGCATCGATATATCAATGTATGGTTACTGACAACAATTGCTTTTAACCCATTTATGCTGAATGGACCCTTCTACCTCAACTCTTTGGATAGGTCCATTTCTAATAATCGGCTCTACATGACCCAAATGGATTGACTGGGCCGTAAAACCACAACTCAATAATTTTCTAATAGAAGGGGTGTCTAGTTAGTTTTATTTAATAATCTTTTTATAGAAATTCCTGTATTTAATGCAAACACTGTAGACCTAGATCAGATGCCACATTCTGTGGTGTCTGATCTGGGTCTACACTGTTTGCCATTGTCCTAAAATTTTATGAGATGCTAGGCATAAATGGATGTAAGCACTATATCACCTGAAAGCCTGGATCATAAAGCATATAGTCATAGGATAGTGTCAGTAAATGAAACAGCCTGATCAGGATCTACTGGTAAATTTTGCCTGATTCTACCAAGTAACTTGTGAAACAAACACATAAAAAAAAATAATTTGAATAAAGTATGGAATAAAGAATTCAGAGTTTTAGGATATTTACTTTATTCTTCAGTGACTCAAAGACAAATTGCATGTTTGATCAAACATACCTAGAAAATTCCAGATGACACAAACCTATCATTACAAAATTTTGTGGCAAAAAAAAAAAAAAATTAATTCATTGAAATCTTAAATCACATTCGCATTTTGTATAACAAATGGTAATTACATTTAAATCTCCCTTTCTTCTTATTATTGTCATGCCCCCATCCCGCTGGGGCAGAATTAAAATCAAGCTCCCAAAAAATCCTTCATGTAATAAAGAATTCATAGCTCGAGACAGGATGGGTGTCGAATGAATATTTTTCTAATTTCTCCACGAAAACATGTTGTGGGTACTCTGATCAGTAGAAATGCCTTGTCAACGCGCTAATTTAAATGAGTACCCACAACATATTTTTTCATGGAGAAATAAGAAAAATATCGATACTTTTTGGCTGAAAAAAAAAAAAAGCGCCTTATCTAGAGCTATGGAATTTCACTAGTCTAATTGTATTTAGCGACAAGATGAGCTTCTTCCTTTCCTTGTGGGTTTCAAGGGATTAAATTTTGGTATAAAAACATCTCACATGCTGGGCCTAATAATTCAGCAACAAATTGATATTAAATTTATAGCACACTCCAGCAAAATCACTTCGTAACAACGACAAGGTAACATGTAATTTTGCGATTTTACGACCTCATTTTAATTCTGGTTACTGTTCTAATTTATGGTTAGCAGAGAAACTGTACACCATGGAGAAATACTGATGACCCAAACATCTGGACCCATTGAAGTTTGATCACAAACAAAGCTGATGGAATGCATAACATCAGATATGAGGGGGTACCCACGTAATACCTTTCTTATTTCTTATTAGCTCACCTGGAGCGAAGCTCCAGGACAGCTGATGCAACCGCCTGTTCTCCATTGTCCGTCTGTCCATTAGCTTTTCACATTTCAACAACTCTTCCAGAACCATTGAACAGATTTACTCGAAACTTGGTAGGAAGCAAAGAGGTGACTTGTAGATCAAAAGTAGCTAAAATTATTCAGATCCGAAATCCAAGATAGCCACCATGGCAATTGGGCAAGTTGGTCCAGGTGAGCAATTTTTGGCCCTAAGGACCTCTAGTTTTTCTTATTTCTCCACCAATACATATGTTGTGGGTACTCATTAGAAGCGTTCTAATGAGTACCAAAACAAAATTCGAGGGTTGATTGCAAGACTGTAGCAAGTCATATGGATTTTTTTCCCAATACTTAATTTCCTCACCATGAAGGCGTTATGAAGATTACAACATTTCTTTCTGTAAACAATGGAAATTTAGTGCCATAGCTCATATGAGCAATGGCACCTAAATTTGCATTGTTTACAAAGAAGTCAAAGTTGCCCCTAAACAAGGGTTTCAAAAATATGTTTGAGTTACTACAGTTTTGCGCTCAACTCTCAAAATGTTTTCGTGGATAAACAAGAAAAATATCAGTAAATTTCTGGTGAAAAAAGCGCCCTATCTGGAGCTATGGGAAAAGATACAGAGGAGGTAACTCTGTCAAACTGTTTTTGTCTCCCCTTCTGAAAAGGGGTCTAATCTAGAAAGAAATACGATTATAATGTCGCATATAAAAAAATTATGAACTCGTCCAACTACAGTCGACTCTCGTTATCTCGAACTCACTTATCTCGAATAACCGCTTATCTCCAAGTGAAATTCTGGTCCCTGTTTTAACATGGAAATCTAAGAACAGGTAACAATATATTGTGGAAAGGAGCAATTTCTCCTCTTTTCTACAATATTTTCAAAATGTCTGTAACTTAAGGTGTCAAATTACATATTCATTTGTTAAATGTGGTTGTTCGATTTATTGTTTTCCCCACTTCTACAACTCTGATATTTCGAGGAACGGATATCTCGAAATGTTTCAGAGAGTCCCTTGGAATTCGAGATAACGAGTCAACTGTAATTTTTGTAATGAAATCAAAAAGTGAAGAAAGTATAGCTTATAATAATATTAGTCATTAACTGAATTAAGCAGATTGGAGATGACATTTTTAATCTGAAAGTATAGAGCTGAAACGTCACAGTGTTTGTTCTTAGAAAATATGGGAATGAAAAGTATATAGAATATGGGAATGAAAAGTGCATATTTTATCAGTCATCATCCATGTAATAAACATGGAGGAACTGTTAAGGAGGAGTATTGGACGGTAATTGAGGATAGATTTCTCCAGTTTTCCATCAAATCATGTGTTGTTACGGCAAGGCACTTCTAATGAGTACCCGCAACATACGATTTCATGGAGAAATAAGAAAAATTATACCTCAGTTATCAGGAATGCTAGTCCTCCTCAACAAGGCCTCTGCAAATGATTAAGTTGTTTGGGTTAGGATTATAATGATTAAATAAGCCAACAGGTGTGATTGGAATAAATTTGTACCCTAACTAAAATTCTTATTAACCCTTCTCTTGCTGAACACGACATGCGACATGCCGGTCTTAGCAAACGGTATAGTTCCAGATCAGTTGGAAGCCAACAGCTCTGGATCTGCACTGTTTGTCATTAAATATGTGGATTTCTATCAAAAGCCCGGATCAAGTGATCTGATTGGCTGGAAATTAGAAGTGGGCGTGGCATCTTAATTTATTCAGCATGACAAGGATTAAATACAGATATTTATAAGTCATTGCTCCAGATAAGGTGCCATTTTTCAACAAAAAAGTACTGATATTTTTCTTACATGTATTTCTTCATGAAAACATAATTATGGTGTGGTATTCAGTAGAAGCGTTTGATCGAGGAGCTTGAGGCTAATGAGTACCCACAACATATGTTTTTATGGAGAAATAAGAAAACTATTTTGTGGATATTCTCCTCATATCTGAACCTGTGATCTGTGTTGTGACTGGTCTCTGCAGTGCATAACCATCTGTAAACATGAGCAACATCAGTGATAGAAAATGTTTGCTGACTAATATTTTCTGGTTTTGAAAAGCATAATGCTGCAAAAACAAAATATCATTTCAGGTGTCAGCCAGTCCAATAATGTATATAATTCACATGCTTATGTTGGTGTTTATTTGTGGCTCCGGATAAATTGATAATTCAGGATATTTTTGTTAATATAATCATAGGTTTAGATAAGAGTGGGTTATTAATCAGGTAAGTAATTTTCTTATTTCTCAACGAAAACATATGTTGTGGGTACTCATTAGAAGTGTTTTATTTAACATATGTTGACTGAGGCACTTCTAATGAGTACCCACAACATATGTTTTCATTTAGAAATAAGAAAAAAAGAGATACTTTTTGGTTGAAAAAAGCACCTTATCAAAAGCTTGTGTACTTGTTGGAATCACCTCTGCAAGGAGATGCAAAGCATAATGAGGCAATTCCAGTATTGATATTTTTTCCCCAGTTGCCCTATAAATGGGCCAAGCCAGCTTTTAGCAGACAATGTTCAAAATTATTTTATTACTATTCAAAGAAATATGGTTGACATTTCATGTGAATTGTCTGCATTACAGAAAATTCACATGAAAGTCAAGCCTTATTTTTTTTAAAAAGGCTGTCTGGGGCATTATTGTGATTGGCACTTTAGGAGTTAAATTATCTCAATGAAAATGTGTTGTGGGTACTCCGATTAGAAGTCCTTCAGTGAGGGGATTCAAGTGAATACAAATGCTTTGCACTTATAATGGTGAAATAAGAAAAATATTTGTCTGGAAACAGAACGTTATCAAAATTATTATTATTGTTTTTTTTTCATATTTTTTGTATTTTTCTTTCATACAAATGTATGTGTCCATTAATACTGTACTTCCAGTTCAGTTGGCTGACCTTAGTATTGTGTCAATAATCAGTGAAAATCATGTCTTGGTCCAAAACTAACAAATATTTTCCTGTATTAACCCCTACAGGGCTAAACACAGCTACATACAGCAGACAGTACTTTGATTTTTTTTTTTTTTTTTTTTTTTTTTGAGTAAAATTAAAAACTTAACGTGTCATGAGAATTGTCATAAAAACATATGTCTTCGTCCAAAACTAATTAACACTTTTCCTGTTTAACCCTTACAGTGCTAATCACAACTACAACACACAACACTTTGATCTTCTTTTTTTTCAGATAAAATTAGGCTCGAAACATCATGCGAATCATCTCATTAACATTAAATATCAAGTCTTACTTCCCCTGAAAAATAACACTATCAGTCATAGCTATAGATAAGAGTGGGTATGCACATAATAATTGTTTCTTATTTCTTGAGGAAAACATATATGTTTTGGGTCTTTGTGTCATTAGAAGTGCCTCGTCAAGGCACTTCCAATGATACCCACAACGTGTTCTTGTCAAGAAATTTTTCTCCAGGAAATTTGATATTTTCAATGAATGACTAAAAAATAGGCTGGCATACCTAAAATTAAAATTGGACTCTTCCAGTATATAGCAGTGGAGAGTTTAATCAGTATAGAATGGGCAAAGGTGTAATCATCACAAACTTTTGTCTTATCTATACAAGCTATGGAGTATGGACTAGTTACTTGGTAATGAAGCTTTTCCTGTTGTCTAAAATTGTTTATAGTTAAGAGGAATTGGTAAAACAGATTTCACACTGTGTGCTCATTGAAATATCAGAAATTTCTCATATGAAATACATGGATTGTTTCTAAAATGCTTATTATGTAGGATAATGCATGTACCATATTGCAAATTGTCTGCTTGAAATTTAACTTGTCTGACAGAATGTATTTATTAATGTAATTAATCAGGTATTAGTTAGTAATATATCAGAGGACTTGTTAAGGAGGGGTTATTTTGTGGATAATTTTTTAAGACAGGATTTTAAGACACTTTCAGAAAAGTTAGGAACACCCCGAGGACTTGTTAAAGGAGATTTGATGATAATTGTTAAGATAGGATTTATTTAATGTAGTTACATGTAATCAGGAAAGTTAGGAATAATTCAGAGTATTTGTTAAAGAGAATTATTTGATAATAATTATTAAGACAGGATTCATTTAATGTAATTAATAAATTATTAAGACAGGATTTATTTAATGTAATTTAAATCAGGAAATTTAGGAGTAATTCAGAGGATTTATTAAGGAGGAGTATTTGATAATAATTGTAGATGGGATTTGTGTAAAGTATATAGTTTCTCAGGAAATGAGGAGTTATTTAGAGGATTAAGGAGTATTGATAATAATTGTTGAGACAGGATTTATTTAATGTAATCAGAGACGATATGAGTAATTCAGAGGGTTTATTAAGGAGGAGTATTTGATAAAAATTATCAAGACAGGATAATAAATCAAGAAAGTTTGGAGTTACTCAGAGGATTTGTTAAGAGTAGTATTTGATAATTATTAATTGTTAAGACAGGATTTATGTTGTGCAGTTTATCTTGAAAGTTTGGAGTAATTCAGAGGATTTGTTAACCCTAGTCATGTTGAAGCCTGATATACCCTGCCTTTGCAAACAGTGTAGATCCAGATCAGGGTGATTTGGATCTGCACTGTTTGTCATTAATTAAGTATGTGAATTTGTATAAATAACCTGGATCAAGTAATCTGATTGGCTAAACACTGGAAGTCGGGTTGCATTGACATAACCCCATTGGGTTGACTGGGAGGTAAAACCTCAACACAAACAAATAAGGATAAGTACATGTATTTGATAGTAATTATTAAGACAGGATTTATTTACTATAATTAATAAGGAAGTTTAGGACTAATTCAGAGGATTTGTTTAGGAGAATTTGATAAAAATTATTATAAGACAGGATTTACTTAATGTAATTAACCAGAAAAGTTATGAACACCAGTATTTTTTTTTAAAGATTTCTTTGATAATTGTTAAGATAGTATGTATACACTTTAGGTATAGCTGCATTTCACAGGCACCCACCTGTATAGAAATTACCTGTTTTAACGTAAACTTGTAAATATTACACCACAATCTCTTTATAACACTGTTGTTGGGGTTCATAGCATAAACCGTGTTAGTTAAACAACCCTGTTATATCCAAACAAAAATGTATAGATTATATTGAAAAATGACCATTTAATGTCATTTTTCAATATAATCTATACAATTTTGGGATCCATCTTTGAATCGTGTTATATCCAAAACCGTGTTATAATGAACAGTGTTATAAAGAGGTTGAAGTGTATAATCAAGTCAAAGTGACAGGTCAATTTGGTCAGCCTATATAGCTTAAATATGCTTAATTGACCATCATGATTCTATTTCAGGGTCAACCATTGAGGACAAGATGAACAAGACAAAAAGAATACCAACCTCTCCAGCCCCAGTGATAGAGTGTGGTTGTTCCCCACCAGATACGTGTACTGGGGGATTAAACTATTGCTTTACACAATATGGCGTAAGTTTCAATATCTTGTATGTAGCACTTGTAGATAAGTGCCCTGAGGACTTGTTAAAGAGTATTTTGTGATAAATCAGGGTTATAATTTTCTCGAGTTCTCCATAAAAACATATTTTGTGTGTAACTCATTAGAAAGGCCTCTTTGAGGTGCTTCTAATGACAGAGGAATACCGATAACATGTTTTTATGGAGAAATTAGAAAAAAATATCCCAGAATTATCACCAATCATAGCTCTTGATAAGGCGCTTTTTTCAACCAAAACGTATCTATATTTTTCTGATTTTTTTTTATTTGATATTTCTCCACAAAAACATATATTTGTGGGTACACATTAGAAGTGCCTGAGGCGCTTCTAATGAGTACCCACAACATATGTTTTCATCAAGAAATAAGAAAACTATTTACTTGATACCCACTCTTATTGAGACTCCTTAATCTCCATAAAAATGTGTTGTAGTTACTCAATGAAAACACCATAGCACTAGTTAAAGTCCTTTTTTCAATCCAAAAGTATTGATATTTTTCTTATTTCTCCACGAAAACATATGCTGTGGGTACTCATTAGAAGGGTCTCGGTAAGGCGCTTCTAATGAGTACCCATAACATGTTTTCGTGGAGAAATAAGAAAACCCCGAGGCACTTCTAATGAGTACCCACAACATATGCTTTTGTGGAGAAATAAGAAAAATATTCACCAGATACCCTCCCTTATCTAGACCTATGAAACACCGCAGTGAGGTGCTTTTAATGAGTACCATCAGCATTTGTTTTTATGGAGAAATAAGAAAAATATCCTAGAATTATCATTACAGTTGAAAATTCTGCAATCAGTCTTAAGATTTTTCCCATCTTTAAAGCCATACCAACTACAAAACTAATACTTTCCAACCGGTAAACTATACATCCGTGTCATTTTCTGTGCCAAAATTTCAACACATGCCTATAGATGCAAAATTTATTATACCCACGGCATACGAAGTATACGAAAGGGGTATATACAAATGTAGTTTTCATCGGTTCCGTCCATTCATTCATCCGTTTGTCCGTGATTCCATCTGTTGCAACACCTACTTTAATCAAGTTTTACTTCGAAGTTTTTGATTATGTATATCTCTGCAGCCACTTATCAGAAACTATTCAGATTTGTTTTGGGGGTACCTGGGAGGGTTCTCTTCCATTCTACATCTATGAAACCCTGGGTCATACCGCAGGGCAGGGCTAGAGGTCAAAATCTAGGATATCTCATTAAAATAGTATATTGCAGTTTGTATATACAAAGACATTCTAAAATAAAAAGAAGGATGGGCATCAGACATGTTTATCACATCAACATTCAGTTTAATGTCAGGATTATTGTGACCTAATTTTTATGCTCCAGCGATTTTGCTTTATATCTTGAAGACTATTTCATGGATTAATGTGATACTTGGGATATTGGTTCTGTGTGACACCACAATTCACATCATAATAAATGTACAAATGTAGATCACTATGACCTATATTTCATGGTCGATTGATTTTGCCTTATATCTTGAATGTTATTTGATGTTTGAACATCATTATTTGGGATTATGAAACCGTATGATCCAAAAGTTGACCTAAAAGTAAATGTAGGTCACTGTGAACTATATTTCATGGTCCAGTGATTTTATGTTACATCTTGAAGACAACTTGATGTATGACTATCATAGTGTGGGATTATGGATCAGTGTGACACAGCATTTTATTTCAAAATAAATGTAGGTCTTTGTGACCTATATTTCATAGCCCAGTGATTTTGTCTATATCTCCCACTATTTGATGCCTAAGTGTCATATTTACAGATAATGACACATTGTGACCCAAACTTTGACCTCAAAGTAAATATAAATCAGCATATATTTCATTGTCTAGTGATTTTGCTTAATATGTTCTAGATTATTATCGCACCTGCTTGTGGCAGGGTGCGATATAGGCGTCCGATTTTCCGTCCGATTTTCCGTCCGTCCGTCCGTCAACATTTATGTCGACGTTCGACATTTATGTCAAAGTTAGTATTCTAATCAACTACAAGACTAAACAACCATCAAACCTTGCATGAAACATCTCCCTGACCTCCTGACTTTGCAACATAGGCATCCGCTTTTCTGTATGTCTGTCCATTCGTCCGTCTGTCTGTCAACATTTATGTCGAAGTTCGACATTTATGTCAAAGTTAGTATTTTAATCGACTACAAGACTAAACAACCATCAAACCTTGCATGAAACATCTCCCTGACCTCCCGACGTTGCGACACAGGTGCCCACTTTTCCGTTCGTCTGTCTGTCCGTCTGTCCGTCTCTTAACAGTTCTGTTATGTCAAAGTTCGACATTTATGTCAAAGTTAGTATTCTAATCAACTACAAGACTAAACAACCATCAAACCTTGTATGAAATATCTCCCTGACCTCCTGACTTTGCGACATAGGTGCCCACTTTTCCATTCGTCTGTCCGTTCGTCCGTCCGTCTGTCTCTTAACAGTTCTGTTATGTCGAAGTTCGACATTTACGTCAAAGTTAGTATTCTAATCAACTACAATTCTACAGCAACCATCATTCCTTGCATGACACATCTCCCTGACCTCCTGACTTGGCAGATATGTTGACCCAGTGACCTTGACCTACATTTTACGCTCCATTGACTTTGACACAATTTACGTTGACATTCCAGATCTTCTCAACTATAAGGCATACAACTACCAAACCTTGCATAGTGCTTCTTCTAGATGTACAGACTTGGCAGGTACCTTGACCCAGTGACCTTGACCTATATTTTGCGCTCCAGTGACTTTGACATATTTTGCGTCGACGTTCGATATCTCCTCAACTATAAGGCCTACAACCATCAAACCTTGCAAAGTGCTTCTCCTCAATGTACTGACTTAGCAGATACCTTGACCTGGTGTCCTTGACCTATATTTTGGCTGCAGTGACTTTGACATAATTTACATCAAAGTTCCAGATCTCCTCAAGTGTAAGACCTCTAGCCACCAAACCTTGCATAGTGCTTCTCCTATATGTACTGACTTGGCAGGTATCTTGACCCGGTGACCTTGACCTATATTTTGAGCTCCAGTGCCTTTTACACATTTTACGTCAACGTTCAATATCTCCTCAACCATAAGGCCTACAACCATCAAACCTTGCACAGTGCTTCTCCTCAATGTACGGACTCTGCAGGTACCTTGACTGGGTGACCTTGACCTATATTTCACGCTCCATTGACTTTTACACCTTTTAGGTCACCCTTCCATATGTCCTCAACTGTAAGGCCTTCAACCACCAAACCTTATATAGCACTTCTTCTCGATGTACTGACTCGACAGGTACCTTGACCTGGTGACCTTGAGCTATATTGTGCACTCCAGTGACTTTGACACATTTTATATTGATGTTCAGTATCTCCTCAAATATAAGACCTACAACCACTAAACTTTGCATAGTGCTTCACCTCATTGCCCTGGCTTGGCAGGTACCTTGACCCAGTGACCTTGACCTATATTTGACACATTTTACGTTGATGTTTGATAACTCCTCAACTATAAGGCCTACAACTACCATACCTTGCATTGTGCTTCTCCTTGATGTACTGAATTAGCAGGTACCTTGACCCGTGACCTTGACCTATATTTCATGCTCCAGTGACTTTTACACATTTTACGTCAACGTTCCATTATCATTGGGCTGTATGTACGAAAAGTCAGTGCTGAAGATATAGCCATTAGAGGGAATGGGACAGGCCTGGAATATATGTGCCCCACTAGGCACTTTGTCTACATTTTTTTTCAACCCAGTTTTCCAAGTAAGCACTGCTAAGAATGAAATAAACTTATTTAATAACCACATTCTGATTGAGGCTCCTGTGACTTTTGCGCCAGCAGGTGCGATAACGCCTTCCGCGGAATTCTTGTTTAATGGATTAATGTCATAGTTGGTATAAATGTGACACATCAGATTAACCTCTCAAGTATATGTAGATCAGGCGACCTATATTTCATTGTCCAGTGATTTTGCTTCATGTCTTGAAGACTATCTACTCAAGAAAAGTTGAACTTTGAATGATAGATCAGTGTCTCTCAGAGATTTACCTTGTAAACTATATGTGGGTCAGTGATCTATATTTCATGGTCCATTGATTTTGCCTGATAGTATTGTCATTGACAAAGATATTTTATAATAAAGAAATGGTGCCTGCCGGGTGGGCACTTACTTTAGTTCAAAATCAAACTTCAATCAGTAGTGTTGTTTACATGTGATATGGTTCCATTTTATTTGCATCTTGACAGATTTGCAAATTGCAGTTACAAACTTCACATTTTTCAACTTGATGAATTAGGTCTTCTCAAACTTTGCGTCACAAATTCAAGGTTAAAGTAAGTTTTACTCATCTTGACAGTAATTTTTCTTTCCATTGTAAGTTGGTGAGTGGACACTTCTATAATGAATAAAAAGAGGTTCCTGTATCACAGCTTCAGATCAGGTGTTTTTCAAACAAAAAGTATTGATATTTCTCTTAATAATTTCTCCATGAAAACATATGTTGTGATTGCTCATTAGAAGCACCTCTAATGAGTACCCACAACATATGTTTTCATGGAGATATAAGAAAAATATTATGTGAATACCTTTTTTAGCTTGCCTATACAAAAGTACAGGAAGAGCTTTTGCACTACCTCTGGCATACTGGTAGGCAGCGGCATCAGTGTTAACAAAACTGTTAAAGTTTTACGTCAAAGTTTTTAAGACCATATATTCTCTAAATCCTTAGAGGGATTTAGTTTATATTTGGTATGATTATAGATGTTGGTCCAAAATTTTATTTTGCACTATCCACATTCCTGCTCATGACCTAGAGGTCAAGATCATGGACTTAGAAATTTTATGTTAAAGTTTTGCGTCAAAGTTTCTAAGATCTCTTAACTTCTAAATCCTTGCATGGATTTACTTTATAATTAACATGATTGTAGATATTGGTCCAAAATTTTATTTATCACTATCCCCACCCCTGCATTTGACCAAGAAGTCAAGGTCACAGACTTAGAAATTTATGTTAAAGTTTTGCGACAAAGTTTTTAAGATCTCTTAATTTTTAATCCTTGCATGGATTTACTCTATATTTGGCAGGATTATAGATATTGGTCCAAAATTTTATTCCGCACCATCCCCACACTATGACCTAGATGTCAAGGTCACGGACTTAGAAATATTTTATGTATAAGTTTTACCTTAAAGTTTTTAAGATCTTGCATTTTCTCAGCTAGTTTTCAAATCATACCATTCATTTAGTTTATATTTGGTAAACAGATTGCTATGGGAAGATGTTCTTTATTCAAAATTATACCCAGTACCATGTCCCCCCCCCCCCCCCCCCACACACACACCCACACACACACACTCCCCCACACACTCACACACACACACAGGTAAGATCATAGTCTTATTTTTAGCTCACCTGAGCCGAAAGCTCAAGGTGAGCTTTTGTGATCACTCACCGTCCGTCGTCGTCATCCGTACGTCCACAATCTTTAAACAACATCTCCTCCTAAACCACTGATTGGATTTTGACCAAACTTCACAGGAATGATCCTTGGTTGGTCCTCTTTTAAAGTTGTCCAAATGGTTCCGGTCCGTTGCATATCCAGGTCACAGGAGCTAAAAATAGATTTTTTAACTAAAAATTTAAAAAATCTTCTTGTCAGAAACCACTGGACCGATTTCAATATAATTTTGCAGATATGTTCCATTGGGGATCCTCTACCAAGATTGTTCAAGCCATTCGGATTCGTCAAAAAACATGGCCGCCAGGGGGCGGGGCTTATTTTCCTATACATGTATATCTATATAGAAAACTTTAAAAATCTTCTTGTCAGAAACCACTGGACAGATTTCAATATAATTTTGCAGAAATGTTCCTTCAGTGATCCTCTACCAAGATTGTTCAAGCCATTTGGATTCGTCAAAAAACATGGCCGCCAGGGGGCGGGGCTTATTTTCCCCATATATCTATATAGAAAACTTTAAAAATCTTCTTGTTAGAAACTACTGGACTGATTTCAATATAATTTTATAGCAATGTTCCTTTGGTGATCCTCTACCAAGATTATTCAAGCCATTTGGATTCGTCAAAAAACATGGCCGCCAGGGGGCGGGGCTTATTTTCCCTATATATCTATATAGAAAACTTTAAAAATCTTCTTGTCAGAAACCACTAGACCGATTTCAATATAATTTTGCAGAAATGCTCCTTTGATGATCCTCTATGAAGATTGTTCAAGCCATTTGGATTCATCAAAAAACATGGCGGCTAGGGGGCGGGGCTTATTTTCCCTATATATCTATATAGAAAACTTTTTAAAAGTCTTCTTGTCAGAAGTCACTGGACCGATTTCAATATAATTTTTTCAGAACTGTTCCTTTGGTGATCTTCTATTAAGATTGTTCAAGCCATTTGGACTCGTCAAAAAACATGGCTGCCAGGGGGCGGGGCTTATTTTCCCTATGTATCTATATAGAAAACTTTAAAAATCTTCTTGTCAGAAACCACTGGACCGATTTCAATATAATTTTGCAGAAATGTTCCTTCAGTGATCCTCTACCAAGATTGTTCAAGCCGTTTGGATTCGTCAAAAAACATGGCCGCCAGGGGGCGGGGCTTATTTTCCTTATATATCTATATAGAAAACTTTAAAAATCTTCTTGTCAGAAACACTGGACCGATTTCAATATAATTTTTCCAGAAATGTTTCTTTGGTGATCCTCTACCATGATTGTTCAAGCCACCATGATTCGTCAAAAAACATGGCCGCTAGGGGGCGGGGCCTTTTTTCCTTATATATCTATATAGAAAACTTTAAAACTCTTCTTGTCAGAAACCACTGGACCGATTTCATTATAACTTTGCAGAAATGTTTCCTTGGTGACCATCTACTAAGATTGTTCCAGTAATCATGATTTGTCAAAAAACATGGCTGCCGGGGCGGGGCTTATTTTCCCTATATATCTATATATAAAACTTTAAAAATCTTCTTTTCAGAAACCAATGGACTGATTTCAATACAACTTCTTTGGTGACCCTCTACAAGATTGTTCCAGCCGTCATGATTCGTCAAAAAACATGGCCGCTAGGGGGCGGGGCTTATTTTCCCTATATATCTATATAGAAAACTTTAAAAATCTCCTCGTAAGAAACAGTTCGACTGAGTTCAATGTAACTTGGCAGGAATGTTGCTTTGGTGACCTTCTATCAAGATTGTTCAAGCTTTCCTGATACGTCAAAAACCATGGCCTCCAGGGGGGCGGGGCTTATTTTTCGTATATATCTGCGTAGAAAACTTTAAAATTCTTCTTGTCACATACCCTATGACCAATTTCAATATTACTTGGCTGGAATGTTGCTTTGGTGACCCTCTACCAAGATTGTACAAGCAATCATGATTCGTCAAAAAACAATTGGCTGCCATGGGGTGGTGCTTATTTTCCCTATATATCTAAACAGAAAACTTTAAAAATCTTCTTGTCAGAAACCACTGAACAGATTTCAATATAACTTGGCAGAAAGGTTCCTTTGGTGACCCTCTACCAAGTTTGTTCAAGCTGTCATGATTCGTCAAAAAACATGGCCGTTAGGGATAGGGCTTTATAGCTATATAAAACACTTTTAACCCCTGGACCAATTTCAATATAACTTGGCAGAAATGTGACCTTCTTTTAAGATTCAGTTCAAGTCGTCAAGATGCGTTAAAAAAACATGGACGGGGGTGTGGTGGTGCAGGGGGGGGCTTGTTGGTGCTATAAAATTTATACAAAAATCCGGTGAACTTGGCTGAAACTTCAACAGTAAATCTGCAAATCTGTTTGCTCAGATGAGCAATATAGGACCATCATGGTCCTCTTGTTTTTTTATTTCATTGACGTATGAGTTCAGGCGAGCTATCCTGTCTTATGACAGGTCTTGTTTATCTGGAGCTATGCTGTATGTTATGGTATTTTCTTTGTTTTGTCTGTAGTGCTATAAGACCCTGTCTCTGAATGAACGTGGTGAAGAGAAGACAACCCTCGGTTGTAGTAGCAGTGACCACACTAACTTGATGGTTTGTAATGTGAAAGTGCCCCACCTTGTGGCAGTGGCATGCTGTCATAATGGGACGAGATGTAATGAGAATTTGTCACTACAGCGACAGCCTTATCCTGTTTACCATACAGGTTTGTAATTCATAGCTATAGATTAGAGAGGGTATTGGGTAGCTATTTTTGGCATTAGCATTAGCATGGGTGACTTAGTCATGCAAATTTCTGTCTGTTCATCCATTCGTGTGCGTACTTACGTCCACCCTAGTGTCCACCCTGGCATTCACCCTAAATGAAGTCTACAAGCTTTAAAACTTAACAGTTTCTCTTAACTGTTTGTATTAGTTCACTGAGCTAAACAAGGATGACAACTCTCACTCTTCTAACTTGCTTGTTTTCACATTTTAGTAAGCGGATGCAACATAAACTTCAACAACAAAGTAGCCGGCCTCAGTGGCTCATTTGGATGCGCCGTCCGACTGGAGACCAGGAGGTCATGGGTTCATACCCCGCCGAGGTCGGCAACATTCTTTCGTGGAGATTGATCATGAAATATTTTCTACGGTCATTCTCTCCCTTCCGCAGATTCAAGAAGGGCAGTTGTCAGTTTCTGGCGAAAGAATGTGCACAATACTGGTTAACCGCTTAGAGGACTAAGCCTGCCCAGTAAACGTGTGGTTAGGTAAACTGACCGCGCTTGACATGACCCCATTGGGTTGACTGGGCTGTAAAACCTCAACACAAGCAAATCAACAACAAAGATCTTTATATTTCTTATTTCTCAACGAAAATGTAATAAACTATATTTTGGGCATGCATTAGTGGGTGAGGAACTTCTAATGAGTACACACAACATATGTTTCTTAGAGAAATAAGAAAAATATCCATACTTTCTGGTTGTAAAAAAAAAAAAGTGCCTAATCCAAATCTATGCAGTATGAACTTTGGCATAAGAAAATATACTTTCTGATTGTGCCCAGCAAAGATTCAGGTCATCCTGCACATATCTACTTCAGCAGTAAATATGCTCAAACTGAATGGATATTCTGTTTATTGGGACATCTGTCAAAATAAATCATGCATAGCAACAGATACGGCACTTTTTTCATCCAAAAATGCTGATATCTTTCTTATTACTCCACGAAAACATATGTTGTGGGTACTCATTAGAAGCGCCTCACCGAGGCACTTCTAATGAGTACCCACAACATTTGTTTTCGTGGAGAAATAAGAAAAATATTATGTGGATACCCCCTCTTATCTGTAGCTATGTAAATGCTCTACAGTTAAGCCTCATCAAGTTTAAATCAGCCTTACAATGATTTTGTTATCGTATTTACCTTTAAGTTTGGAACACCCTAACTGCTTCCCATATTTGTTCTAAAATTTGAATATACCAAGTAAGTCATTTTACTACCTGTTAATTTGCAAAAAAAAAAAAAACAACAAAAAACAAAAAAAAAAAAAAAAAAAACAACTAAAAACTGCTGGATGAGTGGCAAACGGTGTAGACTCTGATCAAGAATGTGCACAATACTGGTTAACCGCTTAGAGGACTAAGCCTGCCCAGTAAACGTGTGGTTAGGTAAACTGACTGCGCTCGACATGACCCCATTGGGTTGACTGGGCCGTAAAACCTCAACACAAACAAACAGACTCTGATCAGACACTGCAATTGTGGCATCTGATCTGGGTCTTCAGTGTTTCTTTAGGCATGTCTGTCCCAATACTTGGGGTGAATTCAGTACATGTATTTGTTTAGGCCAAGTGAAAAAAAAAGAGTTAGATTCTCAGCATCGGAGTTTTCTCATTTATCTGAGAATTATATTTAACCAAATTGTGATCAGGATGACAAATGTATGTATTTTTAAGATCAGTAAATTGCAATTAGTTTATGTTATTTGAGACTAAAAACTTTCATTTCAAAAACTTTCTGTATGGTTGCCACAATTTTGTTTTGCCAAACAAACCCAATTGTCGAAGAAAATACCCAAATGGTAAAATAAAAATCAGAAGTCACCCACCTCAATTCATTTTTTTAATCCTCGTCCTGCTGAACCAGGATATGCCCTGCCTTTGCAAATGGTGTAGATCCAAATCAGTTGGCTTCAGAAGCCAGCTGATCTTGATCTGCACTAGTACTGTTTGCCATTATTAAGTATGCGAATTTGTATCAACAACTGGGATCAAGTGATCTAATTGGCTGAAAATTAGAAGTGGGCATGGTATCTTGATAGGGAAAGATTTTATATTCATATTGAACTATAAATAGATTTGTTTGTTCGAAAGTTTAACCATTATTTTACGCATTGTAGATGACAAATATGACAACATTCATTATCATTCCTATGCTTTTGTACCTGACTTCACAAACTTCATGAACTGTTATAAAGTTCGGACAAACAAATGATGTATTGTTTACTCGAGGAAAAACATTCCTTATTTTTTCAGCATGGCAAAGGTTTAAAAACATGTCAGATAATAATCATGAAAACACGCCTATATAATTTTGACCCCCTTAAACCCCACTTTTATATAGTAAAACTGGGGTTTACAGGGGTATACATTATTTTTCTTATTTCTGTTCAAAACATAGATTGTGGGTACTCTTTAGAACCACCTCAGCAAGGCGGTTCTAACGAGTACCCACAATCTAAATTTTGAGCAGAAATATGAAAATTATCAGGATTTTTTATCTGAAAATTTTCAATATTTATGGTGGTAAAATTTTCAATATATTTGAATAGGCGTGTTTTCATAATGTAAAGACCTAGAATTTTCTGCCTTACAGAAACAGCTTCTGAACCCCTGAACCTTGATCTCCTTTTATTTGTTGGTCTGCCTCTCATTGGGTTGTTTGTCTTACTGGGAATGATCCTAATGCTGTTTCACTTCAAACACAAAAAGAAAATGGATTCTCTCCACCTGCAAGAACGCCATCTGTTGGCAGATGAAGGAATTAGAGCACAGCAAGTAGGGGATAGTACTCTAGGGGTAAGTTTTTCTACTTTCTGATGGTTTCAGATGTAATGGTATTTTGTTGATACCGTTTTTGATATGTATATTAATTTTCCACTTTAAACTTTACCGCACTTTGGGCAAATTCAGCAGACGATAAATTGGTGATATTTTCCTTATTTTTCCCAGAAAACAGGATTTGACATTTCTCCATTGGAGACAATTTGCATGAAATGTTAGATCCTGTTTTCTAGGAAAAATGATAAAAATATTTTAAAATGTCATCTGTTGAAAATTTTACCTAGAGTGCTAAGCATTAAGGAGACTGAACACACTTGGTAGACTTCCAACCATTGTTTACAAGGGAGACAACTTTGTGACATTGTTTGATTGCCTGCATACAAAGACTCCTTCTGAAAAGGGTGTACTCCACATGGGAGCAAATTCGTTCCTTTTAAAGTATCCTCAGGGGGTGGTTGGGTGAGGCATAGGAGTTGTGTATCTTGCATCACTGGGGCGTCCATCTGATATTTGCTTACAGTTGGGCAAGGCCTGCTGTCCTTGCAGCAGTTAAAAGTAGAGGGGGAATGTTTTTATTTCTTCGGTTTATTCACTTTCATTCATTTTCCTCTTTCTCTCCTGTCCCTTTCTTTCATCTCCCCTACTATCTCTGTTATCACTCTTCTTCCTTCCTGGGAGACGACACAAAATGACCCATAAGGGTCGACGTGTCGTTAAACTCCAACACAGTTTAGAGTATCCTTAAGGATCATAACATGTTTTCATGGAGAACTATGAAAAAATGTCAACATGTTTTGGTTGAAAAAACAACCATATCTTATCTTGTTGTGACACAAGATGCTGGCCTCAGTGGCTCAGTTGGATGCGGGTTGACTGGTGATCAGGAGGTTGCAGGTTCGAGCCCTGCCGGGTTGGCAACATTTTTATGGATATTGATTGTGAAATATTTTCTATGGTCATTCTCTCTCTTCTCTCCCTTCTGCTGATCCAATGCTTAGAGGACTTAGCCTGCCCAGTAAAAGTGTGGTGAGGTAAACTGACCATGCTCAACATGACCCCATTAGGTTGACTGGGCTGTAAAACCTTAACCCAAACAAACAATGACACAAGATGTATCTAAAGTATGCTGGCCCATCACGAAAACATGCCTATAGAATTTTGACCCCCTTAAACCCCACTTTTATATAGTAAAACTGGGGTTTACAGGGGTATACAATATTTTTCTTATGCTGCTAAAAAAACATAGAGTGTGGGTACTCGTTAGAACCGCCTCGCCGAGGCAGTTCTAACGAGTACCCACAATCTATGGTTTGAGCAGAAATATGAAAAATATCAGAATGTTTTATCTGAAAATTTTCATTTTTTGGTGGTGAAATTTTTCAGTATATTTGAATAGGTGTGTTTTCGTAATGCAGAGCTATAGATGGTATGAGTATAAAGATAAAGATTTTTCTTATTTCTTCTTAAAGGCATACATTGCAGGTACTCATTAGAAAGGTCTCAACAAGGTGCTTCTAATGAGTACCTACAACATGCATTCTCATTGAGAACTTTGAAAAATATTGACATGATTTGGATGTAAACATGCCTTATCTGGAGTTATGACTTACCATATTCAATTATTCTAAAATTTGAACATATCTGCTTGACTACCTTGATGTGTCTAAAGTGTGCTGGCCATAGCTATAGACCAGGGCCCAGTTGTTCAAAACTAACGATGGCGTTAGTTAATGTATCGTTTAAAACTTTGATCATTAAATATTGCATATATGCTAGAATTTTTGCTGCAAAAGCTACTCACATTTTTTCAGCAAAAATACCTGTGAATTAGATATTGTACTTACTAGAACAGTTAACATTTTGACCACTAACGAGCTTGTTAAGCTAAGGACGCTTTGAACAACTGGGCCTAGATAAATATTGTTTCTTATTTCTCCTCAATGGGTATTCATTGGAAGCAGTTTCACTGAGATGCTTCTAAGGAGTGCTGTATCATATATTTTTGTTTCTCCACAAAAACATGCTGTGGGTACTCATTAGAAGCACCTCACTGTTGTGCTTCTAATGAGTATTCACAGCATAATTATGTTTTTGTGGAGAAATAAGAAAAATATGAACACTTTTCGGGAGAAGAAAAGCCCACTATCTAATGTTATGGCTGGCTAAATGGCAAACAGTGTGTAAGTATATTGGAATAAATACCATTTAAACTGAATGACATACAGTGCAGACCCTGATTAAACTGCTTCCTAGAATGTTAGATGGCCACTGCTCGAACATATTTGTCTAGTAATTCAGGGTAACTACATTTATTATATATTTTGCAGGAGATGTTGGACGAATCTTGTACATCAGGAAGTGGATCGGGTTTGCCGTTTCTCGTACAACAGACTGTAGCCAGACAAGTAATGCTTGTAGAGTGTATAGGTATGTGGCTATTTATTGTTTACTGTGGATAGGATTTTTCTTCAATCAGCTAAAAAGTGATATTTTCCTTATCCTATTACATCTTTTTATAAACGTCCAGGTGGCCGATTGGTTAGTGCTCCAGACTTTAGATCACAAGGTTCCAGGTTTAAATCCAGTTGGAATTTAGCTCATGACTAAATGGCTCAATTCTACACAGAGCCTTTCATTATCACTCTTCCTTCATCTTTATATGACTTAAACAACATTGAAAGGGACGTAAAACATCTAATACATCGTTTCTCGTCTTAATACATCTTTTCTCGTCATGTTACTTATTGGAAATGCCTCGTCTAGACATTTCTGAAGCATACCAACATATTTTTCATAGGCAAGTAAGAAAAAAAGTTTCTTGCACACCAGATGAGGACATCCTGGATTTTAACCTGGGATAGAAATTCTCCTACCCAGGGTAGGATAAAAAGTCAAGAATTCTCAGGTGTTTGACGTGCACTGGTTATATAGGAGGCCACATACGCCATCATTAAGGTTGTCATCACTTAACGTAATGACGTGACTAAACATCATAATAATGTCATCACAATATGGTGGACGTCAGCAATGGAAGTGACTGCATTATTAAAAGCCCCTGTTCAGAAGTGAAAGTACGCAAGAAAAAAAAAAAAAAAATCATGAATGTGAGGGCTAAATAGAAAACTTCATCCCTTCATGCCAGACAGTGACTCGGAACAGTTATTTCTATCTACCCCTAGATAGATTCTTATATTCTCTGCAGACCCTTTTTATGCCCCCGCATCGAATGAACCCCGGGGCCATATAGTTTTCAGTTTTCTGTACTTGCATACGTGGGTATGTACGTATGTGCATACGAATGTACGTCCTTCTGTATGAACGTGTGTACATACATACGTGGTCCTGTTAGACTCGGGTTAAGGCATTTATACCAGGTAGAATTTTGCAGTTTTATAGTCAGGTATCCCACAGGGGGGGGTGCATCCTTGTACTGTGGACACATTTCTAGTATCTAGAGCTATGATTATTTGTTGATTGATTGTGTTGGGGTTTAAAGACACGTCAAAACTTGTGTGTCATGTTGTGTCATCTCCCAGAGAAAGGGAGAAAAGAGATAGAAGAGATAGTTGAAGAGATGAAAGAGAGGGACAGGGAAGAAAAAGGAACAGGAATGAAAGGGAAGAAACAGAAGAAATAAAAACTTTCCTCCTCTACCTTACCTGCTACAAGGACAGCAGGCCTTGCCCAACTGTAAGCTAGTATCAGTTGGACGCCCCGTTGACGTAAGATACCTCTGATTATTTGTTGACAGGTGGTGCTCATACATATTTATCACTTTGCATGCTGGGTAAAAATTTCAGCAGATGACACTTTGAATTTTTCTTCTTCTTTTTTTTTTGTTTTTTTTTTTTTCTCCTAAAAATAGTCTTGACCTTTCATTCTGGGGAAAAATGAGAAAAATATCAATTTATCGTCTGCTGAATTATCCCAGAGGTAAATTTTATTATGCAAATATCTGGAGCTATGCTAAATTGTTGCCTCAGTTATCTCCCTCGCTAGAACTTGGCTGGAATTCACACTGTTGATGCCCTTTTTCTAATTTCTCCATGAAAACATATATTGTGGATACTCATTAGAAGCACTTTGTTGAGGTGCTTCTAATGAGTACCAATAACTTAGGTTTCATGGAGAAATAAGAAAAATATCACTTCCGCGTGACATTTGGGTTGAAAAAAAACCCAACCTTATCTGGAGCTATGATTTAGGATAATCTTTGTTTTACACCAAAATAGATTAGTGGGTGCTTAGAATTGTCTTGGGGAGGCATATTTAATGAGTCCTTTAAGTGGAACTTCATTGGCTTTAACAAGCTTTGGACCAATTCATAGGCCTAGATAAGAGTGGGTATCAGGTAAATACTTTTCTTATTTCTCCATGAAAACATATGTTGTTGGCACTCAGTAGAAGCACCTCAGCGAGGCGCTTCTAATGAGTACCCACAACATATATTTTTGTGGAGAAATAAGAAAAATATCAATACTTTTGGATTGAAAAAAAGCACCTTAACTAGAGCTATGGACCATAAAAAGTGGTTCCAGCCAGAAGGAGTTCTAGCCATCCAGGGTTAATTGTTGCATAATGTGACATGTAGGGACACAGACATTCATTCTTGTGTGCCAGGGTAAATAAGCCATCAGGATGGAGCCATTGAGGTTCCGTTGTACATCTTTTGATGGAAAGCCTCATTATCTGAAGCTATGACAGTAATATGGAGTTGTTTTTTAAAAAAAAAAAGAACAAAAAAAAAAACAAACGTTGAAATAGTTATAACTTGTGCTTTATGGATTGTTTCAGGAAAAGGTCGCTATGGAGAGGTTTGGAAAGGAAAATATCATGGAGAAAGTGTAGCTGTCAAAATATTTCTGTCCCGTGATGAGTCAAGCTGGAGGCGAGAAACGGAAATCTATAATACATGCCTACTACGTCATGAAAATATACTGGGTTACTACGCATCTGACATGACAAGTCGCAATTCTTGTACACAACTTTGGCTTATAATGCATTACCACGAAAACGGCTCATTGTACGATTATCTGCAACGAACAACATTAAATCATGAATCCATGCTACTTCTTTGCCATTCTGCTGTATCAGGTCTGGTTCACCTACACACAGAAATTCTAGGGAGCCGAGGAAAGCCTGCAATTGCTCATAGAGACGTAAAGTCTAAAAATATTTTAGTGAAAAGAGACGGGACATGCTGTATTGGAGATTTAGGGCTAGCTGTCACACATACTGTGGATGGTGACAGACTCGATCTGGGATGTAATAATAAAGTGGGCACAAAACGTTACATGTCGCCAGAACTTTTAGAGGAAACATTAAACCCAGAATTCTTTGACAGTTTTAAGTGTGTGGATATTTATGCGTTTTCATTAGTATTATGGGAGATTGCTAGGAGATGCTCAGTAGGAGGTGAGTATAACGATAAGCATGCTGGGTAAAAAATTTCAGCAGACAACATTTTGAAGTAGTTCTCTTATTTTCCACAAAAAATAGGCCTGACATTTTATGCACATTGTCTCCTTAGGAGAATTGCATGAAATGTCGAAGCTTATTAGCTGGGAGGGATAAAAGAAATATCTTCAGTATGTTGTCCACTGAATTTGCCCATATTGTGATGTAGGTTAAGCCATTTTGTGTGGAAAAGGCCTTTATCACTTGGACAGCGAAGACCCACATAAGCCAACGCATCCTCACAGTCTAATCTTGGCATTCATTTTCTAATAACAGACTGTTGGATACTTAAGAATAATTTATAATACTATTACTGGGATCCAAACCAAAAACCAAGTTAGCTAAACTTTTCATCCCAGCAAAAGTGGTTAGATTATATAGAATAATAACCTTTTTTGTTTTGATACAAGATTTTTAGGGTCCATCTTTAAAAACCGAGACTGAGAAGTCATGAATTTGCAGAATTTTATCGTGATGTGCACTTATAATGAGTATACACAACCAGGCATGAAGCGGGCCCAGAAAAAAAGGGAGAAGTCACGTCTCCCTCATGGGAAATTAGGGAACACATCAGGGAGACATGACGATCCCAGCCTGCTTAACTTGCGCGGTGAACGCTGCCAAACTTCAAAATTTATTAAATGATTTTAACATTCTGGGCCCAGTTGTTCAAAGCGCCGTTAGCTTAATGACGTCGTTAAGGGTCATTTTGTTAACTGTTTTAGCTGATCCAATACACAATATTCTGTTATTTTTTGCTGAAAAAATGTGAGTAGCTTTTGCACTGCAAAAGCTACTCACATTTTTTCAGCAAAAAATTTCAGAATATTTGCGTATCACTCAATGTAAATTTTAAGGAATCGTTAACTAACGACGTCGTTAGCTTTGAACAACTGGGCCCTGTTTGTTTATTATTTTATTATTATTATTATTTCAGTGATAACGATACTTGAAGCCTTTCATTATATTTTGCATGTAGAGCAGATATTTATATTTTGTAGTTTCTTTGGCAAATGATTGGAGGGCATTTCTCCAGAAATACTGAATTAATCCTCGCAGTGGCACCGCTCCTCCACTGCCTTTCAATTTTCATTTAAATTCGGTACCCCATCTCACCCAAAAAGTTTGTTGCTGTCTGCAGTTATCTTTTAATCTTGAGTGTTATTAACATTGAGGGTTTTGTTAGTGAAGTAAAACTTAAATATTTATCAATCAACCAATTAATGCTCTCTTACACGTCACCGCAAATATATATGTCACATTCTGATATGGACTTCTGTGGAGTGCTTCCCACAAAAGTTCATTTGAATGTTTACTTTGCACCGTGTTGCGATCGATATATGCTACGACAAAAAGTCTGGGTCTTGTTTATATGCGGAAGATTCGATTTTCTGCTAAAATTCGCAGTAAAATAATTGGTGCAGTTTGGGGATATTAATATATATGTATGTTTCAAATGCATTTTTGACAAGGTAAGGCTCTGCAATTTTACATGGTATCTGTAATAAGTTCGTTTGTCTCACAAGTGGTTTTCCGCCACAAGTTCACTTGACATTGCCATTAACAGCATGCAGTTTCTTCATGTAGGAGCAAGTGAAAACGTAACTGTTTTACTTGTACTGGAAACATGAACATCCCAGAATTGCTTACCATTTCCCGGTGCGCATCTTAGCAGTCCCATGAGATTCTACACAAGGTTTATTGGACTAGAAATAACTATTTTAATGCACAGAATGCGCTCGCATAAGCGATAAGATACATTTTATATAATAAAACAGTGCATTTGCGATCATGATGGAAATTCGGTGTCCAAAAACGTTCAAATGAAAAAAAAAAAAAAAAAGATAAATAGTAAAATATGATCGGGCACGTTAGAACGTTGGATTGTGCACCTGTCAAAGTCTAGGTCGGATTGTCAGCAAACAAACAAGGTGATTTTACTGGGAAGTGTCAAATAACCAACGATTGAACCTGTCTGCCAATAATCCTAGCCTCAAGGGATAAAAGATCGTGACACCTGCGTCTGTATTTTCGGCGAATTAATCGGTCAGGATAGGCAATACACACTAAGAAATTAAGGCGACGTCAACATCGCTTTTCTGTATGAATAGAGCAACCTCTGCAGAAAAAAGGCGAGCATGTCGCCCATGTCGTTCGCGAACGTCTTCCCTGCACAACATATATTTTCATAGGTCTAGATAAGAGTGGGTATCAGGTAAATATTTTTTCATATTTCTCCATGACAACGTATATGTGGGTACTTGTTAAAAGTGTCTCGCCGGCCGCTTCTAATGAGTACCCATAATATATACTTTCATGGAGAAGTATGAAAAATATCAATACTTTTGGATTGAAAAAAAAAAAAAAATCATCTTATCAAGAGCTATGATTGTTATGGAGAACTGGAGAAAAATTCCCAAAAGTCTTACAAAATGCTCCTGTTTAACCATGTTAACAAGTCCTTTGATTGCTGGTGCACTGGCGTGTATTGGCATTTCACAGACATTAAAGTTTCTCCAAAGCTATGCAAGTGAGCTACATTGCTTTGTGATAGCTCATTATTTTCTAAAAGCTTTATATTTTCTAAATTTATAGATGTGCAAATTTATCAAATCATGAAAAGCCGCTTTCAGAATATCTTGAAATTAAAACTACATTAGCCCTTACCTTGCTGAATAAATTAAGATGCGATGCCCACTTCTAATTTCCAGCCAATTAGATTACCTTATCCGAGCTTTTAAATTCACATATTTAATAATAACAAACAGTGCAGATCCAGATCAGTTGGCTTCTTCAGAAACCAACTGATCTGGATCTACACTGTTTTTTAAGACAGGGCATGTAGTGTTCAACAAGAAAAGGGTTAGTATAAACCCTCTGTTTGGTAGTTTTATCTGAAACTCTGCGGCTTTTCATTATGTCCTCAACCTTGAAATTGTTGACAGTCAGGAAGATAACCTCTAAAAGTTATTTCTTTAAACTTTAAACACAATTATAAAGTCACCTGTCTGCCCGTAATTTCAAAGAGGCTGTAGAGAATATCTTGTTTAAGTTATGTCTCAAGTCATTTTGTCAAGGTAAAATTACTAAACAATTAAAAAAAAAATGTAACAAGTTATAAAGTAGTATTTTTCCTGATTTCGAGAACCTTGCATACAAATTGTTAGAGGATGGCTGTGACCAAGTATTAACCGTAAAGGTATGTAAGATATCTGTCAGCAAAAATAACGTACCTGTCAATAAAAATTATGATTACTCTAGAATATGAAGATGAAAATGACCATATAACTTGAACAACTTAGACATGCTAAAGTGCCAAAATTATTTAACAGTATAAAGTCAAAACAAAATAAAATTGTAGGGGTTATGCTCCTGACTGGTTGAGGGGCATACTGCTTTACATTGTTTGTTCATTCATCACTCTTACCCTTGTCCTGCTGAACCCGGATATACCGTCTTTGTAAACAGCGTAGATCCAGATCAGTTGGCTTCTGAAGAAGCCAACTGATCTGGATCTGCACTGTTTTTCATTAAGCATATGAATTTGTATCAGTAGCCTGGATCAAGTAATCTGATTGGCTGAAAATCAGAAGTGGGCATGGCATCTTAATTTATTCAGCAGGACAAGGGTTAATTAAGAACTTGTGTACAAGGTATCTCAGAAAGTATTGAGAAGATCACCAGATTTCACATTTGCATTAAGTAGGGACAAGCATATAGTGTGAGGCATGGAGTTTTATGAACACATTCATAACAGCTTCAATATTTATTTTATGTTTTAGGAATTGTAGAGGAATACAGACCACCATTCTGGGATGTAGTGCCATCAGACCCTTCATTCGAAGACATGAGAAAAGTGGTTGTAGTTGACCAGCAGCGGCCTACCATACCAAACAGATGGACGTCAGATGCTGTGAGTAAAACTGCCCATGCGTAAAAATATTACCATTCTGGCTATGCCACTGCCAGACTATTGCAGTCTGGTTGGGCTTATTGTTGCCCAACGTGGTTTGCTTTTGCTCTAGCTGTAGACAGCCAGTGAGCCTTCTGCTTTGTATCATCACAGTTCTATGATTACCATATTCGACCTAATTACTGTACTGTGCTTTGGTTTTTCAAAATTACTGGAAAAACTTGCAGTAAAATATGTATCCATCTTGTAAAGTATCTTTAAAAAGAAGATCAGCAAATGAGTTATTTAATGGTGTTTAAGTAATGGTTTTTTGTTTTTTTTTTGTTATAAAAGCATATGTTGTGGGTACTAATTTGAATTGCTTCGGCAAGTTGATGCATTTCAAAAGGGTATCCACAACATGTTCATATAAAGAAGTAGATGAAAAGTACACTGGCTGTAATCTGAAAATTATGGAATCGTTACACTGTATGCTTAAAGGGGTATGTGCGGTTATTAAGTCAAATACGGTACACTTCAACCGCTTTATAACACAGTTCATTATAACACAGTTTTGGATATAACACGGTTCAAAGATGGATCCCAAAAATGTATAGATTATATTGAAAAATGACCATAAATGGTCATTTTTCAATATAATCTATACATTTTTGTTTGGATATAACACAGTTGTGCTATGGACCCCAACAATAGTATTATAAAGAGGTTGTGGTGTATTTGTGTTTGACTATGATGAGTTACTGATGAAGTAGAGTGCCCTACTCAGCCAAATACATATTCATATTGGAGGTGCATCAGAATAAAGGATGTAATATTGTTTAAGTAAGACTAAGCTGCTAAGTTGTTTTTCAGCTGAACATTCCAAGGTGGTTCCTCCATTGCAGTTCCTCTTTGTTTATATGTTGATTATTGCAACTATGCCATTATACAATTAATTTATTCTATTGAGATTAACATCAGGATTTTTCAACCTGAGAAAGTGATGTTCACCGAGGCTTCGCTCACTTTCGAAGATTGACAAATCTTGATGTTAACTTCAATAGAATGCATCTGTTATTTTGTCTTAAGACTAATTTTAGCTGTTTGGCAGCAGTGACAAAAGTGATGTGCCGGCCTCGGTGGCTCAGTTGGCTGCGCCGTCCAACTGGAGACCAGGAGGTCGCGGGTTCAACCCCCACTGAGGTTGGCAACATTCTTTCGTGGAGATTGATCATGAAATATTTTCTACCGTCATTCTCTCCCTTCCGCTGATTCAAGAAGGGCAGTTGTCAGTTTCTGGCAAAAGAATGTGCGCAATACTGGTTAACGGCTTAGAGGACTAAGCCTGCCCAGTAAACGTGTGGTTAGGTAAACTGACCCCGCTTGACATGACCCCATTGGGTTGACTGGGCCGTAAAACCTCAAAATAAACAAACAAAACAAAAGTGATGTTGACCGGTCCTTGACCTTAGCCAGGCTATTTGTTATATGACTATTATTAGCTGTCTGGCAGCAATGAAAAAAGTGATATTGAAAAGTCTTTGACCTTAGCAGGGCTAGTTTTTAACAAGCGGCCGCTAATTTTAGCAAACATCAGGATTTGTAAAAATCTATTACTGCCAGTTTCAGCCAATCAGAGAAGGCCTTTGCTAGCAGTCGTATAACATTGTATCTTGTCTTGTATCGTATTCTTCATCTCTTCTTCTTTTGAAGCTTTAGGAAGGCTGTGCTTTGTGGTTGCAGCCTTTCCTTGAAATTTTTATTTGTATTTTAATAGGTCTAATATAGCTACAGATAAGAGGGGGTATCCACATGATATTTTTCTTATTTCTTGACGAATACATATGTTGTGGGTACTCATTAGAAGCACCTCGCCGAGGCGCTTCTAATGAGTACCCACAACATATGTTTTTATTGAGAAATAAGAAAGATATCAACATTTTCCGGATGAAAAAAGTGCCTTATCTGTTGCTATGGACCATCTAGATGAATGAGTATCAGGTAAATATTTTAATTATTTCTCCACAAAAACATATGTTGTAGGTACTCATTAGAAGCCATGTGAAGCTTCTGATGAGTACCCATAACATATGTTTTTTTGAAGAAGTAAGAAAAATATCAATATTTTTGGATTGAAACAGGCATCTTATCAAGAGCTATGATTTTAGTTATTACTTGGGAATTATTTCCTTTTTTGCATGCACAGTTTCCCCTTAGACAATTCAGAGTTTACCCGCAGAGTTTTGAAATAAAGGTTTCTGGGTCTCCCTTATTTAGAATTAAGGGTCCTTAAATTCTAGAAGTTGGTTGTTTTTGAAGAGTTTAACCCTTAAAGCGTTAATCACAACTACAGCAGACGACACTTAGAAGTACTTTTTTTTTTTTTTTTTTTTTTTTCAGAGAAAATAAGGCTTGACCTTTCACATGAATTCTCCACCTTGCAGACAATTCACATCAAATGTCAAGTCTTATTTTCTCTTAAACATAAAATCTAATGTAGAAGTCATCTGTTACGATTTGCTTAGTGCTTTAAGGGTTAATTATTGCCTTAATATTGATATTTCTTGCCCATTAGATCACATATAAATTAACATACAAATTTTAGCCATAGACAAATAAAATCGATTTTTGATCATATATGCATCTCTCAGGATCCTTGCCCCTAACTTCAAGGCCCCAAAATAAGGCTTTGAGGGTAAAAAACTGCCAGAATGCAAGTCAGGGAAATCCTCCAATAGGCCTACTCAGGAAAATGCAAATTATGAAACCTTTGTGATTAGGACATTAAGTCTTCTATCACTTGATAGCATTTGATAAGACTAGATAATCCTGAAAATTAGAATTAAATATCTATCTGGTTTTGGAAGATAGAGCTGTTTAAAATTTGACGCTTCTAAATATGGTCAGTTGAGAGAAAAATGTTTATGTTTCCATAATCAGACCCAAAATTGCAAATCTGACAACATATTATTACTCCCCTTCTTCCAGGCACAGTTCTGTCAGATATCATAGCATTTTGATTAATAACAATGATTTTATGCATTACTTCATGCAGTAACCTAGTACAGTAGAAAATTGCTCGTTTATACCCACATAGGTACATTTACAGCATTTTATTATTATGTCCTATATATTTTGGACTTCCATAACTATGGAACTACTTAAGATAGCAAGTTCAAATTTTCAGCATTTCTTATTTGTGGGAAGGCCAGCAAATGCATGAAATTTCAACATCCTAGGTGCTAGGGTTTCAAAGTTGGTATTTTCTGAATAAGGACTATTCACATGACATGTCAAATCCTATTTTCCAGAGAAAAAAACAAAAAGAAGAAATTTCATGTGAACATCCTTAAGTATTCTAGATACGAATTCCTGCTCTCAACAATAAAATCTTTTTGGATATTTTTTCTAATACCGAAAATTTATTTTGTATTGATTTCAGGTATTATCTCAGATGTCACGAATTATTCGAGAATGTTGGAACCAGAACCCAAAAGCCAGGTTAACAGCACTGCGTTTAAAAAAGACTCTCAGAAAACTCTTAGACAGTGTTGAAGAAGAAAAGATGGAAAAACTGATAAAAAATAAAATCAGAGAAACTGTGAACATTTGAATATCTTGGGAGTGAATCATAACAGGATTCCTTTCTTGTTTCATCCAGGTTCCATTTTTGCAGTATGGAGCTGGCCCAGAATAGTGGAAACAGTTGCATATGTGGACCGTGGAGAGCACAGATTGTTTTGAGCAACCAAACCATACAGTTTAATGTAGGTCTTTGGGGCCTGTTATTACATTATTAGATCTGCCGTACAACTATTCATTATTACTACAGTTACATAATTTGATCATAGCTAGAGACAAGACCTCTTTTCAGCATTAGATTAATTAAATTAATTGTGTTGGGGTTTAATGATACATCAACCTTTGTTGGTCATTTTGTGTTGTCTCTCAGAGAAAGGGAGAAGAGAGATAGAAGAAATAGTAGAGGAGATGAAAGAGAGGGACAGGGAAGAAAGAGGAACAGGAATGAAAGTGAAAGAACAGAAGAAATAAAACCATTCCCTCTCTGCCCTTACCTGCTACAAGGATAGCTGGCCTTGCCCAACTATAAGCCAGTATCAGTTTGATGCTCGGGTGATGTAAGATACATGACACCTTCGCCACACCGGACCACCACCTAAAAGAGCATTAAAATGCTGATTTTTTTTTCATACTTCTCCACAAAAATATATGTTGTGGGTATCTGCAGAGGCTCTTCTAATAACTACCCAAATACATGTTTTGGTGGAGAAATAAGAAAAAAATCGTTTTTTTTTTTTTTTTGGTTTTTGTTGTTTTTTGATGTTTTTTTTTTGCTTGAAAAACTGCCTTACCTGACGCTAAGATATTTGTTCAAATATTTAGAATATGGTAAATGTGCAAAATTTTCAAACACCAAAGTTTCTGACAAAATGGCATATATGCAAATAGTGGATACCCAGATCACACTGCTTCTGAAAGAGCAGTCTGATCAAGGTCTACACTGTTTGCCATTCCACTATATATTTTAAGAAACAATCACATAAAAAGCAAAATGAAGGCCAAAATAGTATGGAGTAAAGTGTTCAAAATTTTAAGACATTTATAGTAAATATTGTAGCACCGCTCATGATGAGAGGGAGTATCTGAGAAATAAATTTCTTATTTCTTCATGGAAACATATGTTGTTGGTACTGATTACAAGTGCCTCGCCAAGGTGCTTCTACTGAGTACCACAACATATGTTTCCATGAAGAAATAAGAAAAAATATTCATATAGGTCTAGATAAGAGTGAGTATCAGGTAAATTGTTTTATTATTACTTGACGAAAACATATGTTGTGGGTACTCGTTAGAAGCGCCTCGGTGAGGCGCTTCTAATGAGTACCCACAACATATGTTTTCGTCGAGAAATAAGAAAAATGTAGATACTTTTTGGTGGAAAAAAGCGCCTTATCAAGAGCTATGATTCATACTTTTTGGTTTATTATCTGGAGCAATAGTGTAAACATTTAGCATGGAAGACCCAGACCAGATAGCTTAGAAGCACAGGCACTCGTTTCATAATAATATGAACCTTCACCCTAGTGTGAGAGGATACTAGGGTGACGGTTCATATTATTATGAAACGAGTGCCTGTGCTTAGAAATATAGTATGACAAAATTAAACTGAGATAATTAGTTTCCGCAAATGTCATTGTAGGTTTCTGGTATAAATGGCGATCAGATTTTATGTTTAGCCCAAGATGGTATTGATAGGGTTTTTTGATTGCCTATTATTGGCCTAATTTTTATTGACTGCTGATTTTGTCGTCTAACATTTAGGTAACTGCTGATTTTTGTGGTGTGGGACTTAACGATTTAGCTCAAACAGTCCAAACTATACTAAGCTTTGTGAAAATTGCTTTATCGGTTACTGATTGGGGAGCTAAGGTATTTTTGGTACCTCCTCCAGACCCTCACGATTGTTCATTACAGTTAATCAAGCGAGATTATGGTGTAATGGTTTACCACAATGTATTGTCATTCGGAAATTAATGATTACCGAATTGAGTTCATGGAATATGCTAATGTCTCAGTTTAATGTTGATGCACTATACAGACTGGTTAAAATTGTTGTTTTGCTTGTATGCAGTCTGAGCTGTCATGATAGACAGATTTAGCAAGAGATTGGAGTTTCTCTTTATAACCCTTATGCTGAAAAAAATACCATATGAGAAATGAATAAATTTTCCTATGAAATAGGACTTGATCCATTGTGTGTATCATCATATATTTTTTTCTTTTTGTTATTGTTTCATTGTATTTTTTTCTAACACGTGTTGTTGTCATCCTGGTGTGTTGTCATGCAAATGTTAAAGTTTTCAGTACAAGTTTTTGAAGCGCTACCACACCTGAAAATTTGTTTATACTTGAAGTGTTCTTTACATCTAGCTTCATGCCAGCTCCATGAAGTTGAGGTCAAGATCATGGACTAAGATAGTTTTGTCATGCTTTGTAATCAGTTTTTACATTCAAGGTTTTGAACTTGCTGCAATCCCTGAATGCCAGGATAAGGTTTGTTTGTACTTGAACTGTTGTTGGATACTAGTCCTAAGTCTTGTTCAGCTCAGACTCCACCTCAGCTCCATGACATTCTTTATAATAAGTTTTTACATTCAAGTGTTTTTAGCTCACCTGAGCACAAAGTGCTCATGGTGAGCTATTGTGGTCAGTCAATGTCCGTCGTCCGTCGTCCGTCGTGCGGCGTCAACAATTGCTTTAAAAGCCTACTCCTCCTACACCCCTGGGCCAATTGACTTGATACTTGGTAGGAAGCATCGGGGTGACTTGTAGATCAAAAATAGCTAAAATCGTTCTGATCAGAAATCCAAGATGGCCGCCATGGCCGCCATCTTGAAAATCTATTTTTTGCTTCTTCTCCTGAACCGAAAGGCCAATTGACTCCAAACTTGCTAGGAAGCATCAGGGTGACTTGTAGATCAAAAATAGCTAAAATCATGCCGATCAGAAATCCAAGATGGCCGCCATCTTGAAAATCTATTTTTCGCTTCTTCTCCTGAACCGAAAGGCCAATTGACTCCAAACTTGCTAGGAAGCATCAGGGTGACTTGTAGATCAAAAGTAGCTAAAATCGTGCCGATCGGAAATCCAAGATGGTCGCCATCTTGAAAATGTATTTTTCACTTCTTCTCCTGAACCGAAAGGCCAGTAGACTCCAAACTTGGTAGGAAGCATTGGGGTGACTAGTAGATCAAAAATAGCTAAAATCATGCCGATCGTAAAACCAGGATGGGCGCCATGGCAGCCATCTTGAAAATCTATTTTTCGCTTCTTCTCCTGAACCAAAAGGCCAGTTGACTCGAAACTTGGTAGGAAGCATTTGGGTGACTTGTAGATCAAAAATAGCTAAAATCATTCCGATCGTAAATCCAAGATGGCCGCCATGGCGGCTATCTTGAAAATCTATTTTTCGCTTCTTCTCCTAAACCCAAAAGTCACTTGACTCGAAACTTAGAAGGAAGCATCAGGGTGACTTGTAGATCAAATGTAGCTAAAATCGTTCTGATCCGAAATCCCAGATGGCCACCATGGCCGCCATCTTGAAAATCTATATTTAGCTTCTTCTCCTGCACCGAAAGGCCAATTGACTCAAAACTTCGTAGGAGACATTGGGGTGACTTGTAGATCAAAAATAGCTAAAATCCTGCTAATCAGATATCCAAGATGGCCGCCATGGCAACCATCTTGAAAATCTATTTTTCGCTTCTTCTCCTGAACCGAAAGGCCAGTTGACTCGAAACTTGGTAGGAAGCATTGGGGTGACTCATAGATCAAAAATAGCTAAAATCATGCCGATCGTAAATCCAAGCTGGCTGCCATTTAGAGTTTGTTCAAATGATCATGCTCAATTGACTGGCATTCCATATATATTCTTCTTCAAAATTAAGAACTGCTTAAATGATGATCTTTTCATTAGTTGCGATGACAGGATTGGAAAAATGTTGCATAACATCTGCATATCTGCAGTGGCTATGTCACTCAGGTGAGCGACCCGTGGCCCGTGGGCCTCTTGTTTTGAGAACTTCAGTTATATCTTCTGAATGCATTTAGTTGGTACTTCGACTAGTATTAGAGGCTGGTTCAAAGTTCTGTTCAGTTAAAGTTCTTTCACCCTCACCGACATTGAAAGCCTGGGTGGGATTTGATACATGTGATAGATTTTCAGCCATTTGTTTCAAGGGAGACAATTTTTTGTGATGTCCTGTTAGCTTTTCTGCCCCTCAAGCCCCCTCTCAAATTGGGGGTTCATTCTAAAAGGAAAGAATTTGCTCTCAAGGACTTAACTTTCAACTCTGTGCTAGAGTTAACCCTGGGTTGTGCACTGTGGTGGGGATAGGGGTCAGAATGTATACTGTCTGATTGAGCATTTGGAAAATAGTTGTTGAAATTTATTAATTCAAGAGTTGTTGCCATATGGGCAAAGACCAAAGACATTTAGAGTGTGTCGGCATTCATGTACATTAAATGCATGTCTAGTTTTAGTACACGCTCCATCATCAATGACCTTAACACTTGTCATGCTGAATAAATTAAGTTGCCCACCCACTTCTAACCATCAGCCTATGAGATAACTTGATCCTAATTGTTGATACAAATTCAGTTTCTTAATGACAAACAGTGCAGATCCAGATTAGTTGTCTTCTGCATCTGCACTGTTTGCAAAACAGGGCATATCTGGGTTCAGCAAGACCAGGGAACTTAACCCTTAAAGCGCCAATCACAACTATTGTTGTCTGCTTTGTCATCTGTTTGTGATTTTAAAAGTCAATTTTGCAAACAGTGTGGACCCAGATCAGACTGCTCCTTTAGGAGCAGTCTGATCTGGGTCCACACTGTTTGCCCGTATGCAAAAATAGGTTTGCAAGAATATTCAGCAGACGACATAAACAGATGACATTTTCAGATGCAGATTTTCTTGGCGCTTTAAGGGTTAAGGCTGTGGTTTTGAAATTTTCATTAAAATTTTGTTGAAAATGTAAAATCCTGTATCTCTTGAATGCCTGGATGTATTAAGTTAATACTTAGACAGGTATTAGACACAGGTACTCGTAGATACTGGTGAATAGTTTTATCCTGTACAAGCCAGCCTGGGTCAGTTATATGGAGATCAGTTCAGGAACTTAGAAATTTGGTACACTTTTTGGTGTCTTCTGAAGATCTGTCCCTTTAAGGCCTGGATGTACAACATGTAATTACTTAATACTGGGACTGATTTGTAGTCTCATACTTAAACTGATCTAAGGTACTGATTCAAAGTTCAGTCCATTACAGGCCCTAAGCTCCCTCAACCTTGTCTCACTTAAAGAAGTTTTTCCCCAGAAGTTTTGGTAAATTATGTTTGCACAATTAACAGACAAGCTGCCATTCTGACAAGCTACAGTGTTATGTAAAGCTTTAAAGCTTTTGTTTTTTACTGCCTTCAAAAAAAATACTCTTTGACATTTCATGTGAATTAATTTTCAGTCCTTAAATTGGCAGTTAGAACAGCAACATATACCATTAAAAAAAAAAAAAAAAATGTTTTTGTTTTTCTTTTACAAAGAAAATAATGCATGATATTTCATGTGAATCATCTACCTAGCTGATGATTCACATGAAACATCAGACCTTATTTTCTCTGAGAATTAAAAAAAAAAAACAAAAAAAAAAAAACACTATTCAGCACTTAGCATGTGCTGTTCTAGCTGGCCCTTTAAGGGTGAATGTCAAGAACCGTCATTGTACCAGATAAGGCACTATTTTTCCTCCAAAAAGGGGTGTTTTTATTTCTCCACAGAAAAAAAAAAATGAAAACAAATGACCATCGTGGGTACTCATTGGAAGTGCTTTTAATGAGTAACCACAACATGTTTTTGTGTAGAAACACCTGGTAATAAAAAAAAAAAAAAAAATGGCTTCAGTGGCTCAGTCGGATGCCCGACCGACTAGTGATCAGGAGGTTGCGGGTTCGATCTCTGCCAGTTCTGGTAGGCAACATTCTTTCATGGAGGTTGATCATGAAATATTTTCTACAGTCATTCTCTCCCTTCCTCTGATTCAAGAAGGGCAGTTGTCAGATTCTGGCGAAAACATGTGCTTATCGCTTAGAGGACTAAGCCTGCCCAGGAAAGTGTGGTTAGGTTGACTGACTTGATCAGCATTGCCTAAAAAGTGTTGGCTGGGTCCTTCATCGCCAAACAAACCAACTGCAAAAGTTGTTTCCCTTTTAAGAACAAAATGGAAAAGCCACCAAGCATAGCCAGTCCCCATAATGTAAGCGTAGTCAGGTCTTGTTTCCAGGCATATTTGGTGATATTTTTGGGATAATTTTCTTTTAAAATTTCCACTTAAAACATACATTGTGGTTACTCATTAGAAGCACCTCACTGATGGACTTCTAATGAGTACCTCAGCAAACATTTTTTTGAGAACTTGAGAAAAGAGAAAATCTTCCCAGAATTAACGCAAATACTCCTCTTTAACAAGTCCTCTGGCAGTAACTGTATATAATTTCCATGTCAGAGTCTGTGCATATGTTTGAATGTAAGAACAAGTTGTTAATGCTTAGCATGCTAGATTAAAATTTCAGCAGACGACAGTTTGAAATATTTGTTTTTTATTTTTCCCAGAAAATATGCTCTTTCATGCAAATTGTTTCCTCCTCAGGAGACAATTTGCATGAAAAAGCCTATTTTTAGGAAAAATAAGGGAAAATATCATCAGTATCATCAAGTCAGCTGCTGAATTTGCCCAGAATATGGTAAAGGTTGATGATGCACTCTGCAGCATTGTTATGTAACATTTGAAAATTTCCTGTCTTAGTTAAGTTCAATGGGACAACTAAAGTTGCTCAAATTTCTGTAGAGATCTGAATTGTTTTTAGCATTTTTTTTTATTTTGTGAAACAGCTCCAGGAAGGTATGCATATTTCTACCCAAAGATCAAAAAGTTGCAGCAAAACACGAGACTGTGGAAAAGCTTGAGACTGTGGAAAAGCTCAAGACTGTGGAAAAACTCTGTGCACTGTCATATGAAGTGCTATACAACCAGAACTGTAAAATCTTTTACAAACCCACTCTTTCTTTGTGGCATTTTTTTTTTTTTCTATTTTTATGCCTCCGCATCAGATGATGCCAGGGGCATATAGTTTTTAGGTTTTCCGTATGTGCATACAAATGTACGTCCGTCTGTACGAATGTGTGTACGTACGGAAAACCTAAAAACTATATGCCCCCCGGAATCATCCTGTTAGACTCAGGTTAAAGCATTTGTACCAGGTAGAATTTTGCAGTTTTATAGCCAGGTACCCCACAGCGGGGGCATCCATGTACTGTGGACACATTTCTAGTTAATACATGCTAAAGAAAATATTTAATATCTAACTCGTCCTGTACAAAACTTTGATGATCAGGTTGACATAGGACTTGTTAAGGAGGAATAGTTGATGACAGTATGTTTTATAGCTCACCTGAGCCAAAGGCTCAGGACTGGTCTTCATTTGTCGTCCTTCGTCACTCGTACGTTGTCCGTCATGCGTCTTCCGTCTTTCAACAGTTTACTTAAAAGACATCTACTCCTGAACCGGTGAAGGGTTTTTGAAATAATTTTACAGGAATGATCCTTGGGTGACACTCTACCAAAATTGCCTAAATGGTTCCGCTCCGCTAAGCAAGATGGCCACCAGAGCTAAAAATAGAAAAACCTTTAAACGACATCTCCTCCCAAGCCAATGGCTCGATTTCAAAATAATTCCACAGAAATGTTTGCTTCATGCCCTTTTACCAAAATTGACTAAATGGTTCCGCTCTGCTAAACAAAATGGCCACCAGAGCTAAATATAGAAAAACCCTTAAAACGACATCTTCTCCCAGGCCAGTGGCCAGATTTCAAAATAATTTAACAGAAATGTTCCTCTCATGCCCTTTTACCAAAATTGCTTAAATGGTTCTGCTCCGTTAAACAAAATGGCCGTCAGAGCTAAAAATAGAAAAACCTTTAAACAACATCTCCTTCCAGGGCAATGGCCCTATTTCAAAATAATTTCACAGAAATGTTCCTCCCGTGCCCCTTTACCAAAATTGCTAAAATGGGTCTGCTCTGCAGAACAAAATGACCGCCAGAGCTTAAAATAGAAAAACCATTTTAAATGACATCTTCTTCTAGGCCAGGGGCCCAATTTCAAAATAAATTTCACTGAAATGTTTCTCTAATGCCCCTTTACTAAAATTGCTAAAATGGTTTGGCTCCGCTGAACAAAATGGCCACCAGAGCTAAAAATAGAAAAGGGCGTAGACTGTCATGACTCTGTCAACAATTTACTTAAGAGACATCATCTCCTAAACAGGTTAATGGATTTTGAAATAATTTTACAGGAATGTTCCTTGAGCGATCCTCTACCAAAAATTGCAAAAATGGTTCCGCTCAGCTAAACAAAATGGCCACCAGAGCTCAAAATAAAAAAACCTTTTAATGACATCTCCCATGCCAGTGGCACGATCTCAAAATAATTTCACAGAAATGTTTCGCTAATGCCCCTTTACTAAAATTGCTTAAATGGTTCCACTCTGCTAAACAAAATGGCCTTGAGAGCTAAAAGTAGAAAACCTTTAAATGACATCTCCTCTTAGGCCCATGACCAGATTTCAAAATAATTTCACAGAAATGTTCCTCTTATGACCCTTTACCAAAATTGCTAAAATGGTTCTGTTTGGAAGAACAAAATGGCCACCAGAGCTAAAAAAAAAAAAAAAGGGCGTAGACTGTCATGCATCTATCAACAATTTACTTAAAGAGACATCTCCTCCTAAACTGGTTAATGGATTTTTAAATAATTATACAGGAATGTTCCTTGAGTGACCCTCTTCCATTGAGTACCCACAACATGTTTTTATGGAAAAAAGAAAAAAAAATATTCTAGAATTGTCATCACAACAAGTCCACTGTTTTGAAGCATTGGTCAGGTGAGTGGACTATTACATCCCTGCTCAGCAAGAAAAGGGGCATTATGCAGGACCCAGACCAGCCAGCAAATCAGCAGTCTGATTAGAGCTTTTGTTATCCACTTATTTAGGGTAAATACACATCATAAAATCTGAAAAAAGTTCATATGTGCCACATCAAGCAAAAAAAAAAAGTGCCTTCAAACATGCACATAAAAAGCACAGAGTCAGGTCATCCTGTGCATGTGCAGAGTATCATCCGGGCCGAGTTGTTCAAAATACTGATGTCGTTAGTTAATGTATCATTATGACAATTAAATATGGCATAGCTAATATTTTTGCATTTGCAAATGCTATTTACATTTTTATGTTCTCCAGCATCATCTGATATAGTTTTTCGGTTTTCCGTACGTGGGTACATGCGTACAAATGTTTGTCCGTCTGTACGAATGTGTGTACATACGTACTTTGTGACCCTGTTAGACTCAGGTTAAGGCATTTGTACCAGGTAAAATTTTGCAGTTTTATAGTTAGGTACCCCACAGCTGGGGCATCCCTGTACTTTGGACACATTTCAAGTTTCAACAAAAATAACTGTGAATTAGATATTGTACTTACTAGAACAGTAAACATTTTGACCACTAACGAGCTCGTTAAGCTAAAGATGCTTTGAACAACTGGGCCCTGGTCCTTTTCTCTCCTTTCATTTTTTAGTACCCAATGATTCTGTTAGCAAAGGCTCTGGTCAGATTGTGTCGATTTGCAGGCTGATCAGTGCCTTCCCTGTCTGCATATGACCGCAGACACATTTTCCCATTTGATTTCCTTGTGATGTTAACAATGCAAGCAACACAGATGCAGTCTGCTGGGGAGCAGTTTTATCTGAGTGTGTAGTTTCCTCAAGCATTTCTTGAGGTTTCTTCTTGATTTCAGATCACGAGCTCCCAGGTTCATACCTGCTAGAGGCAGAATTCAGCACATGGGTTTCATTATCACACAATCAACATCTTCATATGACTAAACGCTTAGCACTCTGGGTAAAATTTTCAGCAGACGATATTTTGAAATATTTTTCTTATTTTTCCCAGAAAACAGGTTTTGACATTTCATGCAAATTGTCTCCATTGGAGACAATTTGCATGAAATGTCAAATCCTGTTTTGGGGAAAAATAAGAAAAATATCACCAATTTGTCGTCTGCTGAATATGCCTAGAGAGTGGTGAGGGTTAAATAGTGTTGAAAGAGACGTTAACCACCAAATCAACGTAATCATAAGGCATTTCTGTCAAAATGTTTATGGTATTTTCCTTGATGCCGATTTTTGTACAGGTGTTATTTGTAAAAATAATTAAATAAATAAATTCTTGAAAGCTTTACGATGGTTAACCTTTTTGTCCCTACAGACCAATACAGATATCTTTGCAAACTGACTGTGTTGGTGTTTAACGACACGTCAACCCTTGTGGGTCATTTTGTGTCGTCTCCCAGAGAAAGGGAGAAGAGGGAAGAGATAGTAGAGAAAATGAAAGAGATGGACAAGGGAAAAAGAGGAAAATGAACGAAAGTGAAGAAACCGAAGAAATAAAAACATTCCCCCTCTACCCTTACCTGCTGCAAGGATAGCAGGCCTTGCCCAACTGTAAGCCAATATCAGTTGGACGCCCCGGTGACGTAAGATACACGACACCTTTGCCTCACACAACCACCCCAACCTTTGCAAACAATGCAGATCCAGATGAGATGGCTCATAATGTGGTATCTCATCAAGATCTACACTGTTTGCCATTTCATTGATTTTTGACTGAAACCCTTATTTGCTACAATGGATGTGTTCTAATTCAGAGATGGAAGAGTACGGGGGTGAGGGGTGTGGGGGGGGGGGTGTGGATGGGGGTTGAAAGGGTTACCTAAATGATGTTACAAGGCATGCATGATGCAGACCACAGTAATATCAACAATGTGAAATGTGAGCAGTGAAGATATAGATCAGCATACACAGCCGTACAGTCTGATCAGTCACTTGAGCACTATATTTACCCTAAATAATTGGACACCTGAATTCCTTACCATACTTATTTCGAAATTTGAACAAATGTATTGACTGCCTGATAATTATGGTGTCTTAAACATTGTGACTGATTTGTAAACAGTGTACATTTAGGGTCTACTTATAAAGGATCTGCTTAGACCTTGGTGTCTGAAACTATAAGGTAAATATGTCCTAACTGTAAATGTCCTAATTTCGAACATTTTATTCCATACTTTTTTGGCAAAACTTTGACTTTTTATACAGTTGTTTCTTAACCCATTATAGTCTGGAGACCTGTAAAAGGGTAATTGGCAAACAGTGCAGACCCAGATCAGACGCCGCAGAATGCGGCGTCTGATCAGGGTCTCCACTGTTTGCAAGTAGTTTAGCCATTTTTCTCAAAGAATATGTAAATCTCATAGCCCGGTGTACCTAAGTTTGAAATTGTACTCTTCCAATATATAGTGTGGGAGAGTCTATTCAGTATACAACGGTTAAACTGTTTCATGTAATGGCAAACCATGTAAACCTTGATCAAGACTCCTTCAGGATCTGGGTCTGCAATGTTTGCATATGCAATTTTGACACTTTAGTGTACAAAGTTTTAGGACATTTATCGTACTGTAGATATCCTGAATATTCTTACTGTATTTACCCTTAGTATTTGGACACCTTAACTCCATATCATATTTGTCCTAAAATTGGAAAAAAAGGTCTATTTTTACTATCTGTTGATGTGTCTAATATACTGCTGGATGAGTGGCAAACAGCATAGACCATGATCAGATGCAGTGTTCTGCCGCATCCGATCTGGGTATACACTGTTTGCAGAGGCCTTCTGTCCCATAGGGTAATTACGGTATGGGTAAAGAATATACTTTCAGGTGGGGGAGGCAACTTTTTCAAACTTATTTTGTCCACTCCAATTAAAAAGAGTGTGTTACTCCCCTTGGCAGCAAATTCTTCCCTTATATGAGTAGTCCAATATATCAGAAGGGATTTAGTGTCCTGGAAAGCAAATAGGAAATCTCAAAAGTTGTCTCCCTTGTAAAATGTGGAAGAAAAACTACCAACTGTATCCTGTCCCTTTGAGTCATTACCATACTCATTCTTAAAGTTGGAATGAATGATGCGGTGTTTAAATGTTGTGATGGAATTGCAAATATTGTAGACACTGATCAGACTCCTTTAACCTTTACTATGAGCAAATTCAGCAGACAACAGAATTATATTTATGTCTCCCCCCACCTTTAGGGTTGGGAGACATATTGTTTTTCACCCCGGGCATCTGTCTGTCTGTCAGTCACACTCATGTCTGCTCTATAACTTGAAAACTGTTCAAGCTATCTTCACAAAACTTCATATAAATATCAATCAATATTAGGTGATGTGCAGAGTGCAAGAACCATAACTCTTGCATTTATACTTTTTGAGTTATTCCCCTCGGACTCTATCACAAAATCTTGTCCGCTCTATAACTTGAAAACAAGTCAAGCTATCTTCACAAAACTGCATATAAATATCAATCAACATTAGACGACGTGCATAGCACAAGAACCATAACCCATAACTCTTGCATTTATACTTTTTGAGTTATTTCCCTTGGACCGTCACAAAATCGTGTCCGCTCTATAACTTGAAAACCGTTCAAGCTATCTTCATGAAACTTCATATAAATATCAATCAACATTAGACGACATGCACATCACAAGAACCATAACTCTTGCATTTATACTGTTATTTCCCTTGGACTCTGTCACAAAATTGTGTCCTCTTTATAACTTGAAAACCGTTCAAGCTGTCGTCATGAAACTTCATATAAATATCGATCAACGTTAGAAGTCGTGCAGAGCGTAAGAACAATAACTCTTGCATTTATACTTTTTGAGTAATTACCCTTGGACTCTGTCGCAAGATAGGTCCGTTGTATAACTTGAAAACCGTCCAAGCTATCTCACAAAACTTCATATAAATATCAATCAACAAATGTGCAGAGTGCAAGAACCATAACTCTTACATTTATACTTTTTGAGATATTTCCCTTGGAACTTTGTCCCCCATAAAATAGTGTCTGCTTTGTAACTTGAAACCTGTTCAAGATATCTTCAAGAAACTTCATGTAAAAATTAATCAACATTAGACAACGTGCAGAGTGCAAGAACCATAACTCTTTGTTGTATAAAAAACATGTCCACTGCTTCAAAACCGTTTAAGATATCTTCAAGAAATTTTATATGAAAATCGATTAACATTAGAGGACATGCAAAGCACAAGAACCATAACTCTTGCATTTATATTTTTTGAGTTATTTCCCTTGGAATCTCATTAATTAATGTAAATGTTCGCTGAATGTACAATACAATATGACACAAAAAAGGCCGGAGACATCTATGTTTTTGTAGAAAAACAAATTCTATTTTTTCTTATTTGTCCCCAAAATAGGTTTTGGCATTTCAGGCAAATGGCCTCCTACCAATTTTACTGGACCTATCATTTGCATGAAATGCCAAAACCTATTTTCTTGGGAAAATAAGAAAGTATTTCAAAATGTTTTCTGCTGAAATTTCTACTGAGAATGCTTAGTGCTAGAGCAGTTTGATCTGTGTCTATACAAATAGCCCAGGCCTGTCACTCCATGTTTGTGGTCTGTATGCATAAAACGTGTCTGAAAGTCACAAATTTAGACTGTCAATAAATTATTGATACCGCATTTACCCTAAATATTGAGACACCTTAACTCCTTTCGATACTTATCTCAAAATTTGAAAAAAAAAGTCTATTTTACTACCTATTGATGTGTAAAATAATGCTAGATGAGTGGCAGTGTAGACCCTGATCAGACACCGCATATCTGTGGCATCTGATCTGGGTCTACACTGTTTGGTCAGGCCTGTCGGGACCTATATTTAGGGTTATTATACTACATTGTAAACTGTAAGAGTTGTCAAAATTATACTGTAAATTTTAGTTGTCAAATCTACGCTATAAATTTGAAGTCAAATATATACTGTAAATTTGAAGAGTTGTCAAATCTGTACTTTAAATTTGAAGAGTTGTCAAATGTAAATTTGAAGAGTTGTCAAATCTATGCTGTAAATTTTAAGAGTTGTCATATCTTTACTGTAAATTTGAAGAGTTGTCAAATCTATACTCTAAATTTGAAGAGTTGTCAAATCTATACTGTAAATTTGAAGAGTTGTCAAATATAAATACGAGGAGTTGTCAAATCTATACTTTAAATTTGAAGAGTTGTCAACTCAAGAGTTGTTTACAGCATACATTATTCGCCTTTAGTATTGGGACAGACAGGCCTGAGCAGCTAGTGTAGTCCCAGATCAGAGGCTACTAACATGTGATCAGGGTCGGCACTGTTTGCCACTCAATTACCTGATTTTAGACATGACGTACAATAGAATTGACGTTAGAAGTATTCTATGAAGTTAAGGGACCCAATATTTAGCTTAAATATGGTAATGCAAATACGCAATGTATACTAGCGAAAATGATACAGATTTATGAATTCACACATATGCACATTTATCCTCGTTTCCTCATCACTTTCTGAAAACAGCGAGAATGTTGCAAGTATTTACTTGACTGCTACACTATTCTTTTAACCCTTGTCATGCAGATTAAATTAAGATGCCATGCCCACTTCTAATTGTCAGCTGATCAGATTGCTTGGTTCAGGTTGTTGATACGAATTCACATACCGAATGACAAACAGAGCAAATCCAGACCAGTTGACTTCTGAAGATGCCAACTGATCTGGATCTACGGTGTTTGCAAAGCCAAGGCATATCCGGGACCAGCAGACACACACCTGGTAGCCGATAGTTATGCATTCAAAATCCTTACGCGAACTTCCGGCCATGACTTGCGAGACCTCCAAATGTCAACAAACGGGTAAGTTCTCCTGATTTATTGATTTTTAGTCAATTTGATCGACATACTTTGAAAAATCGGACAAAGCTATTTCCAAAAATTTCGGAAAGGATAGTTGTGGGCTTGAAAAAACAAGCTGCTAATATTTAATTTCTCCCGGAGAAGGGTAGTCCAGTACTCTTGTTTTGACTTTTTCCAGTGCAAAAATGAAAGTATTTTCAGCCATCTGAGCTATGAAATACTTATTAACGTATCAAATAAGACGCACTGCAAGCTACTTCTACGTACGTTGGAATACATAAGATGCTAAATTTCCCAAGCATTTGTTCCAGGGAATGAAATATTTGTGCCGAATATGACTTACGAGGCCGATTACCCCTTACGGGGGCATTAACCCTTACGGGGACAAGATTACCCTTTACAGGGACAGGTGTCTGATTACAAGGCCTGATTATCCCTTACAAGTCCTGATTATCCCTTATGGGAACATTAGACATTGTCAGAATACCCCGCATTTAAAAACATGCAGATTTTAGACCAAACCCGTTCCAAAATATTCCATTTTATGATTTACATGTAAACAGTCAAACACCATGAAAGGTTTTGCAAATGAGACAGCATGTGTCAGTAGCATTCTGATATGGCACGTTTGCATATATTTGAAGCTCTCAATTCAGAAAATTCGTATAGAAGTTTCATTTTACTGCTGTAAAAATCTCTTTGTGATGTATAGGCTTTCTAGTCCTCGTAAGTGTTGATGCTCCCGTAAGGGCTAATCGGCCTCGTAAGTCATAGTCGGCACAATTATTTCAGTCCCCAGAACAAATGCTTGGGAAATACAGTCAAACCTGTCTTAAGCAGCCACCCATGGGCAGCTTAAAATGTGGCTGCTGAAGGCAGGTGGCTGCTTAATACAGTTCAAATTTATAAGTCTATGAATTTTGGGGCAGCTTTCCTCTGGCTGCTTAATACAGGTTGGCTGCTTAATAGAGGTGACCACTAACACAGGTTTGACTGTATAGCATCTTATGTATTTCAGCGCACATGTAGGTTGCAGTATGTCTTATTTGATATGTTAAATAAGTATTTCATAGCCCAGATGGCTGAAAATACCTTCATTTTGCACTGGAAAAAAAGTCAAAACAGGAATATCGGACTGCCCTTCGGGTGAAATTAAATTAAAAATCAGCAGCTTGTTTTTTTCAAGCCCACGCCTATCTTTTCCGATGCAGAAATGAAAGTTGTTGGGAATATCATTATCCGATTTTTCAAAATATGTCTTTGAAATTGACTAAAAATCAATAAATCAGGAGAACTTACCTGTTTGTTGACATTTGGAGGTCTCATAAGCCATGGCCGGAAGTTCGCGTGAAGATATTGAGTGCATAACTACCGGCTACCCATTACGAGATTACCAGATGTGAGACAGGGTTAAAACTAGAAAGAAAGAGATGATAATTCCTACTGATTTTATATTTTCTTTTTTGACCACAAAGCTAGTGTAGTAAGGGAGATCTCTAATGGCGGCTAATTCTGGGGAGATTTGGCTGGATCAGTGGTTCAGCTGAAGTCCACTTTTTTTTCTAATTTTGAAAATTGTACCAGAATGCAGATTTTAATTATATGCTGCTGAACTAGGTTTCTTTTTGTGTAAGGGAGACAGTGGCTAATTCTCAGAAGTTTCGAGTTGATCAGTGGTTCAGCTGAACGCTCTTTTTAAGTTACTTTTAAAATTATACCGGAATGCAGATTTTTAATTATGCATCATTTCTTGTTTTTTGCTGCACACAATAAGTAATTTGCAGTTGCGCTATAAGCTAAGAGATAGTTTGTAAATTTAGGATTTAAGTTTTACTTGTACATTTCATGACCAGAGTACTTGTTCGTTGATAATTTTGGGGAGAATTTTTCTTATTATAGCCCGCTTTGAAATTTGCCATGCTCTTCCGTGATTCCGTCATTCCATGACTGCAAAATTAAAACACATTTCGCTTAATAACCTTTATGTTTGTGGTCTCACTTCAATGAAACTTATACCACACTTGGTCTCTTAGGTTACTAAGGTGTAGTCGCAGAATAGTGGCCAAGGGACCATAACTTTTGGTGTTATGTCCCTTGGTAGGTTTTCACAATTTAAAATGCATTTTGCTCAATAACTTTTATGTGTGTGGTCCTACTTCGATGAAACTTACACCACACTTGGTCTCTAAGGTAAGAAATGTGTAGTGGCAAAATGATGGCCAAGAGCCCATAACTCTTGGAGAAGTCCCTTGATAGGTTTTCAAATTTTGCCGTTCTTGAAAATTTTCGTAAAGGATTTCTCAGGAACTAAGTAAGCTAGAAAGCTGAAGTTCACATAAACATGGACAATGACTGGATGTATCCTGTATACCAGAATAGGGACCAAGGGTCCATACCTCTTGGAGTTATGTCCCCTGGTAGGTTTTCAAAAAAATAAACTGCATTTTGCTTAATAACTTTAAGTTTGTGGTCCTACTTCAATGAAACTTATACCACACTTGGTCTCTAGGGTAAGGAAGGTGTAGTGGCAACATGGTGGCCAAGGGCTCATAACTCTTGGAGTTATGTCCCTTCATAGGTTTTCAAATTTTGCCATTCTTGAAAATTTTCAGATTTCTCAGGAACTATGGAAGCTAGAAAGCTGAACGTTTGTATAAACATGGACAATAACTGGATGTTCTGTGTATACCGGAATTGGGACCAAGACCCCATAAATATTGGGAGTTATGTCCGTTGGTAGGTTTTACAAAAAAATAAAATCTATTTTGCTCAAAAACATTTATGTTTGTGGTCCTACTTTGATGAAACGCATACCACACTTGGTCTTTAAGGTAAGAAAGGTGTAGTGGCAGAATGGTGGCCAAGGGCCCATAACTATTGGAGTTATGTCCCTTGATAGGTTTTCAAATTTTGCCATTCTTGAAAATTTTCGTAACAGATTTCTCAGGAACTATGAAAGCTAGAAAACTGAAAGTTTGTATAAACATGCACAATGGCTGGATGTATCATATTTACTGGAATAGGGGTCAAGGGTCCAGAACTCTTAGAGTTATGTCCCTTGATAGGTTTTCAAAAAAATTAAAATGCATTTTGCTCAATAACTGTTATGTTTGTGGTCCTACCTCGATGAAACTTATACCACACTTGGAGGCTTTGAAAAGTGGTACACGCACGAACAGTAGGTTGATGTATCGTGAATTCAGTGATCAGGGCCAAGGGCCCATAACTCATGGATTAAAATCCCTTGATAGGTTTTACGGTGCCTTGGTACCATGTCCTACAGCGGTGTTATCTGGTAAGGATGAATTAAAAATAGTTCAACACTAAATGTATTTCACCTCTGATAGAGCTGCACCGGGGCTATAGTCGGATCCTCTGACAGCTCTAGTTTTGCCATAAAAACATGTTGTGGGTACTCATTAAAAGTGTCTTGGCAAGTCGCTTCTAATGAATACCACAACATACGTTTTGTGGAGAATTGAGAAACTTATCCCAGAATTATCAAATACTCCTTAACAAGTCCCCCGACCACTTAATGAAATGCATATTAATGTAATTATTTGTTGAATAGGACAGCAAGAAAATAAATAAATGTTGCGTTTGATGTTTGTCTGTTTCCTGTTACCACCATCAATGAATCTCTTAGCAGACGGTCAACAGCTGCTTTTAACATAGGAGCCATTATGCACAATGCAAAAAAGGGCATGCCTTGGTGGCGCAGTCGGATACGTGTCCGACTGGTTATCAGGAGGTCGCGGGTTTGATACATGCCGGGTTCGGCAATACTCTTTCGAGGAGATTGATCATGAAATATCTCCTACGGTCATTCTCTCCCTTCCGCTGATTTAAGAGTTGTCGGTTTCTGGCCAAAGGCTGTGTACAAGTACTGGTTAACCGCTTAGAGGACTAAGCCTGCCCAGGAAAAGTGTGGTTAGGTAAACAGTCCAGCTCGACATGACCTTAATAGTGTTGACTTGGCCGGTAAACTTCAATTCATAAAGAAAAAGGCAATATGTAGAACTGTCGAAATGTCTACATGTACACTGTGTTGATGCTAACGCGAAATGTAGAACAACCATTATCAACGCGAAATGTAGAAATTCTACTTTTTGCGTCGACATCAACGCAAACTGCAGAAATGTTCTACCTGTTGCATTAGCATCAAGGCAAAATAGGTAGGACTATACAAATGCCACCGTGTACGGGAACTTCAAACAACTTTATTACGTACGTTTATTTTTGTGTCATGAGTGATAGCGTAGTTCACAGTGCAGTGATTTGCCTTTTTTATGGACAAGTAGACAGACAATAGTGACAAAAACAATATATTTACATTCTCCAGATGAGGAGACCTTATGCAATCACATACTCTAATGGAACTTTTCTACATTTTACATCAATATTGACCTATCGATGTACATAAATTTCATGTTCTTAACCCTTAAAACGCCAAGAAAACCTGCATCTGAAAATGTATGTTTATGTCGTCTGCTGAATATTCTTGCAAACTTCAAACCTATTTTTGCATACAGGCAAACAGTGTGGACCCAGATCAGACTGCTCCTAGAGGAGCAGTCTGATGTGGGTCCACACTGTTTGCGAAAATGACTTTTAAATTTAAACCACAAGTAGATGACAAAGCAGACGACAATTGTTGTTATTGGTAGTTTAAAGGTTAGTACATGTAGCAGTAAGACACGACGTTAATTGTTCCGAGCGTATAGCATGAATTGAGTTTTCGATAATAAAAATCTAAAAGGTTGCATCTGGAAACAAAAAACAAATAGCACACAAAAAAAAATAAATAAATAAATAAAATAATAAAATAATAATAATAATAAAAAAAACAATCGATAAACCATGTTTTGAATGACCTTTTGTGAAATCGGGAACCAAACCTTTTCTAATTTCTCTTTGATGTCAAACGCTTGATCACAGGAGCTTGACTACTGTCAGAACTATGATGATGATGAAAACGTCAGGAAGCCCTAAAATCGAGGTTTGCGAGACGAAGTCAATGCTCCAATGTCTGGCAAACCTCGATTTTTGGGCTCGCTGACTCTACTTCGTTTCGCAAACCTCGAATTTTGGGTTTTCTGACTTTTTGTGTTTTGTTTTTTTTTAACTTAGTTCCGATGTAACGTCAAGCTCCTGAGACTTGACCAGATGAAGACCACCATCATCAAAAATTGGGCGAAATTTGAGAAAACCAACTTTCTGGTATATGCGCCCAATGAAGACTCAAATCTGCCTGCGCATCCGCGCAGTCTGATCAGATACTTCTTGTCCACGAAACGTTGCGTCCTTGGTTATCCAAAATGCGCCCAGTGAAAGTTCTGATCAGACTGCGCGAATGCGCAGCCTGATCAGAATCTTCGCTGGGCGCTTATGTCCAAAGTTATGTTTTCTCACGCTGCGGCCCCATTGGTTTCTCATCTTAGGAAGCCTGCATATATGTTTTAATACCGCCAAGTTCTTCTTCTAAAGCCTTGACATAGTGCAAACGTCACACAATGACAACATAACTTGTGGCATGAAAGCTTGAATCAAAACATATTTTCAATTGAAAGGATACCTTTCTTTAGATGCCGAAAAGAAAATTTATACTATTGATTATTGGTGTATATTATTTCTTCATAGAATATATAGCTATTTATAATTAAGGGGGAATGGATATATTTTCAGGGGAGGCAACTGTCAAAATTGTTTTTGTTGCTTCCCTCCTCTCGCAATCTACGAGGTTTGTCCAAAAAGTTTGTGGACGGCATATGCAATTGCACTTCCTATTGTTGAAATTTCATGATAATTAGCCAAAAGTGAAATTCGAACCTCGGGACTTTTCAGATATAATAAGTGTTATTTACCCTAGCCCTGCTGAATAAATTAAGATGCCACCCCTACTTCTAATTTTCAACCAATCAGATTATTTGATCTAAGTTTTAGATACAATTCACATACGCAAAGACAAACAATGCAGATCCAGATCAGTTCAGAAGCCAACTGATCTGGATCTGCACTGTTAGCAAAGGCAGGGCATATGCGGTTTCAGCGGGACTAGAGTTAAAATACATCAAAAGACCTTTATTCGTGTTGGCATAGCAACATATGGTATCGACCACGGAGCACTTCGGAAATTCTTATTTTCCAAACAAAATGCTTCTACTGAGTTCGTTAACATCTCTGCATTTAATTGTCTTATGATATTGAAACTTCTTAATTCAAAACAATAGTCCCCGCATGCTATATTTGTAAAATTTAAACAACCAATAAAAACGCATGTTGAAAATATCGAGTATTTCAGGTAGCAAAGCATATTTCTCTTTGGCGTAAAACGACGACGTCACTGGATTCCACAGAGGTTGTTTTCGTGCTTGTACGAATCTCGAACATAAAACGGTATAAATATCCAACAAAATATTACTTTCTTACCATATTGCATTAAATATACTTTTTGCACTGATAATAAAATATTTTTTTCTTTGTATTCTTTTGGAAATAGAAACCTGTTTCTAGTATACTTCAGATATGGTTAGATGATCAAAGCTCAGTCACCGGTAGTTTTTTATACATAATATCATATATATACCGGTCTGCAAATCACATAAAACTACGAAATATTACCAGTAATTATTAAAAATTCTCCAACACATTTAAGAAATACAGTAGTTTACATGTTGTATATGAAAAAACATAGGAAGTCGTTGATCTTTCAATAGATTTTCATTAATGTTTCCGAACACATCAGAACAGTGAGGCCACAAAATACATCAAGTGATCCATGGTGCTTACCGTACATTATTTCAGTTCCATGTAGCGCAAAAACTAGTCGATCAATTCTCATGCAATTTTCACTGTAAAGTCAGTGGATGTTGGACTTTGCAGCAACTAAACCGTTTTAAATCGATACAACCAAAGCGTATGTTTTCGAGCATGTCCATGAACTTCTTGAACAAATCTCGTGAAAGGGGATCTACTCTAAAATGAAAGAATTTGCTCCCCTTGTGATCAGTTTTTCCTTTTAGAGTATACCTACTTTTCAGAAGGGACTTGGTGTGCAGAAAAGCAAACAGAAAGTTACAAAAATTGTACCTCTCGTACAATATGGCGGAATATCTACCTGGTGTGTTAATCTTAAAGCGATATTGCAGACACGTGACGTATACAACTGGTTGTTACAGACGAAAACCAAGCACACCCACATCCACCCCCCCTCACACACACACACACACACACACACACACACACACACCACACACACCCAGCCACAGTTTCAAAATGCCAGCTGAAATAATAAGTAACGACATGATCGCAAAACTGATCTAGTGTGTAAAATGTGCAGGTTACAATCAACAATGGAGGGTGCACTTGAATCGTTTATTCATTAATTTAACGTATACATGCAGGAAATTTTAGATATTATTTTATTGCAACAGAAATTGCAAGTAAGTATTAATCTAACTTTTCTTTGCAGTTCAGAAGAGTTGCATTTCTTTTTTGGGGCCGTATTTTAAACTTTTCAGCACCTATTACATCATGTCTGCGTAAAAACTTGTTGTTACTGCATATATACTTTCTGATGTAGTTAACAGTTGAAGTATATTGCTAACTCCGTGGGCATGCAATCCAGGATATTTTTGCATCATAAAGAGATGAGTTATCCCAAGTGCCCACGGTAAGTGTCATGCCTTGTCGGGTTAGTGCCGTAGCATCGGTTAATGCTCTCAAATTCTGGTTGTTTCTCACATCTAAGAAAGAAAATGCTTTCATAAGCAAAGGCGTACGATGAAATGCTGGTTTAAACTCTACATTTTTGTCTTGATAACAGTGACCTCCTGCATTAGTGCAGATCATCAGATCTTTGGAGTAGGCAACTTCTCCAGTCTGACCTGTATAGAAATATAAACTATCTAAAAACAAAGAAGTTCATATATATATATATATATATATATATATATATATATATATATATATATATATATATATATATATATATATATATATATATATAAGTTGGGCGAAGGAGTATAACATCAAACAAAAAAAATCTTTTTGGTAGCACTGGATCCAGAAAGGATGCTGAAATGATAGGCGTTACACCTTCTTTTCAAAAGGGACTTAGTGTGCAGAAAAGCAAACAAAGTTACAAATGTTATCTCCCTTGAACAATATGGCGGAACAGGTGTATCAAATTTGCTTAAAAAGATATTGCTAATACTTGATGTATAGATTTGTTTGTGTTGAGGTTTTACGGCCCAGTCAACCCAATGGGGTCATGTCGAGCGCGGTCAGTTTACCTAACCACACGTTTACTGGGCAGGCTTAGTCCTCTAAGCGGTTAACCAGTATTGTGCACATTCTTTCGCCAGAAACTGACAACTGCCCTTCTTGAATCAGCGGAAGGGAGAGAATGACCGTAGAAAATATTTCCTGATCAATCTCCACGAAAGAGTGTTGCCGACCTCGGCGGGGGTTGAACCCGCGACCTCCTGGTCTCCAGTCGGACGGCGCATCGAACTGAGCCACCGAGGCCGGCCGTGATGTATAGAACTGGCTGTTACAGAAGAAAACCAAGCTTAGGTGCAACACTAGTTGTAAGACGACCAATGTTGTCTACCTTATAACATGCGTCAAGTGTGGAAAACAATATGTTGGTGAAACCAGTGATCATGTGAACCAACTGATGAATGGCCACCGAGGTGATTGGAAACACAAGCGGTTCGAAAGGTCTCCTGTCGCAGTACACTTCTGTTCACCAGAATATGACTTCCTCAACCACGCCACGCTTTGTTGCTTAGATCATAACCCGGAGTGGACAGATCGAACCAGGAAAGCGAGAGAGCTTTTGGATCCAACGTCTGAACACTCTACGGCCATATGGCATTAACAAGGGCGACCAGTAGAGGGAATCATCGTTCCTTTAATCAGGGCATGTGACAGCTTATGTTGAACATTTTGTTCATGTAATTTTCCGGAATCACATCGTAAGTTGGGTCCATTCGCCTTATGTATTGGTGAGAAACACTCAGTTTGATGTATATCCCTTCGGTGTAAGGTTTATGTTCATTGTATACATTGCCATCACGAAAACACGCCTATATAATTTTGACCCCCTTAAACCCCAATTTAATATAGTAAAACTGGGGTTTACAGGGGTATACATCATTTTTCTTATTTCTGCTCAAAACATAGATTGTGGGTACTCGTTAGAACCGCCTCGGCGCTCAAAACATAGATTGTGGGTACTCGTTAGAACCGCCTCACCACAGATTGTGGTACTCGTTAGAACCGCCTCACCGAGGCGGTTCTAACGAGTACCCACAATCTATGTTTTGAGCAGAAATATGAAAAATATTAGAATTTTTTGTCTGAAAATTTGCCAGTTTTTGGTTGTAAAAGTTTCAATATATTTGAATAGGCGTGTTTTCGTAATGCGTTTATGGGCACAATGGTGTTGACAGAAAAGATAAGCTTTATACTTTTTGCACGTTGTGTTTACGCGTATTGTTTACATTTCATATGTATCCAAACACGATCAGTTATCAAGTCGCAGCGGGTCAGGTAACATGGGCCCGAAAACGGCATAATCTGTTTATTTAACTTATGCAACTTTGAATTTGTAAATTTTACTTTTTATGTCATTTTTTAAGATAGAAAACCTCTGAAGAAGGCGAAAGGCCTCAGGTAAACAAACCATTTGCACTGTTAGTGACACACACACACACACACACACAATATATATATATATATATATATATATATATATATATATATATATATATATATATATATACTCCTCAAAAATAGACATTTTCCAAGAAAGGTTTAATAAACTGATATATGGTATTTGTACCATCCTAAAATGTGGCATCTGACAACCTGTAAAATTTCAGTAAGTCTCGTTCATGAAATGGATTTTTATCGTATCTCTGAATGGCAACATTAATTCAGAGATACAATGAAAATCTTTTCATTTTTGATCCAGTTCAAGAACGAGAGACTAACTCAAATGTTACATGCTCTTTGATGCCAAATTTTATGATCGTATTAATACCATATATCATTCTTATAAACCTTCCATGTTTTGAGGAATATGGAGCCTTTAAGATTTGAACAAATTTCAACAAAGACAAGTTTTCAATGTACCGTACATGGCTGAGGCATGCAATACAGTGAGGGAGGGTGGATAAAGAATATGTGTCTATCTCTCGACATTTTACCCTTCACAAATGAGTTTCTGAAATGGACTCTTCCATCTGAATTTGGACACATCTATTGTTGCAAATAGGGGTTTGAGTCAAAAAGCAATAACTCCATGGCAAACAGTCTAGGCCCTGATGAGCGGGCTCATTATGGGCTGTTTTATCTGGATCTGCACTGTTTGCAAAGGTATTCGCAATGGTCTGCAGAGAAGAAAGGCATTAAGGAATAATAGTCGGGCGGACCGCTGCGAACGTATGATAAGGCATCGTTGTTTCCAAAGGCAGTCTTTTCGCCTTTGCATACTTTTTTTTTCAGAATTCTTCGCTGCAGCTGTTGTTTAGTGCTGTGTGGCGGCCGTAAAACGTCTCTCCGTACTTCACTTTTATATTTTCTGGTCCTTTGGACTCAGTAAACGCATTTTGATGTGTTTGAAAATAGATAATTGCTCAACCACAGTCTGGAAGGCATGAGAAGTGTTACAGATTTGTAAAAATATAAATGAATTTGCCCAGAAAAGGCCACAATCATTACGCGCAGCCTTTCCAAGGCACCGACAGAACAAGACAGAAAAAGATAATGACAAGACACCGTCATACAAACACAGAAGCAAGTGTGTTATTTTTCTTTTCTTTTTTTTACTTGAATTGTTTTTGCTTCGAATATAACACCAGAACTTTAATGACTTGAACAAGATAATGAGACAATCACGAAATGCACGTCATTTACAATATCAGTGTTCTGGAAGTACTGAGAGGCTGGCAATTACCTCACAATTCTTTTTACATTGCAGTGCTTTTTGAAAAGGAGCCAACCTTTGAAATTTGATTTGGTATCAAAGGGCTCCGGAAAGATGGCATTTGCTGCCGACAGGCAGGACTTTTAGTTCTAGTGATTACTGCTGAATTCCTTAGTGTTTTTTTTTCTCTGCAAAGCGTCTATTTTTACTGAGTGAAATAAACCACATGGAGGATGTAGAGACTTTGTTAGAAATAGTTTCCCTTTTTAGCTGTGGGGATACTCTACTTTTGTTTTTACCGACCTGTAAATGAATTAATTTCCTTCGACTAATCTGACTGATGTTTTCAGTGATCCATTGCAGTACATTGCACAACTTTCACAGATCTATTTTAAATTTAAGTAGTGTTCAGAGTTGTTTTATTTGTTGCAAGCTGGAAAAAAACTCCTGTAGATTAAGCAAACAGTGACGACCCTCATCAGACGCCGCACTATTTCTGCGGTGTCTTATATGGGTTTACACTGTTTGCCAATCCCAAAAGTACCTAATGTGGACGCAAACAGTGGTAACCCTGATCAGACTCGACATTCTGATCTGAGTCACCGTTTGCAAATGTCCGCAAAATGCTTTTGGACAGAACTATTTTAAATTTAAGGTGTCAGTTTTATTTTGTTTGAGATAAGTTTGCAAAACAAAATCCTGCACTGTAAATGAACAGTGACGCCGCTTTCTGCGGCGTCTGATTAGGGTCTATACTGTTTGCCAAAGTCCCAAAAATGCCTATGGACAGATCCATTGGACAAAATCATTTGAAAGCTAAGGGGTGTCAAGTTTGTTTTATTTGTTGTAAGTTTACAAAAGTTCCTGTACTTTGGCAAACACTGTTAACCCTTAACAGTCGGGCCGTTCTGCGGCTATCGGATCTGGATCTGCACTGCTGAGATGGGATTGCCCGTTCCCACAAGAAGAAACTGCGTGACCCTAATTAAGTGACGGGAATCCGCTTTAAGAGAAAAACGGTCTTGTTATCATGTTCGTTTTTATTATTTTGTTGGGTCAAGCTTAATTGTTCAGACAGTGCCAAAGTAAAACACTGACATGACATGACGGCTTGTTTATCACATGATCCATTCTCATTATAATAACTTAATGATTGACACATTTATTTCACCCGTCAGTGCGCACGTGCCATTTTACCAAGTAAATTAAGGAGGTCTTAACGTCCATAAATACGCGTTGATCTAGGTTCCGTTGGTTTAAACATATTTTATTTCAATACTTTGATTAGTATTAGTACATAAAACACATAACACACTTTATAGGATTTGAACGAAAGCAATCTGCTTGTTTGGTTCCTCTCCTTGATAACAATATTCAGTGTACAGTATGGCGGAAAAACAACTGTATGATCAAGCATTGAAATGACATAATATATGTTATGCTTGTCCAATTGAAATGGTAGTCGAAAGAAAGCAATATACATAATCGAAACAATAAGGAGAGAGAGAGAGAGAGAGAGAGAGAGAGAGAGAGAGAGAGACAGACAGACAGACAGAGAGACAGACAGACAGACAGAGAGAGAGAGAGAGAGAGGAGTGGAGCAATCGTTTCGTTTCTGGATAAAGACTATGTGTAAATGAAGAGTGTATGTCTATGATTTCTCTCCAAATTTGAAAATACAAGAAGGAAAAGTTGCTAAATATCATAGTAATGACTTAAAATCTCTTTGAGTCCCGAATATATTTATGTACTGCCTCAAATATGGTTGTGTTTGTTTGGGTGGAGAGTGTACTGTCCCCAAATAAGAGAACGCGAAGGTTTACGGTGATATGTTGAGAGACATTGTGTATGAGATCTGCACGTTGACGGGCGTACTGCGGACAATTGAAGAAGGAATGAAAGGCATTTTCGATGGCACCACACCGGCAGTGTGGAGAGTCAGATATGCGTTTCAGAAATAAATCATTGTTCAAAGCACTACAATTTGTTCTCAAACGGGTATGGAGGATCTGGAAACGTCTTTTTTTAATATTTTGGCACAATAACTGGGCTTTCATTAATAGAACGTTTAAAAGAATTAACAGACTCGCTATTTCTGTATTCTAATGGTAAATTATTCCATTCTCTGACAGTTAAGGGTAAAAAGGAATTGTAGTACAGAATCGTACGCGCATGAACTGTTTGAGTATCATTCGAATTCCGTAAACTATATTCAGAGAAAGTATTAACAGAAGGGGAAACTAAGGAGGTGTTTGGTTGGTATACATCTTTTAAAATAGTGTGAGTTTGTGCTTTCTGCGTCTCGAGTCCAGAGTATCCCAACCAATTTTTTCATAAAGAGCGTGTATAGAAACAAGTTTGGTAGTGCCTGTAACATAGGTTCCGTTGTCGAGGGTAAGTATATAAGTACTGATTTCGGAAGCAAACTTAAGCCATTTTCAATTTGAATAAATCTAAAATTATCATTATGATTTGTTTGACAATGTACAATGCGGATAAATTCTCGGAACTATAAAAGAAATTTGAGAACTATTTTTTCAGCGTAAGATTATTAGAATAGAGATACCTAAAGCGGTCCCCGAAACTGAGTCGGGCCATAGCTATAGACGGGCTTAACAGCCCGCCCAATAAAGCACACTGCAACTATTGGAGTCTTTAAATAAACAGAATCATGTTACTTAAATGCCAATTGATTTCCTACAAAAAATGTATGAACGTCCCGCGAAGAATCATATCGGCCTGCGCATCCACGAAGGATGATCAGTTTTTGCTGTCCACCTGAATACGCCTTGGATCCTTGGCTACCCACTGAGTGTCCTACGAAGATTCTAATCAGACTATAGAGATGCGAAGGCTGAGCTGAGTCTTCGCTGGTCACACAGGCAATCCTGTAGCAAATTCTCTGTTCCTGTAGTGTCCTGCGAAGGTTCTTATCAGACTGCGCAGATGCGCAGGCTGATTTGAGTCGTCGCTGGGCACTCAGCGTTCAGTGTGTTTGAATTCGCATTCTTGCTGTTTGTGCGACTGTATTTAGACTGGCGTTGGCAAGACCGTAGCGCCCAAGGACATACACAGCGGTTGAAAAATCGGTAGTACCACATGTCACGACATACACACCGCATTGTGAACAATGAAGGTGTCCAGAACAACGCATGCTGCTAGGGATAGATAAGCAGGGATCAATTTACCGTAATAGCAAAACATGCCCCAACCCTATGACTTTTGTAGTCCTTTTTTGTGGTTTTCTTGTGTTCTGGCTTCGGATCGCCACTGAGCCCTTTGATTTCTTTTATCAGAGTATGTAGGTTTATGCGCTTCAATCAGAGATGAGGGAGAGAACCCCTATGCGTAGTGAACATATGTTTGTAATTAGGAACTGCATCAGAGTTAAGGGCGAGGTTTCGCGCGAGTAAAATTGGTTTAAGCCAACCCCGCGGCCCCTTTAGTAGATTTTAACCGTTCAAGGCGATTTGTTTACGGGTCGCTGGTTTCATATGTGGCATTTGTTCTGTCATAGCTTCTTCTTCATATCTCCCCCGTTTGGTGCTAAGGAAGGCTGCAATTTGATTTTGTTAAATTTCTTGGGTATCTTCACTTATACTTTGGTTGTAACTGAATTACAGGTTGACATGTCAACACGTTACGCTTTCACATATATGTATAATTTTGGGTATATTAGACTTCGGTGAAGGAAAGGACTTGGTTAGATGCTCATCATTGCGGATAGGATTAATACAAACACCTGACAGGTATCGACGTGTCAACCATTGGCACATACGTATAAAGGCAAATTACGGTTTATATGAGAATTTGTGAATACTATATTAATAATATAAACGAAACAAGGAAACATGAACTCTTTCTCGTTTTACAATAAAAGGCCTGGGCACAGAATTCCTACAGGATTGCGTGTGTGCCTGCACAGTCGCGTAGTCTGATCAGAGCCTTCACATGACACTCTGTGGGTAGCCAAGTATACCAAGGGTCTTTAGGCAGACTGTGAAGATTGATCAAAGTACCGATGTACAGGCTGATTAGAGTCTTCTCTAGGCTCGCATGCGACCTTGTAGAAAATGCTGTGTCCCGGTTCATAAATAAAAGATTGATATCTGAAGGTCTGAGCAGTAAACACCATTCTCAGGCCTGTTTAAAATGTTTAAGGTGTTAAGTTGCCGAACAAGACTTTGAGGACCGGTATGCACCCAGCTAGCATTCTACGTAAATCTACATCGGGCCGTCATCGGCCCGTCAGCTACCCTGACGGCCCGATATAGATTTACGTAGAATGCTGACTGGGCATGCAAGCCTCATTGCCTATTGTTAGTACGATTATATGACGTCTGGCTAGAGACAAAACTTCACGAACTTTTAGATTTAAGTTACTTACAGTTTTCTGCTGGGCCGTGTCTCTGCACCCCCAGTTGGGAGTTCAGAGTCTCCAGTTTATCTTCAAGCGCTAAAATAACAAACATTTCTAATGTATAATTATCCGTTTTCTCTTACAGTGTTCTGCAAAAAATGGCTTGATGTAGACATTTCGAAAACAAAGCAATCCATTATTGTGCGAAAAGTAATGACATGCCTATAGGCCGTGTCAAGCAAAAAAGTGCCTTCGAACATGCGCACAGTGTGCGAATTCACATCATTCTGCACATGCGCAGTTATCCGGGCCTTTGCTCTCAATTCTTACATTCTTTAATATGTACTTATTCAGATAGCGGACAGCGAAGGCCCTGATCAGACTGCGCGGATGTCTGCATATGAGCGAACACACCTTTTTGCATTTGGCGACCCATATAACATTTCGGCAAATGGCAATTAGCCTACAACAAACGATTGGCATTTGTTTCCGCTTGTTCATGTAAAAATGCCTTCAAGATGATTTAAGAAAACAAGAGGACCATGATGGCCCTATATCGCTCACCTGAGCAAACAGATTTGCATACTTAATGTTGAAGTTTCAGCCAAGTTCACTGCTCTAAAATTTTATGTATATATTTTATAACCATGACGAATCATGACAGCTTGAACAAACTTGGTAGAGGGTAACCAAAGGAACATTCCTGCCAAGTTAAACTGAAATCGGTTCAGTGGTTTCTGACAAGAAGATTTTTAAAGTTTTCTATTTAGATATAGAGGGAAAATAAGCCCCACCCACTAGCAGGCATGTTTTTTGACAAATCAGGATTGCTTGAACATTCTTGGTAGAGGGTCGCCAAAGCATTATTGAAATTGGTCAGGAGGTATTTGACAAGAAGCATTTTAAAGTTTTCTATACAGATATATACCGAAAATAAGCCCCGCCCCCCTGGAGGCCATGTTTTTTGACATATCATGAGGGCTTGAACCATCCTGGTAGAGGGTCACAAAAGCAACATTCTTGCCAAGCTGCACTGAGCTTGGTATAACGGTTTCTTAAGAGAAGATTTTTAAAGTTTTTTATATAGACATATAGAAACAAGAGGACCATGATGGTCCTATATCGCTCACCTGACCAAACAGATTTGCATATTTACTGTTGAAGTTTCAGCCAAGTTCACTGCTCTAGGATTTTTGTATAAACTTTATAGCACTAACCACCCCCACCCCCCTCCACCACACCTCTGGCCATGTTTTTTTTACAAATCTTGACGACCTGAACTGATTCTTAAAAGAGGGTCACCAAAGGAACATTTCTGCCAAGTTATATTGAAATTGGTCCAGTGGTTTAAAAAGTTTTATATAGCTATAAAGCCCTACGCCCTAACGGCCATGTTTTTTGACGAATCATGACAGCTTGAACAAACTTGGTAGAGGGTCACCAAAGGAACATTCCTACCAAGTTATATTGAAATCTGTTCAGTGGTTTCTGACAAGAAGATTTTTAAAGTTTTCTATTTAGATATATAGGGAAAACAAGCCCCACCCCATGGCAGCCATGTTTTTTGACGAATCATGATTGCTTGTACAATCTTGATAGAGGTTCACCAAAGCAACATTCCAGCCAAGTAATATTGAAATCAGTCATGGGGTATGTGACAAGAAGAATTTTAAAATTTTCTATGCAGATATATATGAAAAATAAGCCCCACCCCCCTGTGGGCCATGGTTTTTGACGTATCATGAAGGCTTGAACAATCTTGGTAGAAGGTCACCAAAGCAACATTCCTGCCAAGTTACATTGAACTCGGTCCAACTGTTTCTTACGAGAAGATTTTTAAAGTTTTCTATATAGGGAAAATAAGCTCCGCCCCCTAGTGGCCATGATTTTTGATGAATCATGACGGCCTGAACAATCTTTGTAGAGGGTCACCAAAGAAACATTCCTGTCAAGTTGTATTGAAATCGGTCCATTGGTTTCTGAAAAGAAGATTTTTAAAGTTTTATATATAAATATATAGGGAAAATAAGCCCTGCCCCAGGCCGCCATGTTTTTTGACGAATCATGATTACTTGAACAATCTTAGTAGAGGGTCACCAAGGAAAAATTTCTGCAGTTATAATAAAATCGGTTCAGTGGTTTCTAACAAGAAGAGTTTTAAAGCTTTCTATATAGATATATAAGGAAAATAAGCCCCGACTCCTGGCGGCCATGTTTTTTTGACGAATCATGACGGCTTGAACAATCTTGATAGAGGGTTACATAAGAAACATTCCTGCAAAGTTACATTGAAATCGGTCAAGTGCTTTCTGAAAAGACTATTAAAATTTTCTATATAGATAAATTATATAGGAAAATAAGCCCCGCCCCCTAGCGGCCATGTTTTTTGACAAATCATAACGGCTTGAACAATCTTGGTAAAGGGTCACCAAGGAAACATTTCTGCGGTTATATTGAAATCAGTCCTGTGGTTTCTGACGACAAGATTTTTTCAAGTTTTCTATATAGAATTATATCGAAAATAAGCCCCGCACCCCCTAGCGGCCATGTTTTTTGACAAATCATGTCGGCTTGAACAATCTTGATAGAGGGTCACTAAGGAAACATTTCTGCCAAGCTATATTGAAATCGGTCCAGTCGTTTATGACAAGAAGATTTTTAAAGTTTTCTACATACGGAAAATTAACCCCGCCCCCTAGCGGCCATGTTTTTTAACGAATCATGGCAGCTTGAACAATCTTGCAAAAGGACCACCAAAGGAACATTTCTGCAAAATCATATGGAAATCGGTCCAGTGGTTTCTGACAAGAAGATTTTTAAAGTTTTCCATAAAGATATATAAGGAAAATAAGCCCCGCCCCCCCCCCCCCCGGCGGCCATGTTTTTTGACAAATCCAAATGGCTTGAACAATCTTGCAACAGGATCACCAAAGGAACATTTCTGCAAAATCATACGGAAATCGGTCCAGTGGTTTCTGACAAGAAGATTTTAAAGTTTTCTATACAGATATACAGTGAAAATAAGCCCCGCCCCCTGGCGGCCATGTTTTTTGACAAATCCAAATGGCTTGAACAATCTTGGTACAGGATCACCAAAGGAACATTTCTGCAAAATTATATGGAAATCGGTCCAGTGGTTTCTGACAAGAAGATTTTTAAAGTTTTCTATATAGATATATAGGGAAAATAAGCGCCGCCCCCTGGTGGCCATGTTTTTTGACGAATCCAAATGGCTTGAACAATCTTGGTAGAGGATCACCAAAGGAACATTTTTGCAAAATTATATTGAAATCGGTCCAGTGGTTTCAGACAAGAAGATTTTTAAAAGTTTTCTATATAGATTATATAGGGAAAATAAGCCCCGCCGCCTGGTGGCCATGTTTTTTGACGAATCCAAATGGCTTGAACAATCTTGGTAGAGGATCACCAAAGGAACATTTCTGCAAAATTATATTGAAATCGGTCCAGTGGTTTCGGACAAGAAGATTTTTAAAGTTTTCTATATAGATATATAGGGAAAATAAGCCCCGCCCCCCTGGCGGCCATGTTTTTTGATGAATCTAAATGGCTTGAACAATCTTGGTAGAGGATCACCAAAGGAACATTTCTGCAAAATTATATTGAAATCGGTTCAGTGGTTTCGGACAAGAAGATTTTTAAAGTTTTCTATATAGATATATGGGGAAAATAAGCCCCGCCCCCTGGTGGCCATGTTTTTTGACGAATCCAAATGGCTTGAACAATCTTGGTAGAGGATCACCAAAGGAACATTTCTGCAAAATTATATTGAAATCGGTCCAGTGGTTTCGGACAAGAAGATTTTTAAAGTTTTCTATATAGATATATAGGGAAAATAAGCCCCGCCCCCTGGCGGCCATGTTTTTTGACGAATCCGAATGGCTTGAACAATCTTGGTAGAGGATCACAAAAGGAACATTTCTGCAAAATTATATTGAAATCGGTCCAGTGGTTTCTGACAAGAAGATTTTTTACGTTTTTAGTTAAAAAATCTATTTTTAGCTCCTGTGACCTAGATATGCAACGGACCGGAACCATTTGAACAAATTTGAAAGAGGACCAACCAAGGATCATTCCTGTGAAGTTTGGTCAAAATCCAATCAGTGGTTTAGGAGGAGATGTTGTTTAAAGATTGTGGACGGACGGACGGACATACGGACGACGACGACGACGACGGACGGTGAGTGATCACAAAAGCTCACCTTGAGCTTTCAGCTCAGGTGAGCTAAAAAATAAGCCCTGCCCCGTAGCGGCCATGTTTTTTGACGATCATGACAGATTGAACAACCTTGGTAGAGGGTCACCAAAGAAACATTCCTGCCAAGTTATATTGAAATCGGTCCATTGGTTTCTGACAAGAAGATTTTTTATAGTTTTCTATATAGATATATAGGGAAAATAAGCCCCACCCACTAGCAGCCATGTTTTTTGACAAATCATGATTACTTGAACAATCTTGGTAGAGGGTCACCAAGGAAACATTTTTGCCAAGTTGTAATGAAATTGGACCTGTGGTTTCTGAAAAGAAGACTTTTAAAGTTTTTCTATATAGATATATAGGGAAAATAAACCCCATCCCCTGGCGGCCCTGTTTCTTGATGAATCATGACGGCTTGCATAACCTTGATAGAGGGTTACATAAGAAACATTTCTGCAATGTTTAATTGAAATCAGTCCAATGGTTTCTGACAAGAAGATCATTTAAGTTTTCTATGTAGATATACGGGGAAAATAAGCCCCGCCCCCTACCAGCCATGTTTTTTGACAAATCATGATAGCTTGAACAATCTTGGTAAAGGGTTACCAAGGAAACATATCTGCCAAGTTATATTGAAATCGATCCAGTGGTTTCTGACAAGAAGTTTTTTCAAGTTTTCTATATAGATATATATAGGGAGAATAAGCCCCGCCCCCTGGCGGCCATGTTTTTTGACAAATCATGATGGCTTGAACAATCTTGGTAAAGGGTCACCAAAGAAACATTTCTGCCAAGGTATATTGAAATCGGTCCAGTGGTTTCTGACAAGAAGATTTTTTCAAGTTTTCTATATAGATATACAGGGAAAATAAGCTCCACTCCCTAGCGGCCATGTTTTTTGACAAATCACGATTACTTGAACAATCTTGGTAGAAGGTCACCAAGGAAACATTTTTGCCAAGTTATAATGAAATCGGTCCAGTGGTTTCTGACAAGAAGATTTTTCAAGTTTTTCTATATAGATATATAGGGAAAATAAGCCCCGCCCCCTGGCGGCCATGTTTTTTGACGAATCCAAATGGCTTGAACAATCTTGGTACAAGATCACCAAAGGAACATTTCTGCCACATTATATTGCAATCGTTCCAGTGGTTTCTGATAAGAAGATTTTTTAAATTTTCTATATAGATATATAGGGAAAATAAGCCCCCCCCCCCCCCACCCACCCCTGGCAGCCATGTTTTTTGACGAATCCAAATGGCTTGAACAATCTTGGTAGAGGATCACCAAAGGAACATTTCTGCAAAATTATACTGAAATCGGTCGAGTGCTTTCTAACAAGATTTTTTTTTAAAGTTTTCTATATAGATATGTAGGGAAAATAAGCCCCGCCCCCTGGCGGCCATGTTTTTACGAATCCAAATGGCTTGAACAATCTTGCAAGAGGATCACCAAAGGAGCATTTCTGCAAAATTATATGGAAATCGGTCGAGTGGTTTCTGACAAGAAGATTTTTAAAGTTTTCTATACAGATATATAGGGAAAATAAGCCCCGCCCCCTGGCGGCCATGTTTTTTGACGAATCCAAATGGCTTGAACAATCTTGCAAGAGGATCACCAAAGAAACATTTCTGCAAAATTATATTGAAATCGGTCCAGTGGTTTCTGACAAGAAGATTTTTAAAGTTTTCTATACAGATATATAGTGGAAATAAGCCCCGCCCCCTGGCGGCCATGTTTTTTGACGAATCCAAATGGCTTGAACAATCTTGATAGAGGATCACCAAAGGAACATTTCTGCAAAATTATATGGAAATTGGTCCAATGGTTTCTGACAAGAAGATTTTTAAAGTTTTCTATATTGATATACAGGGAAAATAAGCCCCACCCCCGGCGGCCATGTTTTTTGACGAATCCAAATGGCTTGAACAATCTTTGTAGAGGATCATCAAAGGAACATTTCTGCAAAATTATATTGAAATCGGTCCAGTGGTTGCGGACAAGAAGATTTTGAAAGTTTTCTATATAGATATATAGGGAAAATAAGCCCCACCCCTCCTGGCAGCCATGTTTTTTGACGAATTCAAATGGCTTGAACAATCTTGGTAGAGGATTACCAAAGGAACATTTCGGCAAAATTATACTGAAATCGGTCGAGTGGTTTCTAACAAGAAGATTTTTAAAGTTTTCTATATAGATATATAGGGAAAATAAGCACCGCCCCCTGGCGGCCATGTTTTTTGACGAATCCAAATGGCTTGAACAATCTTGCAAGAGGATCACCAAAGGAGCATTTCTGCAAAATTATATGGAAATCGGTCCAGTGGTTTCTGACAAGAAGATTTTTAAAGTTTTCTATAAAGATATATAGGGAAAATAAGCCCCGCCCCCTGGCGGCCATGTTTTTTGACGAATCCAAATGGCTTGAATAATCTTGCAAGAGGATCACCAAAGAAACATTTCTGCAAAATCATATTGAAATCGGTCCAGTGGTTTCTGACAAGAAGATTTTTAAAGTTTTCTATACAGATATATAGGGAAAATAAGCCCCGCCCCCTGGCGGCCATGTTTTTTGACGAATCCAAATGGCTTGAACACTCTTGATAGAGGATCACCAAAGGAACATTTCTGCAAAATTATATGGAAATTGGTCCAATGGTTTCTGACAAGAAGATTTTTAAAGTTTTTTATATTGATATACAGGGAAAATAAGCCCCGCCCCCTGGCGGCCATGTTTTTTGACGAATCCAAATGGCTTGAACAATCTTGGTAGAGGATCAGCAAAGGAACATTTTTGCAAAATTATATTGAAATCGGTCCAGTGGTTTCGGACAAGAAGATTTTTTAAGTTTTTAATTAAAAAATCTATTTTTAGCCTCTGTGACCTAGATATGCAATGAACCGGAACCATTTGACCAACTTTGAAAGAGGACCAACCAAGGATCATTCCTGTGAAGTTTGGTCAAATTCCCACCAGTGGTTTAGGAGGAGATGTTGTTTAAAGATTGTGGATAGACGGACATCCGGACGACAACGACGCCGACGACGACGACGGACGGTGAGTGATCACAATAGCTCACCATGAGCCTTCGGCTCAGGTGAGCTAAAAAGGACTAACTGACAAAAAAAAAAAAAAAAAAAAAAAATGGTAAAGACGATGTCCTGGAAGAGCCAAAATTACAGAACATAGCCAACAAACCCTTCTATCTTTTCGCCAAGGCTAGAGACTGAGTGGGATGGAAGGAGGGCGTATCATATCTGTTGAACGCGACTTAATTACCACACATATCTACATAAGCGCACAGTCAGGCAATTTCTGAGTAATCAGATTACCGCCCTTGTAATTTTATCTAATTTTGTTTAAAATAATTTGTAGGTACTCATTAGAATCGCATCGCCTCTATTAGTATGTTTAGGATACTCATTAGAATTGCCTCGATTAGTTTATTGCCGACACTTATCAGAATCGCCTCGATTAGAATCGCATCGACTTGTATGCTTTGGATACTCCTATAAATCGCCCCGACTAGTGTGGGTACTCATTTGAATCGCATGAACTAGTATGTTGTGAGTACTCTTTTAGAAGCGCCTCGACTACAACATATCATTTTATAACGAATTTCGGCAAACATTACCTCATAAACATCATTAACCCTTTCCCCCTGAGTTTCCGACGTGGACTCTTCTATTCTTGAAATTGGACATGCCCACTGCAGATGCAAATAGAGCTTTCAATCTAAAATCAAAATGAAAACAGTGTAGATCCAGATGAGACGGCTCGGCTAAAAGGTTTAAATACTCCATAATGAAGTTCTCTGCTGATTCCTTTTTTCTTTTTCTTTCTTTTCTTATTCTTCTTCTTCTTTATTAGATGGATATTTTACAATTTTTTCTAGTAAATTTACACACATAAGCACTCAGTCCATTAATTAGCGCGAATACGGTATTTGCCTTCTAGAGTACTGTAAAAATACTGTATCAAATGCAATGTAATGTGAATAAAAATCTAAAATGTTGCCTTTGGACACAAAGAACACACAACAGAACAAAAAATCGGAGACTCAGTTCTAGTCTCTTCATATGCAGCAATGTAATTTGCGAGGCCATACATCCCTAAAGCAGTATTCGATTTTCAAAGTAACCCGAATGGACTCAATGATCCCGAAAGAAATAAAAATATAATCTGTACAATGTTGAAGTACGGAGAGAAGTTCTAAAGCCGCAACATGGCACTTAAAACCAGCTGCGGTGAAGTAAAATAAACAAGAGGGCCATGATGGCCCTGTAACGCTCACCTGCGTATCATAGCACTTTGAGAACCTAACCTAGAACTGATCAAGGCAAACATTCTGATCAAAATTCAAAATGATTATATTAACAAGTAAGACAATGTAGCATGTCTAATGGACTATGAAACAGAGGTCAAGGTCAAATATGGATGACTTCACTCAAGGGGCCATGCTAAGATGTATGCATGTACTAAGTATCACTGGCTGTAGGAGCAATAGTTACTGAGAAACTGACCTAAACACAAACACTTCATAAATACCAAATATCACTCTGTAGGACCAATAATTACTAACAAACTGACCTAAACGGAAAAACTTAAGAAAGTCACTGGACAGTGAAATATACGTCACCTACAAGTCATCAAGACACACATTTTGAGCAAGATTCATGATGCTCACTTAAAAAATGTGACCGACCTCCAGAGCGTCAACAAGGTTTTCCTTTGATTTGGCCTGGTGGCCTAGTTTCTGACATCAAATGATCCAGCTTTAAACTAGACCTATAAATCATCAAGATGAACATTTTGAACAATATTTATGATGATTATTTATAAAATATGACCTCTGGAGTGTTAACAAGGTTTTCTGCTGATTTGGCCTGGTGACCTAGTTTTTGACCCCACATGACCCCGTTTCAAACTTGACTTAGAAATCATCACGACAAACATTTTGGGCAAGATTCATGATGATTGCTTCAAAAATGTGACCTCTACAGTGTTAACAAGGCCTTCCTTTGATTTGACTTTTTTTTTGACTCCAAGTGACCCAGTTTCGAAACTGACCTAGAAATCATCAAGACAACTATTTTGAGCAAGATTCATGATGACTGTTTCATAAATGTGACCGCTAGAGTGTTAACAAGGTTTTACACTGATGTGGCCGGATGACCTAGTTTTTGACTCACGTGACACAGTTTAGAACTTGACCTAGAAATCATCAAGACAAACATTTTGAGCAAGTTTCATGATGATTGCTTAAAAAAAAATGTGACCGCTAGAGTGTTTACAATGTTTCGTTTCATTTCGGCTGGTGACCTAGGTTTTAATTCCAAATGACCCAGCTTCGAACTTGACTAAGAAATCATCAGGACAAACAATTTGAGCAAGGGTCATGACGATTGCTTGAAAAAATGTGACGGCTAGAGTGTCAACAAGGTTTTCCGCTGATTGGGCCCGGTGACCTAGTTTTTGACCCCACATGACCCCGTTTCGAACTTGACGTAGAAATCATCAAGACAAACATTTTGGGCAAGATTCATGATGATTGCTTCAAAATTGTGACCTCTACAGTGTTAATAAGGCATTCCTTTGATTTGGCCTAGTTTTTTACTCCAAGTGACCCAGTTTCGAACTTGACCTAGAAGTATTAAAGACAAACATTTTGGGCAAGATTCATGGTGATTGCTTCAAAAATGTGACCTCCAGAGCGTCAACAAGGCTTTCCTTTGATTTGGCCTGGTGACCTAGTTTCTGACATCAAGTGGCCCAGCTTTAAACTATACCTAGAAATCATCAAGACAAACACTTTGAACAATATTTATGATGATTATTTATAAAATGTGACATCTGGAGTGTTAACAAGGTTTTCTGCTGATTTGGCCTGGTGACCTAGTTTTTAACACCACGTAACCCCGTTTCAAACTTGACTTAGAAATCATCACGATAAACATTTTGGGCAAGATTCAAGATTCATGATGATTGCTTCAAAAATGTGACCTCTACAGTGTTAACAAGGTCTTCCTTTGATTAGGCCTAGTTTTTGACTCCAAATGACCCAGTTTCGAACTTGACCTAGAAATCATCAAGACAAACATTTTGAGCAAGATTAATGATGATTGCTTCATAAATGTGACCGCTAGAGTGTTAACAAGATTTAACACTGATGTGGCCAGATGACCTAGTTTTTGACCCACGTGACCCAGTTTAGAACTTGACCTAGAAATCATGAAGACAAACATTTTGAACAAGAGTCATGATGATTGCTTCAAAAATGTGACCTCTAGATTAACAAGGATTTCCGCTGATTTGGCCCGGTGACCTAGTTTTTGACCCCAAGTGACCCAGTTTCGAACTTGACTAAGAAATCATCAAGACAAACATTTTGAGCAAGATTCATGATTGCCTCAAAAAATGTGACCGCTAGAGTGTTAACAAGGTTTTCTGCTGATTTGGCCCGGTGACCTAGTTTTTAATCCCAAGTGACCCAGTTTCAAACTTGACCTAGAACTCATCAAGACAAACACTTAGAGCAAGAATCATGTTGATTGCTTTAAAAATGTGACCGCTAGAGTGTTAACAAAGTTTTCATTTGATTTCGCCTGGTGACCTAGTTTTTGACCCCAAGTAACCTAGTTTCGAACTTGACCTAGAAATCATCAAGGCAAACATTTTGAGCAATATTCATGATGATGGCTTCAAGAATGTGACCTCAAGAGTTTAACAAGTTTTTCCTTTGATTTGACCTGGTGACCTAGTTTTTACCCCAAGTGACCCAGTATCAAACTTGATCTAGATTTCATAGGGGCAAACATTCTGGGCAAGTTACATCGAAATTGGGTCAAAACTGTGGCCTATAGGGTGTTAACAATTTAATTGTTGACGACGAACGACAGACGACGACTGACGACGGACAGAGGGTGATCACAATAGCCCACCCTGAGCTTTTGCTCAGGTGAGCTAAACGTATTAATTGCGTTTTCAGTAGGTCCAAGGTCATTTATTCTCTCTATCAGTTTACAAAAGTAGTCTTTTGATTTTCAACCTCTTCAAGCGTTTTATTAAAAAGCTCAATTAGCTTTCTCATCTCGTTTTTCTGCTTCGTGATTTCGCTCTCTCGTGCCTTCATTTTTTTTTTCAGTCTGGTCTGAGCTTCGTCCAGTTGCACCAATTTTTCAATCACCTGTAAGATCGTGGCGGTTTGACTAATCACAATAACACTTAGCACTCTAGATGAATTTTTCAGCAGACGACATATCGGAATATCTTCCTTAATTTTCCCAGTAAACAGGATTTGGCATTTCATGCAAAGTGTCTCCAAAAGAGATAATTTGTAATTAAATGTCAATCCTTTTGTCTGGAAAAAATACGAAAAATACCACCAATGTGTCATCCGCTGAATTAGCTAAGAGAGTGGTAAAGATTAATGTAAAAACATATCAATGAAGATACCCATGAAATGGTACGACACGAAGCACACCCTTCCCGAGGTACCAAAATGATAGATGAGGAACAAATAGTGACAAAACAAATGTCACATATGAAACCACCGACGCACGAACACGGAACTGCAACAGAGGAACCAAACACCACGGAATGGTCAGTAGAAATACTACTAAGGTGCGGTGGGGCTTGAACCCGCGCGAAACCAAAACTTGTCCTTAATTTTGATGCCTTTTCGGTTCGGGGTTCTCTAACTAATCAGTGAAACATCACAGTGAAACACATACAATCACAAACACTGGGATGCTAATAAAACAAAACAAAGGGCTCAATGGCCAGACTACAGATATTGGATATCAAGCGCAAAGCGTCTGAAACAGTTTGAGGGGGAGGCCGTTATTTAGTCTGTGTACCAACTTACCGTCGTGCAAAGAAGCAAAGAAAGGTATCAATCATATTTGAGTTAACAATCATGCAGTTTGACGCAAAGAGGCACAGTCACAAACTAAAGTTCGTAAAGACGGACAATTACAAACTTAAGTTGGCAAAGATGGACAGTTACAAACAAGTAAGGCCCATATCAGAAGCCAAAATAACGCACGGGTCTAAACTGGTTGAAATGACATTGAAACTCACCAATAACGGAACCAATGAAGGCACTTTCTACATAGCGCTTCACCCCTCCCACAACCCATCCCTATAATTAATGAACCAATCCTACTCGTTTGATGGCATGACAAAGTTCTATATTTAGACAACTAGAGATGTCGGGAAATGAATTAATATTACCTTTGAAAATTTCATAAAGATATCCTTAATTGAATTAAAGATATATTGAATTGGGTTACAGAATATCTTTTATTACTTAACATTTCTATTATCTATATGTCAGTATTTCAAGGTCAAATATATTTAAGTAATAATACACTTTCAAGGGGTGCAAATCTGTTAAAATTGTTTTATCTTTCTCCAGAACAGGAGAGAGTTATATGAGAAAAGAATTTGCTCCCGAGGGGAGAAGAGGCTTTGTGTGTAGGAAAGTAAACAGGAAGTCATAAAAGCTGTTTCCCTAATAAAACGGCCGAAAATGTACCAAGTGTGCACTTGTAACCGAACTTTATTGGCACAAATTCATGTACTTGTCATACATTATTTTCACAAATATTTTAACTGGCAACCTTACAGTTAAATTTGTGCACTTGTAACCGTACAATATACTCACAATTTTGTGTACTGTGTAACACTTGTCGTAACACTATATTCACTTTATATACTAGTATATCATATTGACATTTGTTTATGACTTGCAATCGTACATTATGGTCACAAAGCTGTGTATTTGTAACCGTACATTATGTAAACAAATTTGTGTTCTGGTAACCGTAGATTATGTTCACAAGATTGTGTACTTTTAACAAAAATATGCTGACAATGAATCTGTGTACTTCCAATCGTACATCATGTTGACAGTGTGTACTTGTAGCTATACTTTATACTGACAGTGAATGTGTGTACCTGGAACTGTGCATTTTTTTCACAAACGTGCACTGGCAACCGTGTATTGACAATCCATAAATTTGTGCACTGGTAACCGTATATTATGTTCACTAGTTTGTATACTTGTAACCGTATATTACGAGTATGCTAGCAATCAATTTATGTACTTGTAGTGTTACGAGCCAGGCGTAACGAGAAAGAAATGAAAGTGAAACCAGCAACAAGCTTTAAATTATTAACAATATTTATTCACAAAAAAATAAGACAAGATTCAAAACAAAATAATGTAAGTAAACAATACCTTTCAAGTTTATGTCACAAAGTCCCTAAAAAATAATCCACAAAAAATTATAAAACAAATCCTTTGAATAACAGTTTCTGAACCCACAATTTAAAGTTCCTGAAATCAGAATTCAAGTCCAGAATGAATAAAATATTAAAGTAATCCAGTATAGAATAATTTCCGATGAAAGTATACAAAGATGCCCATATGAAAATCTTTCCTCCTTATATAACATCAAAGAGCGTTATAGAAAAAGAAATTACTACAAACATCTCTTATTGTCTAGGTTTCAGTCAAGAAATTTCTAAATATTCTATGACATGCCAAAAATAACTCAGTCTAGAATCAAGAACATAAACAACATGTTATTGTAAACATGTTGTTCCAGAAAGTTATTTTTGGAAACATAGTAAATAAAGCTATCTATGGAAACATAGTAAACATGATGCTTAAAATAATTGAACACCCTGTATATAACAGTAGCCGTACATTATATTGACAATAAATTGTTGTACTTGTTACCGTGCATTATATTGACAATAAATTTGTGTTCTTGTAACCGTACATTATGTTGACAATAGATTTGTATACTAAGTCTTGTATCCGTGCATTATGTTATAGATAAACCATGATTATTGTCGAGGTTTTGGGTATACTATAAATTATACCATAGTTTGGTGACCCTTTAACTGTCTGACCCCAAACGAGGCGGAGCCGAGTTTGGGTCAGACAGTGAAAGGTCATCAAACTATGATATTATTTACATTATTCTCAAATAACATGGTTTATCTGTTTTAACCAATGTATGGGACTTTTTTTTTATTTTTGTTTTTTCTTACAAAGACTATACTTTTATTTATTTAGTGTATCTTTTTCTACTTTTTTATTTATTTATTTATTTATTAGTTTTATATTTTTTATGGTAAAGTGTTAACACCTGGTCTGGTGTAATGCTGGACATACTGACCTTGTGTACTTAAAAATAGTGCAGAGCCAGCCTTTTTTGAATTAAACTGACTGAGGCACCGCTGCTAAAATCTGAGTGGTTGCAATCATGTCAATCATAAGAAATTACATTCATAGGTTAAGTTGACGATTAACCTGAGTACTTATAACCGTACATTATTTTCACATTTTTTGTATTTGTAACCAAATATCATGTTCACAGGTTTGTGTACTAGAAAGCGTAAATTATGTTCACAACTTTGTGCACTGGTAACTATAGATTATGTCAACAAATTTGTGTATTTTGTAACTGTACTTTATGTTCACAAATGTGTGTACTTGTAACCGGGCCACAGCATTTCCTATCAGATTACATGTGCGCTGAGCGAAGATTCAGATCTGCCTGCGCATACGCGCAGACTTTCAGAGTATTCGCTGTCTGCCTGAAGACGTTTTGTACTAGCTATTCATAGAGTGCCCTGTGAAGAATCAGATCAGTCTGCACGAATGCGCAGGCTGATCTGAGTATTCACTGGGCGTACATGCAGTCTTGTAGAAAAATATGCGCCCTGTTCAATATCATAGGGTAAATACGGGCACAACTATTTTTCTCATCATCTGACTCACCTTGTATTCGTAGTCAAACCGAGAGAGACACTGGGGTGGCTCTCTTTCCCCTCTTGTAGCAAGAGTTCCTGTCATCATGACGCACAGAAATCCAAGCAATATGTACGTTGTCATCTTTCCTGAACACAGCGAGAAATATAAAAGGAATAACCCTTTGGTGTCAACTACAGGGAAACGTTTAACGGCTGCCACACGGCACTAACGCAAACTGTAGTGAAGATAGATATACTGACTCCAAAACGAAACGGCGTCTTGAAACATAGAGTGTGTACATGTAAAATAAAAGAAACGATTTGCAAGGATGTGCCAGTTACCATCATATACACAAATTCTAAATGCAGAAAGCTAAACCAATAGCTTCGAACATATTTGAATTCATTACAAGCACAAATTTTCGAGAAATTTATAGCTGTTACAATGCGACGGTTCTTTTTTGGTCAGTATACATTCTAAAAAGAATAGTCCTTGAGTGCAATGAACATACAAACAGAACTGAAAATTCCTGAAATGTCCATGCTTTCTGGGCCAGACTAGCTTCAACATAGGCCAGAAAATATAAGCTACATTATATGCAAGTACGAGGAGCCGTGTAACGGCCACCACACAGGACTAACACAAACTGTAGTGAAGATAAAGGAGTCGCCTTTAAGAGCAAGGAACACATCCACATAACGAAAACTTCCTGAACTATCCATGTTTTCTGGACCAGCCTGGCTAATTTCGGCCAATTAGGCCTCATCAGTGACCTTCATATAAATGTTCTAAATTACCCGACATAGGTTCAATAATCAAAAAAATAAAAAAAAAAAGACCAGAAAGTATAAACTACATAGGTGCATGTAAATTGGATTCATTTCTGGTCAGTATTTCATAATTACGTTCTGATGCTTTGATTTTTAGGGCATAGGAGTGACCGATGGACAAAACTTCAAACTTCTTCAGTGTAACAAGGGACTTCGCTATGCATCTATATAACCAATGGTTACTATAGATAATGCTAAACACATATGCTAAGGGCCGGACCAGCATGTGTAGCCACGCAGTCTGATCAGGGTATTTTTCTGTTTGTCATTACATTTTAAACTTTCCAATGATTCTGTAAGCGGACAGCGCAGGACCTGATCACATCTGTCGTAATTTTTATTAATAGTAGCATTTATAGTGATACAAGGCAATAATGGCACCTTGTGGAACTGCAAATTTATACATTACCTTAATGTTTAAAATGTATGATTGCCATGTTGGGTATAAAATTGTTATTTATGTTACTAATATACAATATTTTATCCATAGATATTAGTTTTGAATGTATGTTTATACTTATAATGTACAGTACACAATTCTACTTGATAAACAGTGGTTCCCCTAATAAAGATAATTTTAAATCCTTAACACAGCTAAGACCCTGTCTGTAAAAGAGAAATATCCCAGGCTCCGCATCGCTACGCCTGAGTAGATATAAGGTATGTGTGTTTACACATATAATATTAAAAAAAAAACTTTTTCGTCCTGAATGCATGTTTTCACTTATAGCGCACAGTATTCAGTTCTACTTTGTGAATAGTAGCTCTCCTAATAAAGATAATTTTAAACCCTTAACACAGCTTAGACCCAGTCTGTAAAGGAGAAATACCTCAGGCTTCGCTCCGCTACGCCTGAGTAGATATAAGGTATGTGTGTTTACACAATAATTGATATTCAAACAAAATTTTAAATGTTTAAATACTATATATTATGTGATGGAAATTACTGCAGACTTTTGTTAATATATATATATATATATATATATATATATATATATATATATATATATATATATATATATATATATATATATATATATATATATATATATATATATATATATTCAATGTAATAAGAAAGTAAATGTATTGTTATAAGTTATGAATTTATTTTATGCTACTCGTATACTCTTATTTTGTCTTCTTCGTCGACGACGGACATAAAAAATTCTGCACGCAGGTGGAAAACCAGCCCAGACATGCCAACGTTTGTCTCAGAGCGTCCTTGCACGTAGGTCTTTCAAGGTTTTACAATATTTAAGTTATGATCATAAACTTGTTCAAAAATGTTTACCGGTCGCCACATTGGACTAACAACAACTGTAGTGAAGAAAAAGAATGGCCTTTGAGAGCAATCAACATACCCACAGAACGAAAATTCCTGGAGAATCCGTGTTTTTTTTTGACCAAACTAATTTCGGCAAAATTAGGCCTTATCAGTGACCTCAAATGATTTTTTTTAAATTACCCGGGATGGACTCAGTAATCACAAAGGACCAGAAAATATAAACTACATTGTTGTCAAGTACGGGGAGACGTTGTGAACGACCACCACATGGGACTAACACCAACTCCAGAAAAGATAAACGAATGGCCTATAAGAGCAATGAATACATCCACAGAACGGAAGATTCCTTTAGTGTCCGTATTTTCTGATCCAGAATGGCTAGTTTTGTCTGATCAGGCCTCATCCGTGACCTTCATAAACTATTTATGTTTCTTTATTTTATTTTATTTTTGATTTGGGTTTTACGGCCCTTTCAAGAATGTTTCTATGGGAGACATCATGATCTAGTCAATCCCTACAATGTGGCAGTTTCCAGAATTGTTTCTGATGTTTTTGCCAGTGACGCGCCATAAGTAGACTTCCCAAATCCCGGACATACGCTTCTACCGATATTTCCTTCGTTCAGGCCCATGGGCATGGTGGGCGAAGCTTGCTTACCAAGTAATGCTTACTATCCGCGGACGCCTGATTACACCCTTTGTTCTGGGGTCCATGTCTGTTGGTCTGAACATTCTGATTCGTCATTCGTTTATGGATTTATGATTTTGAATTACGGCTTTGGTACCATGACCGCAACTACTTATATCGAGCCGATTGTTCATCAAAGGTGGGCGAAAACTGGAGAACCCGGGGAAAAAACACTTGACCATCCGTAAGCAGAACTTAGCTTTCCCACATATGAGCCGAGCGATGCTCGAACCACAGCGGTGAGAAACCTAATGGATTAAGGGTCAACTCTCCTATCCACTAAACTACGGGGGCCCGCCATATGAATGTTATGAATTTCCCGTAATAGGCTCAGTGATCACAAAGGACCAGAAGATATAATCTATATTACACTAAAGTACGGAAAGACGTTTGACGACCGATACACGGGACTTTCGCCAGCTGTAGTGGATTAAATCAACTTTAAAAGGAATGATCCTTAGGGACAAATAACACTCTCCCAGAACTGAAAATTCAATGTGTCCATATGTTTTCTGGACCAGATAGCTAATTTCGGTCAATTAGGCTTCCTTAGTGATCCTCATATAAATGTTCTAAGATACCCGTAATGAGTTCAGTCATCCCATGACCAGAAAATAATAACTACAATGAGAAAATGGGCTTTGGGCAGTGAAATATAAATATTCTCTCTAACCAGGGACTTCGCTATGCATCTACATAATCATTGGTTACTATAGATAATGCTAAACAGATATGCGAAGAGCTAAGGCCCGGATTAGCATGTACATCCTCGTAGTCTGATCAGGGCCTTTTCTGTTCGTCATTATAGTCTTCACTATCCAATGATTTTGTAAGCAGACAGCACAGGACCTGATCACATCTTGTCTGTCTCTACATGAATTTTTTACTCTTTGTATAATCTTGCGGAATTCAACTCTACTAACGATGTCCATCTGATGCCGAAAGATAAAAACAGATCTTTTTACATAAGTAGGCAATTAAGCCATTGATCAGCCTGCATATACATGCAGTCTGTCAAACATCACTAGTTACTATAGGAATGAATTTCATTTTTGTGGACTTTATCGATGAGTAAACGCTGGGGAAATCACTCATAGGCTCATTAAAGCCCGAAGCAATTTAAGTTAAATTTGTGAGTGATTCGCCAGCCTTTACACGACATATAATCCAAAAAAAGTATGATTTGTTCCTTATAATTCCAGATTGGCCGTGATTACGTGAAAAATACGAGTTAAACTTTCAACCCCCAGTTTCTGAAATAGACTCTTCCTTCTCTGCATTTGGACACATCTACTGCAGCCCAAAGGGTAACAGTTGTAAATCAAGAACAGAATGGCAAACAGTGTAGATCCTGATGAGATTGTTCATAATGAGCTACACTGTTTGCAAAAGTAATTGTCCTGGTATCTTAGTCTTTTTACGGCGTGATACAATTGTATGTGAACTATGCAATGCCAATGCATGAATTATAATAGTTCTGAATTATTCAAGCATTGAATGCTTTAAATTATTCTAAATTAATCCAGTCAAATTTTTCCACTCTTAATAAATTACAAAGCAAAATTAATTAATTTATTAATAAATAAATTAGAATTGGCATATTGTATTTTTATGTTTATTTGTCTTCTCTTTCTCTAGAAATTATATTTACCAAAAACAAAAATCCTGCTTTATTTAATATATAGTTTTACTTATCAATAAAGTTTGAGTTCTATATAAAAAGATAACATACTATTTAATACATCCAATTTTGCAGATGCATCTGTCAAAACAGTTTCACTGATCTGTTAAAAGAGAGAATGAAAGGAAAGCTAAACAAACTCAATTATTCCACATCTACTCATAGTTAACATGAAACCAGTAAGACCGTGGGAACCGGTTTCCCTGTTCACATGCCTTTACCAAATCAAACAGCTGCAACAGACCAATGCAACTGTAAAAGCATTATACGTGTTCATTGCTTTTTCTTTGAAAACAAATCCAAACTGTTTTTGTAAAAAAAAATAATAATAAAACTTTACTGCGTTAAAAGGGAACGCAAGGCTGGTGAATAATGTATTGGAGAGCAAAGATTTGACAAATCATGTATTTTGGTGTAAATTTGATCAACATTGGATATAGAATAAGGAAATTAAAGACGTTTAAAGACTTCAAAACCAGTATCTAAGGCACCGCATTTTGAAAATTTAATGAGATTCTAAACATTTCAAACTATTATTAAAATATTTTTTTTTCTGATAGCCAACAGTGCGACTTTCAATCAAAGTAATAGACTACCTAGAGAAAAAAGCTTCACAGCCAATTACAGAGGTTGGGCATTATTACAAATATTTCGTGTGTTATTTAGGTATTACATATTTAATTAAGGCTTTTCTCTTACATTTTTTTTATAATGCCTTGAATTCTCTTTGAATATTCAAAATGGGGTGCCCATAAAAGCAGATTTGTTATCTTCAAATCTTGATAACTTACTTAGTTTTTCATCATACAGACAACCCTCTTTATACCGACACTCGATACAACGACAAAATTCGTTATAATGATAATTTAACTTCACGAAACCTTCAATTTAGAGGTAACATATAACCACAAATTAAACAAGAATATTGTATTTAATACTTTAAAGAAACATATGTTTGGGATATTTGTTAGAATCGTCTCCGAAACATAAATTCGACGAGGAAATAAGAAAAAAAGACCTTTTTTTACCTATCAATCTGCGCATTAAGTATTCTGTACAACAGCTAATTAATTTTAATGGCAACGTCTTTGGGAACAAATGCTGTCAATGTAACGAGGGTTCACTGTATTTTGATCAAAAGTACATCATAATACACGATTTGTCATGATCTTGCATCTCTGATCCTTTGGTTACCAACCTTGCTTTTCCCTTGAAATGAATGATATCCAATAGTTGTTACATAACTATAATTTATACCGTTTTCAAACAGTTAACCCAGAAGGCAGATGCCATTTATACAGCGTCGCATCAATGTCGATGCAATGTCATGACGCCGTTGAATATACATCGTGTGCCCACTGGGAAGTTTCTAACAGTCTGACACGAAAAGCCGGTCCCCGAGGTTATTAAGATTTTTTTCGTGCTCATTTTAGCTGAACATGATTTTTTTTCTGCTAATAAAAATGAAAATGCCAATAATATTAGCAGAGAAAAGTTCATGCTCAGTTAGGCTTCACAACAAATAATTTGCAATTGTTAGTAATTTGAGGTCTATTAACAGGACAAATTTCATGCTCAGCTGAGTTGAGCACGAAAAAGTTTATAACCTCGGGTTTAGGTGGGGCCAGAATGGGGAAAATGAATATAATCTAATAAGTGTTCATTGTTTTACCTGAACTATAAGAATATTCTGATTTAATTATAAAAACAAAGGTAAGAGAAAAGTCCAGGGAGTGCAACAATCACAAAAAAAAGGTTAAGAGAAAAAAGTCCAGGAAGTGCCTCAATCACAAGCCGCAGCCCTTCCTAGACACCAAGAAGAAGAGGAAACAGACAAAACCAAACAAGCGCAAATTAAACAAACGTACGAAAAGCACGAAGATTAATCGCGAGGTAATCGCAATGCTAAAATGACTGAAAAACACAAGCACATAATAACACAAGGCAAGACTTAAAACAAATCGCCTCGTGGAAAAAAAAAGTGAGAGAAAAGTCCAGGGAGTGCCACAATCACGAACCGCAACCCTTCCCAGACACCAAGAGGAAGAGGAAACAGACAAAACCAAACAAGCGCAAATCGAACAAACGTAGGAAAAGCACAAAGATTAGCTCTCTCTCTCTCTCTTTCCCAAGCGAGGTAATCACAATGCTAAAGGACTGAAAAACAGAAGAACAAAATAACACAAGGTAAGACATAAAACAAATCGCCTCTTAGAATAAACCACAAAGCAACAAAGAGGACGGCCAGTAGAATAAACCACCGGGGGGGGGGGGGGGAGGGGGTGGGGTTAAACTATTTTACGGCTAGCTAACTTCACCCTGGGTACCGATGCCACTCTTAATCACAACTACTAAAACAGAAAGCAAAATGGGCAGCTGTCGAAGGTGACCAAAAATGCTAGCATCACAACACAACTAGTAAAACAGAAAGCAAAGTGGGCAGATACTGAAGACGGAGACCACAATGCTAGCATCAAAACACATACAGAAAAAAAAGTATAAAAGAGTAAGAACAACATCAGGACCACCGCCTTAGAACGGTCAGTAGAATAAACTACCTGGGGGGCTGTGTGTGTGGGTGGGGGCGGGGGAGGGGGGTTAAAGCACTTTTACAGCTAGCCAACTTCACCCTGTGTCCCATAAACCACAGAGCAACAAAGAGTAAGACTAACACCGGGACCACCGCCTTAGAACGGTCCGTAGAATATACCACCGGGGGTTTAAAGCATTTTTAAAGCCGACTAACGTCACCCTTCTCTCTTAATCACAACTATTAAAACAGAAAGCAAAATGAGCAGCAATTGAAGGTGACTAAAATGCTAGCATCACAACACAACTAGTAAAACAGAAAGCAAAGTGGGCAGTTATTGAAGACGGTGACCACAATGCTAGCATCACAACGCATATAAATTTTATTGATTATTTTTATAAGAAATATTTAAATTCAATTATTATTATTATTATTATTATTATTATTAAATATGTGTCTTTAATGCAGTCAAATAAGTAAAGTTTTGTTTTTACAAACACAAATTAGATTTTTTTTTTTCAAAGAAAAAGCAACACGTATAATGTTTATTTACAATTGCATTGGTCTGTTGCAGCTGTTTGTTTTGGTAAAGTCGTGTGAACAGGGAAACTCATCCGGTTCCCACGGTCTCACTGGTTTCATGTTTACTACGAGTAGGTGTGGAATAATTAAATTTATTCTGCTTTCCTTTCATTCTCACTTTTAACAGATCAGTGAAACAACAGATCAGTGAAACTGGTTTGACTGATACAGCTGCAAAATTGGACATATTAAATAGTAAGTTATTTTATTTTATCTGATTTTTTTTTCCATATACAATTCATCATTGCCTTCTTTTCCATTTGTTGATAAGTAAAATATACTTAAGTATAAGTTTTTTTGAAAACAAAATGCAACATTAAAAGATAACTTTTGTTCTTGGTATTATAATTTCCAGAGAAACAGAAGACAAATAAACATAAAAAATATGTCAATTGTGATTAATTAATAATTAATTAATTGATTGATGAATTTTGCTTTGTAAATTATTAAGAATGGGAAAATTTGACCGGATAATTTTACTTATAGATTAATTTAAAGCACTGAATGCATGAATAATCCAGAGCTATTATAATTTTAGCATTGGCATTGCAAAGTTCACACACAATTGCATTAAACCCACCGTAAAAAGACTAAGTGAAATTTATATGAGGGTCACTGATGAGACTTAATTAGCCGAAATTAGCTATGCTAGTCCAGAAAACATGGATGCTTCAGCAATATTTCGTTATGTGGGAGTGTTCAGTGTTATCAAAGGCCATCCCTTTATCATCATTACAGTTGGCGTCAGGCCCGTGTGGCGGCCGTTAAAGTCTTCTCGTACTTGCATATAATGTAGATAATATGTTTTGGCCACTTTTGAAGCTAATCTGGCCCAGAACACATGGACACTTCAGGAATTTTCAGTTCTATATGTGAGATCATTGCACCCAAGGGTCATTGCTTTTAGAATATATTCATCATTACTACAGTTGGTGTTAGTCCTGTGTGGCGGCCGTTAAAGTCTCCTCGTACTTGCATATAATGTAGCTAGTATTTTCTGGTATCTTTTGACGCTAGTCTGGCCCAGAAAACATGGACATTTCAGGAATTTTCAGTTCTATATATGTGATCTTTGCACCCAAGGGCCATTGCTTTCAGAATCTATTTATCTTCACTACAGTGTGGCGGCCGTTAAACGTTTCTTTGTAGTTGACTCTCAAGGATTATTCCCTATATAGTTCTCGCTGTGTTCAGGAAAGATGACAACGTACATACTGTTTGGATTTCTATGTGTCCTGATGACAGGAGTACTTGCTACAAGAGGGGAGAGAGAGCCGCAGTGTCACTCCCGGTTTGACTACGAGTACAAGGTGAGTCAGCTGATGAGAAAAAGAATAGTAATTACCGTATTTAGCCTTTAATTTTTAGCCGGGACAGAGAATACTCGGATCAGCATGTGCATCCGCGCAGATTGATCTGATTCTTCGCAGGGATCTCTGTGAATAGCTAAGGATCTGAAACGTCTTCACGCAAACAGCGAAGACTGATCAGTCTGCGCGTATACGCATGTTGAAATGAGTCTTTGCTGGGCGCACATATGGTTTTGTAGTTAATGTTGTACCTGGTTACAAAAAATTGTGAACATAATGTACGATTACCAGTACACAAATTTGTGAACATAGTGCACGGTTACGAATAGTGCGACCAGTCCACAAATTTTTGAAGATAATATGCTGTTACCAGAACACAAATTTGTAAAATAATCTACAGTTACAAGTATACAAATTTATTGTGAACATAATGTACAGTTACAAGTAAATACTTCTGTGAACCGTGTTTGTTTACCGGCAAACAAATTTGTACACAAAATGCACGGTTATAAGTACACACATTTATTATCAACATAATGTACGGTTGCAAGTATACAAATTTATTAATATAATGTACGGTTACCAGTACACATATTTCTGAACACTACGTACGGTTACAAGTACACAAATTTGTTAACATAATGTTCGGTTGCAATTACACAAAAATGTCAATATTATGTACAGTTACAAGTATACAAATTGTGAACATAATGTACGGTTAGAAGTGTACACACATTTGTGAACATAATGTATGGTTACAAGTACGCAGATTTGTGAACATAATGTACGGTAACAATTACACATATTTGTGAACATAATGTACGGTTACCAGTACACAGATTTGTGAACATAATGCAGGGTTACAAGTACACAAATTTGTGAACATAATGTACGATTATCAGTACACAAGTGTGTGAAAATATAGTACGGTTACAAGTACACAAATTTATTGTGATATAATGTACGGTTAGAAGTACACAAAAATGTCAATACAATGTACGGTTATAAGTACACAGATTTGTGAAAATGTGTGCGGTAACAAGTACAAAAAATTGTGAACACAATGAATGGTTTCAAATATACAAATTTGTAAACATAATGTACGGTTACCAATACACGCATTTGTGAAAACACAAATTTATTGTCAACATAATTACGGTTACAAGTACACAAATGTGTGAACATAATGTACGGTTAAACTGCACAAAATGTCAATAACATGTACTGTACAGTTACAAGTATACAAATTTGTGAACATAATGTACAGTACAGTTACAAGTATACAAATGTGTGAATGTAAAGTACGGTTACTAGTACACCAATGCGCGAACATAATGCGCGGTTACAAGTACCCAAATTTGTGAACATAATGTACGGTAACAAGTACACAAATTTGTGACATCAGCTGAATTTGATCTCAATTTATTTGTGCTTCCGAGTTCAGATGAATAGCGCCGCTATTGATTCCTTTGTTGAACTGAGTTAAAGGGAACTAGATACACTAGATACATTTTCTGCCATTTTATAAGGGAAACAACTTTTATGACTTTCTGTTTGCTTTCCTACACACAAAGCCCGTCTCCCAGGGGAGCAAATTCTTTCGTCTTAGAACTGTCGTCTTTTCAGGAGGAAGATAAAACAATTTTAACAGATTTGCACCCCTTAAAAGTGTATTATTCCCCCTTATATATATTTGACTTTGAAATACAGACGTATGAATTCATAAAAGGTAATAAAAAGATATTCTGTAACCCAGTTCAGTATATCTTTAATCCAGTTACGCATACCTTTATGAAAGATTTAAGGGTGCACTTAAACCATTTTCCGATATCTCTGATTACTTTAGCACAGAACTTTGTCATGCCATCAAATGAGTCGAGCGGATTCATTAATTATAGTAGTGATTGGGTGTGCATACGGGGGAAGGGGGCGGGGGGGGTGGGGGGGGGGGGCAGGGCGAGGGACGCAATGCGGCGGATGTAGTGAGTACCTTCATTGGTTCCGTTATTGGTGAGTTTTAATGTCATGTCAACCTGTTTAGACCCGCGCGATTTTCGGCTTCTGATATGGGCCTTCATTGTCTGTAACTGTTCCTCTTTACGAACTTTAGTTTGTGACTGTCCCTCTTTGCGTCAGTCTGCATGCATGGTTGTTTACCCAAATATGATGGATAACTTTGTTTCCTTTTTTAATTGCACAGCAATTAGTCGGTACTCAGACTAAATGACGGCTTCCCTCCTCAATCTGTTTCAGAGGATTGGCGCATGACAATCAAGGTCCGTAGTCTGGCCATTGAGCCCTTTGTTTTGTTTCCTCATCATCCCAGTACTTGTGATTGTATGTATTTCACTGTGATATTTCACTGATGAGTTAGAGGACGCCTATGTGGACCGAAAATATATTTGTAATTTGGAGCTGCAACAGAATTAAGGGCAATTTTCCGTTTCGTGCGGGTTTTAGCCCCGCCCATCCTAGCAGTGTTTCTACTGACCATTTCATGGCGGTTGGTTCCTCTGTTGCGCTGCATTTCCATGGCGGTTGGTTCCTCTGATGCAGTGCCGTGTTCGTGCGTCGGTAGTTTCATATGTGATATTTGTTTTGTCACTGTTTGTTCCTCATCTCTCCTTTTTGGTGCCTCGGGAAGGTTGTGCTTCGTGTTGTACCAGTTCATGGATATCTTCATTAAATTTTTAACATTATGTTTACCACTCTCTTAGCTAATTCAGCAGACGACCAATTGGTGATATTTTTCTTATTTTTCCCAGACAGAAAGATTTGACATTTCATTGCAAATTGTCTCCATTTGAAGCAATTTGCATGAAATGCCAAATCCTGTTTTCAGGGAAAAATAAGAAAAAATATTTAAATATGTCGTCTGCTGAAAATTGTACCCAGCGTGCTAAGCGTTGATGGGAGTAGTCAAACCGCCACTATCTTACAGGTGGTACAAAAATTAGTGCAACTGGACGAAGCTCAGACCAGACTGAAAGAAACACTGAAGGCACGAGAGAGCGAAATCTCGGAGCAGAAGAAAGAGATGAGAAAGCTAACTGATCTTGTTAATAAAATGCTTAAAGAGGTTGAAAATCAAACGAATACTATTAAAGGTAAACTGATAGCGAGAATAAATGACCCTGGACCCCACTGGAAAACGCAATTTAGTTTTTAACTCACCTGAGCCGAAGGCTCAGGCTGAGCTATTGTGATCACGCCCCGTCCGTTGTCCGTCCGTTTGTCCGTACGTCTGTCTGTCCCCGCTCACATCTTTGAACAACATACTCAGAACCCCCCCTGGGCCAAACTTCTTCAAACTTCATGTGGAGCTTTGTGTTAAAGTCGGATTGAAAATTTGTACAAATAGTCACGGTCCGTAAATCAAAATGGCCGCCATGCCCATATATAGCTCCCATAGACTTGAAATGGGAAAAACTAAAAAGCAAATTCTTCTTCTCTGTAACCATGAGGCCCACAGCTAACATATTTAGTATGTAGCAATGTTTAGTGGTCCCCTACATAAATCCTGCCAATCAAGCCCCTGGGGCCCAAACTGGCAACGCCCCGGGTTCCCCATAGACTTATAATGGGAAAAAACTTAAAAAATGTCTTCTTCTCTGAAACCAGAGGCTCATATATTTAGTATGTAGCAATATTTAGTGGTCCCCTACATAAATTCTGGCCACATCCCAGGGGTCATATGTTTATATTGAGCTATATAGCTAAAGAACCGTCAAAACTCTTCTTCTCTGAAACCATGAGACCGAGAGCTAATAGATCAAGTATGAAGCGATGTTAAGTGGTCTCCTACATAAATCCTGCCAACCATGCCCCTGGAGTTTAAATTGGCCACACCACGGGGGTCATTAGCTCCCATAAACGTATAATGGGAAAAGCTTAAAAATCTCTGAAACCTTGAGGCCCACAGCTTATATATTTAGTATGTAGCAATGTGACGTGGTCCCCTACATAAATCCTGCAAATCAAGCCCCTGGGCTCCAAACTGGACACATCAAGCCCCTTGGGTCGAAACCGGCTACGTCCCGGGGGTCATTAGCTCCCATAGACTTGTAATTGGAAAAAATAAAAATAATCTTCTCTGAAACCATGAGGCCCATATATTTAGTATGTAGCAATGTGTAGTGGTCCCCTACTTAAATCCTGCTAATCAAGCGCCTCGGGTCCAAACTGGCCACACCCAAGGGGTCATATATTTCTATAGAAATGTGTAGCTAAAGAACCTTCAAAAATCTTCTCTGAAACCATGAGGCCCAGCTCTAACAGATTTTATATGTAGCGATGTTTGGTGGTCTCCTATATCAATTCTTCCAACCATGCCCCTGGGGTCCAAATTGGCCACTTCTAAGGGTGTCACTAGCTCTCATGGGCTTATAGTGGAAACAAAAAATTAAAAGAATCTTTTTCTTTGAAAGCATGAGGCCCACAGCTTAAATATTTAGTATGTAGCAATGTTTAGCGGTCCCCTACATAAATCCTGCCAATGAAGCCCTCGGATCTAAATTGGCCATGCACCGGGGGTCATTAACTCCCATAGACTTATAATGGGAAAGCCTTAAAATCTTCGTCTCTGAAACTATGAGGCCCACAGCTCATATATTTAGTATGTAGCAATGTTTAGTGGTCCCCTACATAAATCCTGCCAACCATGCCCCTGCGGTCTAAATTGTCCATGCCCCAGCGGTCATTTACTCCCACAGACCTATAATGGGAAAAACTTAAAAGATCTTCTTCTTTGAAACCATCAGGCCCACAGCTTATGTATGTAGTATATAGCAATGTTTTGTGGTCCCTTACATAAATCCTGCCAACCAAGCCCCTGGGGTTTAAACTGGTTTACTTATGGCCCTTTGAAAATTTCGGCATTTTAATCTTGTAAGCAAGATATCTTAAAAACTGTTTAAGCCATTGCCTTGAAACGATGGGCTTATAGGGACTGATGAGTAAATGACCTGATTAACCTAGGCCCAAGGGCCTCTTGTTATTTTACTTCACTGCAGCTGGTGTTAAGTGCAGTGTGGCGGCTGTAGACCGTATCCCCGTAATTCATCATAGTGCAGATTATATTTTTATTTCCTTCGAAGGGATCATTAAGCCCATTCGGGTCACTTTGAAAATCGAATACCGCTTAAGCCAGTGCTACGGGGTGGGGAGGGTGCGTGGGAGGAGGGGATGTGGGGGGAGGGAGGGGCGTTTATAGCCTCGCAAACTACACTGATGTGTATAAATTGATAAAACCGTGTCTCCAATGTTCGTTCTTTTGTGTTCATTGTGTCCAAAGGCAGCATTTTAGAGTTTTATTCGCATTATAATGCATTTGATATGGTACTATAACCGTACTCCAGAAGATAAATACCGTATTCGCCTATAATTGTTGCACTGTGTTCTTACCCAGCTAATATGTAACATGATGGTAACGTTGCCTATAGGTACTTAATTGGTTACGTGAACCTAACATTTTGAAAACGTTTTTCTAACGTTATTTATTTGTACGGACCGAATGATAATTTACGGAGTGTTAAGATAAAAAAACCTGTTCATATACAACACTCTGGAATTAATTTTCAAGCTCCTATCGCTTATTTAAGAGAAGTTGTAAAAGGTGCTGGAAAGAAACGAAATGTTAAGACGTTTGTAAAACGTTTTTTATGTGTTCTAAAAAGGATTTTTTTTCTTTAGTTCTTAATTTTTTACCGCTGAAAAGTTACGTTTTGAATAACATTACCGTGTAAAAATGTATTTGAACTGAATCATTCCAATATGAAAATCAAAGACAAAATTAATCAAGAAAATTGAATTCTTAGTACATGGTATGATAGCAGAGAAGACTCTGACCAAAGTGGGGGACACGTGTGTATAAACGTAATAATAATGTCCGTAACACGTTTCTGGCCAAACATTATTGAAGTCATAGTTTCGTAATTACAAAACACGTGTATTGTTTTCGATTTATGATTTGAATAAACTTAAATATTGTGTTTTTACCTTTTATCAGTTTTTTGTCGCCAATGTAAGTACTGGGGGCTGAATTCGTGAATTCGTATTAAACAGGGCCTGAAAACACCACTCGTTTTATCACCATTTTACCGCCGATTTGTAGATTTCGAAACTACAGAAATTACTACGGAAACAAATTGGACAATGCAAATTGACATATTAATTGAATTATTCAGGTACACAATGTAATATGCTGAACAGACATGCAAGAAATTTTGCTTTGACGTTATATACATCTCTGTATTCATTGCGAAGATTTTGTGTTCTCACTGTAATCAGTTCTCGTGACTTCTTTTTTTGTCTGTAAGTATGTGCATGTATATTTATTGCATTACCCTTCTCTTACTCCTTACCATTCGGATGTATTAAAATGGTTTGAGCCTAGATGGATTTAGCAATGCCTGGGTTTGCTTCAGAAGCAACAACGGCAGCGACAAAAGATAATACAAGTACAATCTTATATTGTAATGCTATAAAACCGTCATTACAATGTTACATTAAGCATCAGTAATAACATTGTTCAGATTTTTTTCAAAATGTTGTTGATTGATGCAAAATAACGTTTTTATGACGTTTTTGAAACTTTACCGGAACGTTTGGAAACAGCAAGGCATGATATATGACCTCGAAGGACATTTTGTAAAACGTTCTTTAAGCAAATATACATTTCTCAAACGTTTATGAAAACGTCCTTATAACATTTAAAAATGTCCTTTTATTACATTTTCAGCAGTGATTTACTCAGATTTCTCAGTGAATTATAATCGATGATTCACCGAGTGAATTATTTCATTTCGAACGTTTTGACGTCATAATTGCTAGGCGACGTTGCTGACGTAGTTGGTAACAACGATAGCAAAAGTTGACGTCTCGCGAAAAATTTGATAAAATCATGGAAATCAGACTGCAATTTTCACGTCCATTTAGCGTTTTTTTGAGGTAAGACCTGCAACACAAATATAAAGTATGATTTTCTTGATAATCCAGTTCAACTTTCGTGACATTTTTATGTCTGTATTTCAAGCACAGGATGAAGTTTGCATTAAAGTGAAAACAAGTTGGCGACTGATTTTCAAACTAAACCACGCCTCTTGAAATTCATGCACTGACTGGAATTATTTTGGTAGGAAATCATAACGGCTGAATGTAAATATTCAAAGTTAAAACATGGATGAAAATGTTATAAACAGTTAATTTGGTTGTTTTGATCGATTATGGAGAAATAATTCACTCGTGTTCTAAGGTTTGCTTGTAAAAAACTCGTTCGCTTCGCTCACTCGTTTTTTTACGCGCAAGCCTTAGAACACTAGTGAATTATTTCACCGTAATCGATCAAAACAACCAAATAAACTCTATTTAACATTAAATAAACATTCTGTAAAACATTATTAACATGTTTTATTACGTTTTTATTACGTTTCTATAACGTTTTTGAAAACATCCTTATAACGTAAAAACGTGCCATTTTGTTAATGGTATATAAATGTGTCATAAGAAACGTTACCTAACTTTTTTAATAACGCCGGTTTTGGAAAATGTGTTATCTGGGTGTGTATGTTTTGCGAACAGAGGACAAAATTCATGTATACCTTTTCAAGTGTGTATGTGTGTGAGGGATGTGTGTGTGTGTTTGGAGTGGGGTGGGGGAACTGGTTTCAACTGAATATCCATGTCTCTTATGCTCTTGTCAAGAGGTGGGGCCGGGGATTCTCCCCCGAAAAGTTTGAGTTGTTAGGAGAAGCCATCTAACACAACATTATATATTATTAGGCGCATTTTATATCATTTTTTTTTTCTCATTCGTTTTTCTCTATTTTTTCTGCTATTCTTTAAAATATCAGATTATTTTTTTGTATTTTAGCTTCATTTTTTTTCTCTAATCAGTATTTTCTCAATAAGTTTTCTCTTATAAGAATAAAAAGGGGCCATTATTCTCTAATCAGTGAACCCCATCTACACCCTCAGTGTTGTGTCCTTGAGCAATACACTTTCTCCACATTGCTTAGTACTAGTTTCTACCCAGGAAGACTGCGCGTAATGAAGGTGTTGCAGTACAGATAGATACTAACTGTAAGATACGAGCGTATATATCAAGTACAATTTTTTTATATCGTATATAGACCTATAGCATAAAGGTAAATTATCATAAACTAAAAGTTTACACATACCCACAACATGAACCAATAACAGTCGTCACACATCACTAGGTTGCATCAAGGTAAATACGGACGAAATTTACAACTGAATGTTTCAAGTGCCAGTGCTGCTAGTGTGCAGGAGTCATGGGGCTGGTTACCGGTTCTTATACTAGTTCATTATCTCTTCCTGACTTTGCTGTATGCGCATATGCCTTTAAGGGCAACAAACCTTGGAATAAATATAAAATGCATGTGACCCAGATCCGAAAAAAATACGGACAAGTAAAGGAAAGTACGGACAGATAGAGGGAAGGTACAGGCAGCATTATAAAATACAGACAACCGCTGAGAAAGTACGAATATTGGATACTCAGAGACTGGATAGTTTATGTAATTCGTGAAATGTAGGTCAAATTCGGGTAAATGCGGAAAGGGCTAAAATTCATATAATCTGAATAATTCATATAACTAAAGCCCGTGAATTATTGCTAAGATTTATTATTGCATAAAAAGCAGTATCGCACGTTATTAACAGCCGTGCATTAACTGGCGAAAAAGCAATTCACGCGCTGTTAATGCACGGCTACGCAACTTTCAACATGATCGTATCGGGGCCACATATTTGCTGCCATTACGAGATGTGTACTGCCCGGCTCTAGAACGAGCATAGTCCGTGGAACGCGAGATATCGGTGAAAAGGCGAAGCAAAATAGTGCAAGAAATAAAGCGAAATGTAGCAAATGTTTTCAGTTTTTATGCAATAATAGCGATCGAACATGGTTTTTCAATGCATTAACATTCGCCAGGTCCCGGTTTTCAACACCTCCCTCGGGACCTTGCGAATGTTAATGCATGAAAAACCATGTTTGATCCCTATATTGATAAGCAAAGAAATCATACGCAATGCTCAAAACAGCGTTTTTGTCGATTCAAAAATAGTCAAGAACATACCTGTCAGTATATTCCGGTTGTGCTAAAGCGGGCGGTAAACTACGGACAGTTTACTTTTTACCTCATAACATAAATCTAAACGATACCATCTGGAAAATAATTACAAGTGAAAATTAAAACATCGTAGCTTTATTTACAACCTACCTGACACACGGATGTAAAAAAAAAAACTATCTCAAAACATTGCAGCGAAATGTTTTGTTTTAAATTTTCCAGGTCTGTTGTTTTCAGGTAAGCACAGTTAGGGTGCAACCGATTAAACGAAAATAATAATAATAATAATAATAATAATATAATGTAAAACTTACGAATAAAAATTATGCCCTTCTCGGTCCCATGTCATCTGGCCCGCTGCGACTTGACAGATATATGTGAAATGTAAACAATACCAGTAAACACAACGTGCAAAAAGTATAAAGCTTATCTTCACTATCAACACAATGTGCAAAACGTATAAAGCTTATCTTTACTATCAACACCACTTAGGAACGATGATTCCCCTCATGGCCGTAGAGTGTTCAGACGTCGGATCCAATAGCTCTCTCTTGCTTTCCTGGTTCGATCTGTCCACTCCGGGTTATGGTCTAAGCAACAAAGCGTGGCGTGGTTGAGGAAATCATGTTCTTGTGAACAGAAGTGTTCTGCGACAGGAGACCTCTCGAACCGCTTGTGTTTCCAATCATCTCGGTGGCCGTTCATCCGTTGGTTTACATGATCACCGGTTTCACCAACATTATTATTTTCCACACTTGGTGCATGTTATAAGGTTGACAACATTGGTCGTCATACAATTGGTGTTGCAAGAAAGAGCTATCGGATCCGACGTCTAAATACTCTACGGCCATATGGGATCAACAAGGGCGACCAGCAGAGGGAATCATCGTTCCTAAGCCAGGGCATGCGACAGCTTATATGCAACGTTTTGTTCATGTGATTTACATAAGTTGGGCCCATTTGCCTTACGTATCGGTGAAAAACACTCAGTTTGGTGTATATCCCTTTCGGTGTAAGGTTTATGTGCATTGTATACATTGCGTATATGGGCACAATGGTCTTGATAGTAAAGATAAACTTTATACGTTTTGCACGTTGTGTTTACATTTCACATATATCTAAACACGATCAGTTATCAAGCCGCAGCGGGCCAGATAACATGGGCCCGAAAAAGGGCATAATCTTTTATTCGTAAATTTTACATTTTTATGTCATTTCTTTTAAAATGGAAAACCTTGAAAAGGGCTATATTCAGCGAAAAGTTGATTCTATAATAATATACAGTGTTGTTTCGAAAAAAAGGGACTAGTTACCGTCACACAAAAAGACGGCCAGTAATATGTCCGTATTTATCCGGATTCTGTGATGACTGAAGGTAACGCCAGTCACGTGAAGGGAGGGGCATGCTATTCAGACGAGGACAGAGGCTTACAGGCACTGAAGAATGAGCTAGAGGAAATACAAAATGCAATAAGTCGTGCCCGCATGAAAGAGGATAGAAAACAACCGCTTGAACAAGAGCTCCGCCAAGCGGGGCATTATACGCCCGTGGCAAGTAATAAGATGTAGCACATAAACTGGCTCCTGTATAATTCAGTGCTTCGGATATAAACTGTAAGTAGAATTACAAACATTTTTTTGTTTTCCTTGAGGCATAGCTCTGCTGATATTTGGTGAATTGTAACCTAAGGGTCCAAGCTGGCCCAGAAATTAAGGGAGAAGTGATTTCTCCCTCCTGGGAAAATAAGGGGAAGTTTGCTGCGTCTAGGGAGAAGTGCTTTCGGACGGAAGACACACGACAGAAGCATGGCTATATTATAAACTCATATGAGCCTTTGGCTGATTTGTTTTTCCTATACTTCAATATCGGACCAAACAATAACAAAACAAAAATAAACAAAAAAACAAAAAAAAAAAAAAAAAAAAAAAAAGAAAAGAAAATACTGCCAGAACTTTAACTTGTTTTATAATGATTTTATTTTTCTTCTTCAAAGAAGCCAATCAGAAGAGTATTAAAAGAAAAAAAATATATTTTTATAAGTTTTGATACTAGTCAAGCTTCTTAATTCTCTATCATTTAATAAATGTATTTATAAAGACTTAATAATGGCAACATTTCCTTGCAAATCTAATAAAAGAAGATGTTAAAAAAATAATAAATAACATGTCCATATGACCATAACTTTAGTTATTTGCAAAAAATATACCTATTATAAAACAAAATTTGCACACTATTACCTCTAAACAATATGCTACGAAAAGTTTACAAAAACTTTCAAAGGAGCATAACTCTGCAAATATTTGGTGTACTGTAACCTCAAAAAAATATGCGCTGCTCCACATCATTGTGTAACTATTTATGAAGTTTCAGCTTGATCGGATATAAACTGTAGGAGGATTTAGCCGGAAACAAAAAATTAATAGAAATTTTCAAAGGGATTAAACTCTGCAAATATTTGGTGGACTGTAACCTAGAAACAATATGTCCTGCTCCACATCATGGTCTGACTACAAATAAAGTTTCAGCTTGATCGGATGTAAATTGTGTGAGGAGGTAGTCGGAAAGGAAAAGTATACAGAAATTTTCAAAGGGGCATAACTCTGCTAATATTTGGTGCACTGTAATCTCGAAATAATATGCGCTGCTCCACATAATCGTGTAACTATTTATGAAGTTTCAGCTTGGTCGGATGTAAACTGTAGAGGACTTTGACAGAAACAAAAAAATAATATAAATTATCAAAGGGGTCTAACTCTGCTTGATGGACTGTAACCTTGAAACAATATGCGCTGCTCCACATCATGGTCTAACTATACATGAAGTTTCAGCTTGATCGGATGTAAACTGTAGGAGGAGCATCAAAGGGGCATAGCTCTGCTAATATTTGGTGGACTGCAACCTCGAAACAATATGCGTTGCTCCACATCATGGTCTAACTATACATGAAGTTTCAGCTCGATGGGATGTAAAATGTAAGTGGAGTTAACCGGAAATGGAAAGTTTATAGAAATTTTCTAAGAGGCGTAACTCTGCAAACATTTGGTGGACTGTAACCCCGAAACAATATGCGCTGCGCCACATCATGGTCTAACTATATACCAAGTTTCAGCTTGATCGGATGTAAACTGTAGGAGGAGTTAGCCGGAAACGAAAAAGTTTACGGACGGACGGATGCCATGCCCCGTAACATAATACGTCCCGTTTTTCAAACGGGCGTACAAAAACAATTGAGACAGCAAGAAAAGAGCTTGCATCTATTACATATGAAAAATAAATAAATAAATAAATAAAATAAGAACAACAACAACAACAACAAAAAAAAAGAAAAACAACAACAAAAAAAAACAACAGGTAAATCAATTACATTTGGGTCACGACACTGGAAAGGGTCCTTTACGTGTTTATTACTGCCTCCCTCCTTCCCTTCCCCGCACTAACGACTCCGCGTTAGTGCGGGGAAAGGAAGGGACGACTCCGCGGTCGGTCCTCGAGACCGGGATTTTTAATGTGCACTCCTCTCTGTTTGAGATTCTGCTTCAATTGTTAGGCACAGGCTTACCAAATTTCGTGCACGTGTACATTTACTGACAATTTGTTGCTGACTGTGGAATGTATTGTGACCTCACACCTAATAAAAACTGGTCGGGTGCGTATCTCCTTATAACATGGGCTATCATGACGGAAGACAATTCCAGTAGTTGTTCTGATTCCTGAACCACTTGCCTGGGCAGCATTTAGTTAACTGAAAATAAAAAGAAAACTTTCCTGTGACAGTTTTAGGCAGATGGTTGCGAATATCCGCAAACTATTCTCAAGCTGTCTTTTGGAATCAAAATGGCGGCCCTATGCGGTTATAAAAAAATAAATAAATAAAAAATGTGGAAATATTGAATAGGTTGGTATTATTTACTTGATTCTATATGAAATAAATGATTATTGATATTATTTATTCGATCTGCTATCAATTCTCGCCAACGAGAACAATAGCTGCTCTCTAATTTGAGGTCACATAAGACGTTTTTACAACAGCCATTCAGAAGATGTAAACTAGTTTTTGAAAAACTATCGCGGATGATTTGCTTTACTGAACGCAGCAATAAAGCAAATCACTCGCGAGTGTTTTCCCAAACTATACGGTTATTGTAACCCGTCTGTTTGACTTCAAATTAGAGAGCAGTCGTTAGTCTCGTTCACGTATTTTCCTAAATTCAGGATGATAGACATGGTGTACGAAGCATGCTTGCTAAGCACGGTTTATTTTCTATGGATGTCTGATTGCACTCCATTTATTTTGAGTCCATGTCTGTCTGCCTGATCACATCCTAATTTTGTCTTTGTGTATATCGACTTTATGATTTTCCGATTGTGGTTTGTTGACCTCAGACTCGTTATACAACATTATAGGAGCCACAGCATGAGAAAGTTTACTGTTTGACGTGTTTCCATCGCAGACTGAAACATGGTTAGCTTTTGAAAAAGCTTAGAAAATTATATTTTGGCATTATAAAATAGTGTATGGGCATGTGCACGAGGTTTAAATTGTCCAAAAAATGAAACACCGCTTTTCATCTTTGGTGACACCAAACAGCTGTCCTGGGGTGTCGTAGGGTGCCTTGGGCTGTTTAGGCGCACGATAGTTTTGGGTATCCCGTATCACCTCATCTAAGTCACACAGGCAGAAAAGTTAATCTAGGTCGTATGGAGTGATCATACTGAGATGCTTTCCGGCTCCATGCAAAAAAAGATTGTGGTGTTGCATTCCATACTCAGGATAAAGCTTTCTTTTACCAAATCATTATCGTAATACAGGTTTAAGCTTTTAAAAAAAGCTTGCCATCTTTTCAGCCCTTTTTTCAACGTAGTGAACTTGATGGCTTAGCTGTCAAGCCCCAACATTCAAATGTAGTAAATTTGTATATGATCTTCAGCCCTGTCTCTGTTAGAGGGATATGAGGCCCAATGTTGACATTCAAAAATTTTAGAAAGCGATTTAATCTATATTGTCTCATAATCAAACGTCATTCTATCCATGGCAGTTGATGCTAAATGGGAAATAAATAAAAAATGAACAGTACCAAGTAAATAAAACTTATATTAATAGACTATCAAATAAACAAACATAGCAAAAATCAAAATACCAAACTAACAAACTTGCTAAAAATAGCACAATAACTACGGTTCAATTGGTTTAATAAAATAAAAAAAAAACATCTGAACAATCGTACTTTAAATTATTCAAAGATGTGATACAAATAAAAGTAGAAATGTGTCAATATGACACAGATGTCCCGCCCAGGGCCCATACTCACCCGGAAACAAGCATTTTGCACAAAATGAAGTTGAAAAAGGGCCATAACTCCCATAATTGTTGGCGGATTTTACCCTAAATCGAACTTGACCTATATTTTATGATTATATGTAAGTGTATAAAATATCAATCCAAAACAATACACTAATCTTTTCAAACGATATCAAAAGGAAACCATTTTCGAAGTTGAAAAAAGGACCATAACTCTCATAATAATTGGTGGAGTTTACTTACCCTTAATCGACTTGTCCTATATTTTATGATTATATACCTGTGTATAAAATATGAATCAAATACACTTATCTTTTCAAAAGATATCCAACGAAAACCATTTTTGAAGTTACAAAAGGGCCATAACTCCCATAATAATTGGTGGATTTTACCCTTAATCGAACTTGACCTATATTTTATGATTATATACACGTGTAATAATATCAATCCAATACACTAATCTTTTCAAAAGATATCAAACAGAAAACATTTTTCGAAGTTGAAAAAGGACCAAACTCCCATAATAATTGGTGGATTTTACCCTTAATCGACTTGACCTATATTTTATGATTATATACCTGTGTTTAAAATATGAATCAAATTCACATCTTTTCAAAAGATATCCAACGGAAACCATTTTTGAAGTTGAAAAGGGTCATAACTCCCATAATAATTGGTGGATTTTACCCTAAATCGAACTTGACCTATATTTTAATGATTACATACCTGTGTATAAAATATGAATCCAATACACTAATTTGTTCAAAAGATATCGAACGGAAACCATTTTTCAAAGTTGATAAAGGTCCATAACTTCCATAATAATTGGTGGATTTTACCCTAAGTCGAACTTGACCTTTTTTACATGATTATATACTTGTATATTAAATATGAATCCAATACACTAAACTTTTCTAAATATGAATCCAATACACTAAACTTTTCAAAAGATATCGAACAGTAACGATTTTCGTACGTACAGACGGGACGTAAGGACGTACGTACGGACAGCGGTGATACTATATGCTCCCCACCCACTGAAAATGGCGGGGGCATAAAAAATAACAAATATAATACTTAAACATATACTACTAAAACTTTGCTAAGAACTACTACTATATAATTACCATATATACTGAAAGTAAGTATCTGGGTAATTACTGTTTGGAACATTGTTGTATGCTTGTCATAAACTGAAGCCAATCATACACTGCAGCAAGGTAAACTTTTATCGTGTGCTCATATTTCCCTGCTGAAAGCTATATGTTGTTGTATGCTAATCATATACTGCAGCAAGGTAATCGTTTATCGTGGTCCAATATTTCGCTGCTGATATACATAAACGTTGTCGTGTGCTAAGCAAATACAAGAGCAAGGCAATTTTTTATCACATGCTAATATTTTCCTGCTGCAAGCCATAAGTTTCTATATGCTAATCATAATCTGCAGCGAGGCAACATGTGCTAGTATCTCGCTGCTGTAAGCCATACTTTGTTGTATGCTAATCTGTTCTGCGGCAATTTAATCTTTTATCCTGTGCTAATAATTCTCTACTGATAGCCATACGTCGTTGTATGCTTATCATATACTGTAGCAAGGTAATTTTTTTATTGTGTGCTAATATTTCCCTGATGCAAGCCATACTTTGTTTTATGCTAATCATATACTGCAGCAAGGTAATGGTTTATCGTGGTCTAATATTTCCTAGTAACAAGCCATAAGTTGCTGTCTGCTAATCATAAACTGCAGCAAGGTAATCTTTCATCGTGTGCTAATATTTCCCTGCTGCAAGTCATACGTTGTTGTATGCTAATCATATACCTCAGAAGGGTAATCTTTTATCGTGTGCTAATATTTTCGTTCTGATAGCCATACGTCGTTGTATGCTTGCCATGTACTTCAGCAAGATAATCTTTTTATCTTGTGCTAGTATTTCCTTGCTGATAACCATAAGTTGTCGTATGGTAATCATATACTTCAGCACGGTAATCTTTTATCGTATGCTACTGTTCCTCTGCTGATTGCTGATAGCCATAAGTTGTTGTATGGTAATCATATACTTCAGCACGGTAATCTTTTATCGTATGCTACTGTTCCTCTGCTGGTAGCCATGTTGTTGTGTGGTAATCATATACTTCAGCACGGTAATCTTTTATCGTGTGCTACTATTCCTCTGCTGATAGCCATAAGTTGTTGTGTGGTAATCATATACTTCAACACGGTAATCTTTTATCGTGTGCTACTGTTCCTCTGCTGATAGCCATAAGTTGTTGTGTGGTAATCATATACTTCAGCACGGTAATCTTTTATCGTGTGCTACTATTCCTCTGCTGATAGCCATACGTTGTTGTGTGCTAATCATAAACTGCTGCAAGGTAATATTTTTGATCGTGAGCTAATATTTCCCCTCTGCAAGCCATACGTCGTTGTATGCTTGTCATAAGCCATGCGTTGTTGTATGGTAATCATATACTGCAGCATGGTAATCTTTTCTTGTGTGCGAATGTTTCCTGCAGCGAGCCATACGTTGTTATATGCTTGTCATAAGCCAGGCGTTGTTGTATGCTTATCATATACTGCAGCAATGTAATCTTTCTCTGTTGCAAGCCATACGCTGTTGTCCGCTAATCGTAAACTGCAGCAATGCGGTCTTTTATCGCGTGCTAATATTTCCCTGCTGCAAGCCATACATTGTTGTGACAAGAACCAGTTGGTAACAGTTTTACCCAAGACGGTGTAACGTACTTTGCGGTCCTGGCGGTGCTGAAGTATAGATCGCAAAAGCTACCAGTTGTATAGTACCATCTTTTATTAGTGACATCTTTCATGAAAGATGACAATTACGGTGGATAGGCATAACGGAATCTGGTGGTCCGAAACTTCGCTTTCTGATTCTCGTCGTCCTCTTTCGGTATTCTGGTTGTTCGAATCTCTTGACAGTTTGGAAGACCATGACAGTCTGCAGGTAATAAAATAATGTTTTCTGCACTTCCACGTCTGCAGGTTACATTGAAACGTCTATTTATTACTCAGCTTAGAGCTCTGAAAAACCAAAGGGTTCTAAAACAACATTCTTTTCACTTAAATGGTACTATTATTAACAATAACAAACTTCCAGATAATTGCGCATATATAATGCAAGGTAAACATGTTTTGTAAATCTAACTTAAAGTTTTCTTTATTTGTCTTCGGGATAAACTCCTTTCGATAAATCTTATGTTTCTTAAAAAGCTACGAAAATAAAGTGGTTAAGGATTCTGGTTGGCTAGCTTCGATTTCTGTGAAATATGGCACAGGATAAAAATCGTGCCTTGCTCAGGATCCTGGACGTAAGAAAAAATAGAGTTTATTTGGTTGTTTTGATCGATTACGGTGAAATAATTCACTAGTGTTCTAAGGCTTGCGCGAAAAAAACGAGTGAGCGAAGCAAACGAGTTTTTTTTACAAGCAAACCTTAGAACACGAGTGAACTCTTTCTCCGTAATTGACCAAAACAACCAAATAAACTGTTTATTACATTTTCATTCATGTCTTACCTTTGAATTTTTACAACCAGCCATTATGATTTCCTACCAAATTAGTCCCAGTCAGTGCATGAATTTCAAGAAGCGTGGTTTAGTTTGAAAATCAGTCGCCATCTTGTTTCACTTTTATGCGAAATTCATCCTGTGCTTGAAATACAGACAAAAAATGTCACGAAAGTTGAACTGGATTATCAAGAAAATCATACTTTATATTTGTGTTGCAGGTCTTACCTCAAAAACGCCAACTGGACGTGAAAATTGCAGTCTGATTTCCATGATTTTATCAAATTTTCCGCGAAACGTCAACTATTGTCATTGTTGTTACCAACTACGTCAGCAACGTCGTCTAGCAATGATGACGTCAAAACGTTCGAAATGAAATAATTCACTCAGTGAATTATAGATTACAATTCACTGATAAATCTCAGTAAATCACTGCTGAAAATGTAATAAAGGGAGTTTATTAATTCTTTAATCCACCGTAATGCCTTAATTGTATGTATCCCTGTAAAATCTAGCTTCTCCCTTTGTTCCCAATTTTCCAATTTCAGTAATGAAGAGGAAGCTATTAAGTGATGGTATACACTATATTTACTCTTGGACATTCTTCACGGCACACAATCGTGGCGTTGGTATAATTGCCATCAAAGTTCTGCTTTCCTTCTTGGTAATGATTGCATGATAAAAGATCTGATGACACTGATTAATCCCAAAGTATTTACGCGACAATCAATTAATCCTTACCCGCCAACCCCAAGTCCCATACTAAGGGAGATAGTGGGGCTATGAACTAGCTGTGCAACAACATGTACGTAGAGTTCAGTGAGAATCAACTTACGCTAAGGTGCACGAACCGCAAAAATGCATTGACATTATTATACCCATTTACGAATTTTAACCATCGGTGATAGGTCATTACAGGCGAAGGAGTGACACAGGATTGTATATAAACTTAAGCCTAACAGCATAATTTTGTAACTGAATATTGGCAGATAACCCCAAGCCGATAAAATTTTGATTGTAACTAACAAGTTGTACTATATTCATACATTTCAAATTTCAGCCATTAGTTTCAATACATTTTGAGAAAATGAGTTTTCAACACTTTGTATGGGGACGAAAATTTGACCTTGTCATAAAAAGGTCAATGGTCATCCTAGGAGCATTATCTGAACAAAATTGGTGGAACTTGAGTCCCCGATGCTATAATACGAAGATTCAGTTTTGTTTTGGTTCAATTTAGTTTACAGTACCTAATTATTCAATTATTCCGAATGCGGGCTAATCTGGACATTTGTTGCTCACAAATGCGATAGTTGCACGTTTCTCAAACTGTGGTTCGTTAGGGTGGGGGTCACGTGGCTTGTTACGTCATAAAAGGCTGATGACCATTAATTTGTTCAGTTCATTCTTTTTGTTGTTGTTGTTGTCATTTTTTATTGTTTTTTTTTTCTTTATAATTTCATAATTGCCTTTTTAAATCTCAAAAAGCACAGCACACCGACTAACTTACTATTAGTACTTTTCTGCAGTATCCTTTTAATTTGCCAGAATGTTTATATTTTGTTTTACCCTCCCCTGCCCGTTTTGTCACCTGACGCAGGAGAAGAGGGTCTATAGACATGACAAGCGCCCGTCCGTGTGTCCACCAGTCCCAAATATTGTGTCCGGAACTCCTCCTAAATCTTTTGTCGGATTCCTATGACATTTTATGGGTTTCCTTTCTATGATATTAAGGTGGGTGTCAGTTGCAATAAGGCTGACACTTTACCACGATCGCCGAGATCCAAAATCGGGCGATGTAATTCAACCTTTTATTTAGTCTCCCTTATAATCAGGCCAGAATTGTAGTCCTTTAAGCGAATACGGAACAAAAATCATTTTTTTTCTTGTTGAAAAACCATGGTCTTCTTAATCACCACCTAGCCCTGTACTGGCCACCGCTGTCCTTACGCACCACCGTCAATAAAATGCCTAATTTCTGTGCAATGGCAAAATAATGCGGTATATTTTCTTTTGAAATACACAGTAACATGTTAAACTTTCAGTGAAACGGTGGTGTATTAATAATCTGAGATTTGTGATCCCTCCAAGAACTGGATTTTTACATGCCTGTCTGTCACTTAAACGGCAAAATCTGACCACCCTTGCGTCGGGAGAAAAATAAGTTTTGTTTCGTATTCGATTAAAGGACTACAATTCTGGTCTGATTATATGGGAAACTAAATAAGAAGCTGAAATACATCGCCCGATTTTGAATATCGGCGAACGTACCAAAATGTCAGCCTGACTCTCCGCGACCACCTCCGGAAGATCTCCCTACGATTTGTTTTTCAGAACACGGTATTGCGCGTGTGGAGATAAGCAGCCGTGATGAAGATGCATGTTATTTAAAATTTTTAATGCGATCATATTTGATAGAGTCACGACCTTTTTCGACTTAGAATGTCCATTTTCAAACTTTTGTCCGCAACTCCAGCTACATTTATTTGTCAAGTTTTTTTTGAAAATGTGCAGGTTTGACATGAAAATATGCATGTGGTTTAGGATTTTTTATTTGATCATTTTCATGTGGTAGAATTACAGCCGTTCTCGGCTTAGAATTTCCATTTGCAGAGCTTGTGACCGCGACTCTGACCATGCTTTTTTTTGTCGGATTCTTTTGAAATTTTGCAGGTTTTCTTGTTATAGTATGAAGAGGCGTACTTTGTACTTTGGGTTTTTGATCGGCCCATTTTTGACTGAGTTACACTTAGAATTTCCTTTTTTCAAAGTCTATATCCGTAACTCTTCCTACATCTTTCATAAGATTCTTTAGACAATTTGCAGGTTTTCTTGCTATGATATGAAGACGTGCATAAGCATTAGAAACGTGCACCCTTGTCCAGTCTGCACCTTGTTTCTTGGAAGGTAGGTTATGGGGGTGTTCACACGTCGGGTGAATTTGGCCTTTTATTATAACGGAGGAGTACGAAAGTAATGTCTCAAACTGTCGGTAAGATCAAGGATAAGTAGTAAAGTTCTAAAAATTGGGCAATCACTACACTCTAGCTGATGATAATTCAAAAAAAAATAATGATTAAGAAAATCAGCAGAAAATTCTACGATTGAATGATTTTTAGCCTTTTGTGACGTAATAAATCACGTAATCCTTAACTGTGTCATAGCACCGATGGATGGCACTGTTTTTATTTTACAGAGAAAACGGGAGATAAAATTGCGTTCACAGCAGTACTTACTCCTGCCAAACTGTCGAACCTCGGAGCTGGTCAAACCATTGTTTTTGACAAGGTTATAACGAATTTCGGCGACGCGTATGACAAAATTACTGGGACATTTACAGCCCCAAAAAAGGGAATTTATGTCTTCGATATGGCGTTAATGGTTGATCCAGGACAACGTCAGTATGTTGAATTTGTCAGAGATGGACAGCATATTATGGTCAATTACGGACAAGCTGTTGGTTTATCAATTTTCATTTCTAGTAGCAGAACAACCACGGTGGAACTGGAGAAAGGAAACAAAGTATGGATTAGAACCCATAACACGGCGTCACATGGCTCAGGAAATGTTCACGGATATGGGTTTTCAACATTCAGTGGATGGCTGTATGCAAGTTTATGAAACTCTCTGTCAAACTGATAACACTTGCTAAAATTATATATACCGCTTAGCATGCTTGATAAAAATTTCTGCAGGCGACATGTTGAAATTCTTGTTTTCTTATTTTACCCAGAAATAAAGGCTTTGACCCTTAAGAAAATAGGCTTTTACCTGAACATTGGTGTAAATTGAGAAAATAGATTTTGACCATTGATGCAAAGGAGACAATTTGCATGAAAGGTCAAAGCCTATTTTCTGTGACAAATAAGAAAACATATCATTTATTTGTCGTCTGCTGAATTTGACCAGAGAGTGGCAAAGATTATAAAAAGCCTCTTTTAAACAGATAACACTGTTGAAATTATAATTCAAGATACAATAAGAATTTATCTACAAAACATTGGCCAAATGAATAATTAAATATCTGCATTTCACGGGAAACAGCTTCAGAATGAACCAAAAATTTCCTTTCTCAGGACCAACCTGTCTTGTAAAGACCTTCATAATATGCATTTCATTCATTAAATATGTGGTTGTCTTCAAAATTTGCATACTGTATTAATGGTTATACAGTAATAGCTGACAGTGAAAAAGCATGAAGCCCAATGTCTACCTAATTGCTTCACACATCAATTCTTTTTTAAAATGAAGGGAGTTTTATGGTAATTAGGCCAAATATAAATAAAACGTTATGTGTGTTTAGGTTAACAGGCTAGAATATAATCATACCATATTACCAAATATATTTGGGCTCGGCACCACAATTTACATAAAATTTCACCAAGTCTAAAAGTATTGATAAAATTACAAACAGTGTAAACCCTGATCAAACTGCTTTTATAGGAGCAGTATAAGAGAAATTTGATCTGGATTTACACTGTGCAAACCTACTTATCTGAATATTTAGCATGAACATGGTAGCATAAATATTTATCCATGTAACTCCTTTCTTTTTCTTGATTTTTTTTAGAAAAAGTGCAAAAAATTGCTAGGTTTTATCAGAATTATGTAGGGCAGGCTTACGATAAGAACATATTCATTTGTTTGGTCTTACCGCCACCTGGGCGTCGGTCTCTGATGCGCCAACCTGTGATCATTGAATGTGCACTGGTAAAAATGGATAAAAATCATATTGTTATTTACTGCTAGTTTTATATTTCATTTAATTATAAGCTAAATTAAACAAGGCAGAAAGAGATTTTTAAAGAAAATATGCCAAATATACTAGATTTTTTTAATGTGTAAATAAAAGATCGAATTTTTGTTTAAATGTATCCTGGAGACTTGACCTCTTTTTAAACACTTTTAAGGTATGCGGACTGTGAAGATCCAAATCAGCCTGGTACCCGCACATTATGATCAGGACCTTTCTTTAGATAATATAGCTTCAGATAAAGGGGGCTAGCGACATAATATTTTTTCTGATTTCTTTACAAAACCATATATTGTGGGAACTCACGAGAAGCGCCTCGCCGTGGCGCTTTTGATGAGTAGGGATAAGAAAATATTATGCGGATACCCCATCTTATCTTGTGTTATGAGTAAGTTCCCGGATAATAGCTCTAACCAAAATGCCTTCCTTCATAAAGGGGCTACTCTTACAGGAAATTCATATTCAAGGGACACACATTCTCTCTCTGCTTGAGTTGTATCCCTTTGAAAAGGAAGACAACGACTTCCAATTATGAGTGTACAGGGATTCACTTAAAAAGCATGCTACGTAAACATTTCAGCAGACAAAGATTTGAAATATTTTTCTTATTTTTTTCCCAGGCTTTAGCATTTAATGCAATTTGCATGAAATGCCAGAGTCTATTGCTGTACGTTTGATCAAAGTCTGATAAAAAAAATAAGTAGTTTGCCAACCTCTGAAGTTATCAAATCTGCTTTCATGGGCACTACCAGTTTGAATATTTAATGAGAATTTATGACATCATAAAGCTTTAATTAAATATACAAAACTTAAATAACCAAGCGTTATATTTGCAACAATATTCAACCTTTTTAACTCTTTCGGAGCAAAATTTCAGACGACATTTGTCGTCTGCTTTTTTTACTTTAGCAAACTGCCGCTTGGAAAGATTATTATTAGTAAAGTTGAAAGACTGAATATCAAACAGCGTAGATCCAGATGAGACGGCTCTATCTCATCTGGATCTACTCTGTTTGCAAAACCCTTTTATTATCGCCTGTGGCAGTGAAAGAGTTAATTGGATGTGTAGCGTCTTCTCTAAGTATTTTATCACTCTGCTTGAAAGTCGTGTCTATCAGAAGGAAGATTTTATAAATATTTTAAAATGTTTAGAATCTCATTAAATTTTCAAAATGCGGCGCCCTAGATATTTGTTTTGAAGTCTTCAAAACGTCTTTAAGTTTCTTTTTCTGTAGCCAGTGTTGATCAAATTTAAATCAAAATGCACGATTCGTCAAATCGTTCATTTCAGAAACATTATTTACGGCCCTTTAACGCAGTCAAATAAGTAAAGTTTTGTTTTTTACAAAAACAAATTAGACTTTTTGTTTTTGTTTCAAAGAAAAAACAACACAGCTAATGTTTGTTTACAGTTGCATAGGTCTGTAGTAGACTGGCTCCAGTCTCCAGTGACTAAAAATTTTTCTCATAATCCTGTCTGATAATCCACTAAAATAAAACCAAAAAAACTATCATGACTATAAAGGCTGGTCACTAGTGACCAGCCAGAAGAGAGAACTGGTAGTCACGATATTACTTTGGTTTTATTTTAGTGGATTATCAAATGGATTATAAGAAAAAATATTTTGTCACTAGAGACTAGAGCCAGTCTAAGGTCTGTAGCAGCTGTTTGTTTTGCTCAAGTCGTGTGAACAGGAAAAAATCATCCGATTCCCACGGTCTTCAGTCCTTCACTTTCCACAGTGTAAACATTAGCATCAGCCCTCTGAGTTCAGATCAGATTACTATGGCAATAAATTCTCTGCTTCTCACCAGTTAATAGTTTTCTTTTCTTATCAGCTCCAGATGTTAAATCATCAATCTTAGCATGACAGAGTCCAGTACCACAAATGTATATACCGGTATTTACTGCAGAGATACATCTGAATATCTCTATTCTTTGTTTGAATAAAAAAAATACAATACACTATTTTCGAATAAATGAGTTTTATAGTAATTATAATGCATAGAAAACACATAATAGCAGGCAAAAATGCAGTGAATTTTCAAAAACAAGATAGACAGCCAATTATCAAGCACAGAAAGGGATCCTTGATAGGTAAAATGATTTAGTGATTTGTTCTCAGTGTAAATAAATCTAAATGAATAATATGCAACCTTATTAAAATAATCTTTCTCTATCTCTATCTCTCGCTCTCTCTCTCTCTCTCTCTCTCTCTCTCTCGTGATGGTTGGGTGTGGATGAGTGAGTGGCAGTGATATGTCCTAAGTTATCTTTTCATGCTCCCCGAAGGGAGAGTATAAAGTCGCTGCCTTGTCCAACCATCCGTCCGTCCGTCACACTTTTGTCCGGAGCATATCTCTAAAAGTATTCAAGATAATTTAATGAAACATGATATACTGATAGGGGGGCCTGAGGCGAATCAAAGAATGTAAGACCCATAACCCTGTAACCAGTATTTACAGAGTTGCTCCCTTTTTTGTCAATAAAGAGCTTGTCCGAAGCATGTCTCTGAAAGTATAAATGGGAATTAAATGAAACTTAATACATTGATAGACAGCCATCAGAGGAAGTGCAGAGTGTAAGAACCGTAACAGTGTCACAAGTAATTACAGAGTTGTTTCCCTTTCTACTTTTTGCAATAGTAAGCTTGTCCGGAACATATCTCTAAAAGTATTGAAGATAAATAAACTTGATACACTGATAGAGGGCCATGAGGGAAATTGAAGAATGCAAGAACCATAACCCTGTTACCAGTATTTACAGTGTTACTGAGTTATGGCCCTTTGAAAATATGGATGAAATATTGTCAGCAAAGTATCTCAAAAACTATTGAAGCGAGAGCCTTGAAATCTTTGTAACTTCGGGCATTTTTACATTGCATGCTTTTTGATGCATAACATAACTTTCGAACCATGCATACTAGGATTTTGAAATTTCATATACGATTCCTCATGAAAAAATAGCCGACACATTATTTTTGTCCCATCAGGATTATGCCCCTTTACTGAGCTATGGCCCTATGAAAATATATGGATGAAATCTTGTCAGCAAAATATCTCAAGAAGTATTCAAGCTAGAGCCTTGAAACCTGGTGAATAGATTGATATTGATGAATAAATCATCTGATTAACTTTTGAATAAATTGTGAAAAATATTTCATGAGTTATGGCCCTTTGTAGTTTGGGGCATTTTTACATTGCATGCTTTTTTGATGCATAGCATAACTTATGAACCGTGCCAAGTGGCATATAAGAAGCTTCTTATATGCCACTTGACCGTGTATGCTAGGGTTTTGAAATTTCTTATATGGATTCCTCATGAAAAAATAACTGGTGCATTTTTTTCTCATCCAGAATATGCCCCTTTCCTGAGTTATGGCCCTTTGAAGCTGACATGTATTTTTTTCATCAGGATTATGCCCCTTCTCTGAGTTATGGCCCTTTGAAAAAATATGGATTAAATCTTGGCAGCAAAATATCTAAAAAACTTGAAGCTAGAGCCTTGAAATCTGGTGAATAGATTAGAATTAATGAATAGAAGACCTGATTAATTCTTTAATAAATTCTGACAATTACTTCATGAGTTATGGCTCTTTGTAACTTTGGGCATTTTTACATTGCATGAGTTTTGATGCGTAGCTTAACTTTTGAACCGTGCATGCTAGGGTTTTGAAATTTCATATATGGATTTCTTACGAAAAAATAGCTGGAACATATTTTTTCTCATCCAGAATACCCCTTTCCTGAGTTATGGGCCTTTGAAAAATATGGATTAAATCGTCTCAGCAAAATCTCGAAAATCATTCAAGTTAGAGCCTTGAAACCTTGTGAATTAGACTGGTAGTGATGAGTAGATGACTTGATTAACTTTTGAATAAATTTTTATAAATACTTATGAGTTATGGCCCTTTATAACATTGGGCATTTTACATTGCAGGCCTTTTTGATGCATAGCAGAACATTTGAGCCAGTCATACTTTGGTTTTGAAATTTCATATTTGGATTCCTTATGAAAAAAGTCTCGGCAGCAAAGTATCTCGAAAACTATTTAAGCTAGAGCCTTGAAACCTAGTGAATAGACTGGTCGTGATAAGTATATGACCTTATTAACTTTTGAATAAATTCTAAAAAAATACTTCATAAGTAATGGCCCTTTGTAACTTAGAGCATTTTTACATTGCATGCTTTTTTATGGGTAGCATAACTTTTGACCGTGCATGCTAGGGTTTTGAAAATAAATGTATGGATTCCTCATGAATAAATAGCTTACACACATTTTTTCCAAATATTATTATGCCCCTTTACTGAGCTATTGCCCTATGAAAATATATGGATCCAAAACCATTCAAGGTAGAGCCATGAAACGCGATGAACAGATTGGTAGTGATGAGCATATGACCTGATTAACTTTAAGATAAATTCTGGAAAAAACACTTTATGAGTTATGGCCCTTTATAACTTTGTGCATTTTACATTGCATGTTTTTTTTTTTGTTTTTTTTTGTTATGCATAGTTTAACTTTTGAGCTGTGTATGCCATGGTTTTAAAATTTCTTATACTGATTCCTTTTGAAAAATAGGTGACACATATTTTTTTCTCATCAGGATTATGCCCCTTTTCTGATGACAAAGCGTGACATTTTGATAGTCTGTTGAATGCATTCTCCTGTTGACACTACTTGGACAAGTCTGTGCTATATAAAAGGAATTCTATTTCTATAAAAAAAAATGCATTGTTTAAATGAACCAGTATGACATTTTTCATATTCTACTAAAATACAGAATGTGGGTACTTATTAGAACCGCCTCGACCTCCTCACGGAAGATCCACACTTTATGTTTTAGGGCAGAAATACGAAAGCAAAATATGCACATCACTGTCCATTCCAGTTTTACTTTTTATATTAGTGAGTAAGAGAAGGTCTTAATCCTTAAATTAGGCCTGACTTTTCATGTGAATAGTCTGCAGGGCCTGCACATGAAAAGTTAGGCCTTATTTTTAATGAAAAATAAGAAAAAAAAAATAAATGTCGTGATGTATTGCCAACCTGATTTGTACCTGGAAAAAGTTTGCCATAATTTATCTACACCCGGAACACGAAATTCATATAATTCACTTGTTTAGCCAGCAAAGACTCAGATCAGCCTGCGCATCCATGCTGATCAAAGTAATTGCTGTGTGCTCTTTTGATAGCTAAGGACCATGTGCTCCCTCATTTTGCTAGCTAAGATTATGATCAGACTGGGTGGCTGCGCAGACTGATCTGAGTCTTCCCTGGGCGCACATGTAAACTGTAGGCATTGCTATGCCCTGCTGGCTAAATTATGGTTAACCCTTGTCATGCTGAATAAATTAAGATCTCACGTCCACTTCTAATTTCCAGCCAATCAGTTTACTTGATCCGGGTTTTTGATAGAAATTCACATAGTTAATGACAAACAGTGCAGATCCAGATCAACTGGCTTCTTCAGAAGCCAGCTGATCTGGATCTACACTGTTTGTTAAGACAGGGCATGTCGTGCTCAGCAAGAGAAGGGTTAATGCAAGCAAGAATACATCTCTTAGTATTCACTATTTTCTGTACCCTTGAAATTAAATTGCTCCCACCTGGCATTTCTGATTTATGGTTTGCTGCAAGAAAATGGAACATGATACACTATCACTTAATGTTTAAACAATCAGACTAATCTCTTGTGGTTTCATCAGATGAATACAGAATGTTGACCTTCCAGGTCAAGTTGTGCTGTAGAGTGTGTAGGACTGTCTTACTGGTTTCATGTTTACTACGAGTAGATGTGGAATATTTGAGTCTATTTAGCTTTCTTTTCACTCGCACTTTTAAAAGATCAGTGAAACTGTTTTGACTGACACAGCTGCAAAACTGGACATATTATATGGTAAGTGATTTTATTTTATTTTTGATCATATGCATTTCAAACTTTATTGATGATAAGTAAACCTATATAAAAATGCAACATTAAAAGAGGACTTTTGTTCTTTCTTGGTATTATAATTTCCAGAGCAAAAGAAAACAAATAAACATAAAATTACAATATGTCAATTATTAATAATCAATTCATTAAGTTTGCTTTGTAATGTATTAAGAATGGAAAAAATTGATTGGATTAATTTAGATTAATTTAAATCATTCAATGCTTGATTAATCCAGAGCTATTATAATACAGTCGACTCTCGTTATCTCGACTTCGAAGGGACTATCTGAAACACTTCGAGATATCCGTACCTCAACATATCAGTGTTGCGGAAGTGAGGGAAAAATAAATCGAACAACCACATTTAACAAATGAATATGTAATTTGACTCTTGAAGTTGGAGATATATTAAATATTGTGGAAAAGAGGAGAAATCGCTCCTCAGGAGCAATTTCTCCTCTTTTCCACAATATTTTGTTACCTGTTCTTAGATTGCCATGTTAAAACAGGGACCAGAATTTCACTTCGATATGAGCGGTAATTCGAAATAAGCAAGATAACGAGGGTCGACTGTATGTGCATTGGCATTGCAAAGTTCACACACAATTGCATTACACTAAAAAAAGACTAGGATACCAGGACAATCGCTTTTGCAAACAGTGTAACTCACCATGAGTTGTCTCATCAGGATCTACAGTGTTTGCCATTCTGTTCTTGATTTATAACTGTCACCCTTTGGGCTGCAATGGATGTGTCCAAATGCAGAGATGGAAGAGTCTATTACAGAAAATCAGGGTTGAAAGGGTTAACTCGGATTTTCAATGTACTCATGACCAAGCTGGAATATAAGGAATAAATCTTACTTTTGTTGATTTTATGAATGAGTGAAGGCTGGTGAATCACTCACAAATTTAATATAAATCCCTTCAGGCTTTATTGAGCTTTATTCAGGCTTTGGTGATTTCCCTGGTGTTTACCCATCGATAAAATCTACAAAAATGAAATTCATTATTATAGTAACCATTGTTTTTTTTGACAATCAGCATGTATGTGCAGGCTGATCAAGAGCGTAATGGCCCACATATGAGATAGGATCCATTTTGTGTCGTTCCGCGTCAGATGGGCATCGTTAATAGAGTTGAACACGGAAAGATAATAAAACGAGTCAAATATTCATGTAGAGAAAGTTTGTTTGTGTTGAGGTTTTACGGCCCAATCAACCCAGTAGGGTCATGTCGATGGCGGTCAGTTTACCTAACCGCACTTTTACTGGGCAGGCTTAGTCATCTAAGCGTTTAACCAGTATTGTGCACATTCTTTCGCCAGAAACTGACAACTGTCCTTGTTGAATCAGCGGAAGGGAGAGAATGACCGCGGTAGGGAGAGAATGACCGTAGAAAATATTTCATGATCAATCTCCACGAAAGAATGTTGCCGTCCCCGGCGGGGGTCGAACACGCCACCTAGTGGTCTCCATTCGGACGCGCATCCAACTGATCCACCGAGGCCGGCCATGTAAAGAAAGTCAAGATGTGATCAGGTCCTACGCTGACCACTTACAGAATCATTGGACAGTGTAGAATATAATGACGAACAGATAAAGATCCTAATCAGACTACGTGGATTCACCAGCTGAACCGGGCCTTAGCTGTTCGCTTATACCTTTAGATAATGCTAAACGCATATGCCAATAGCTAAGGCCCGTTATATAGATGCATAGTGAAGTCCCTTGTTCGAATATTTATATTTCATTGCCCAAAACCCCTTTTCATGGCCTTTTGTCTCATTGTCTTTCCTTTATCCACTACAGCTGGCAGCAGTTCAGTGTGTCTGTCGTTAAACATCTTTCCGTATTTGACTATAATGTAGTTTATATCTTCTGGGCCCAGTTGTTCGAAACTAACGATTTTTAGTTTTCTATGTGTGATCATTGCACCCAAGGGCCATTCCGTTTAGAATCTATTCATCTTTACTACAGTTGGCGTTAGTTCCGTGTGGCGGACGTAAAACGTCTCCTCGTACTTGCATATAAAGTAGCTAGTCTTTTCTGGTCTCTTTTGAAGCTAGTCTGGCCCAGAAAACAGGGATACGTCAGGAATTTTCAGTTCTATATGTGTGTTCATTACACCCAAGGACCATTCCTTTCAGAATTTATTTATATTTACTACAGTTGGCGTAAGTGCCGTGTGGCGGACGTAAAACATTTCCCTGTAGTTGACTCTCAAGGATTATTCCCTATATATTTCTCGCTGTGCTCAGGAAAGATGACAACGTACCTACTGTTTGGATTTCTATGTGTCCTGGTGACAGGAGTACTTGCTATAAGAGGGGAGAGAGAGCCCCAGTGTCACTCTCGGTTTGACTACGAGTACAAGGTGAGTCAGATGATGAGAAAAAGAATAGTAATTAACGTGTTTACCCTATAATATTTTGGAATCGCTATTTTGCGGGCATGCGGGATGCGGGCATGCGGGCATGCGGGCTGCGGGCATGCGGGCTGCGGGCATGCGGGCCACAGGTTGCCAGCAATAGTATATGTTAAGCCAAAAATTTGTGATCAATGTTATTTTTCTTATTACCCCCCTCCCCACTGCCGCCTACTCCAATAAAAAAGGAAAGAAAGAACAATGTACAATTGTTAATACCATGTGCATTGTAGTACAGAATCTATATGCACTATATGTGCAACTATCTGAGCCTCTGAACAGCCTGTACACCCTCGCAACCTGATCAAAGCTTGTGCCTGACAAAACTGACAAGATCTCTAATCAGACTTGGTAAATATGCAGGTCCCAGGCTGGGTCTTTGCAGAGTGGGGGTGGGGTGGTGGGGACACAAGAATATCATAAGAAACATATATTTTCTCATGACACAGCTTATCTGGCATTCAGGACCAAAACAAAGTTCAAGATGCTGACAGGTGAAAAAAGGCAGAGCTGCAATAATTTAACTTAATTTGAAAGATTTGTCCTGATGAACCAGTCAATAGGCCAGGCTTATTGAATAATTTGTTTTGCATTTGCCAGCCTATGAATGTTCCTGGGAGTAGATAGGCAAAAATATTTTCCATTCTTAAAATACAATTCCTTGAGAAAAAAAAGTTCAGTACATGTACCAGTAAGTATCCTAAAAACTGAAAAAAAAAAAAAAAAAAAACATCTGGAGGTGCAATGAAATATGTATGCAGTAAACAGTGAAGACACTGATCAGACTCTCCATAGCTGTTTTTCCATTGGTTCTGATATACAAATGAAATATAGTAAGGTACAAAGAAAGAAAAACAAAGGAATCTGCCCAGTGATACAATTTTTTGTTTTGTCTTATTATGGGAGGAATCGAGGTAGGTGTTAGAAGGCAATTACAAACAAACAAAAATTACTTTCGACCTTAACAACGTTTCCACTGTTTGAAGCAAAACACTATAAAAAAAAATGTTGAAGAATATAAAAATATGGTTTAAAAGGATTTTTTCCCCCTTAAACCTCCACTTCCTTACGTATGCTGTTAAAGCTCAAGGAAAGATTGCTGTAAACATACTGCAGTTTTTCTTTTGCTATCTCATTTTTTTGGTCTTGTTAGTCATCATTTTCTTTTGCAATTTTGAAAGAAAAAGATAATGTAATTATAATGGAAATGTAACAATCTAACATTGTAAATACAATGTAGTACCTTGTGCTTTAATAATAAAAGCATCGCAAACACTGCATGATACCCCGCCACTGTGGGGCAGTATAACTCAGAGCAAAGATGACTAAGTTTTGATAAAAGTTAATTTCGTTAAAACAATAGTCTATCCAAGAATAGACAATACAAGCACGAATGTCAGAAACTTACTAATTATTTATCTGAAGCATGTGAAGTGAATTTTGCAGAAGAGCCAAGGGCAAATAACTCTTGTACAAAAGCAACCAGAGTTGTGGCTTTTGTGCTAGTATGTAACCTTTGATCCTTTATATATCCATGAAGTTCCATTCAGATAGTTCCAGAAGTAAAGGAACTAAGGGCCAAAAACCAATTTTCAGAAACTGAAAAGGGCCATAACTCTGTCATTAATTAACAAATTTCACTCATTCACAATCCCATATTACTCATTCCCACTACTAATATATTAGGAATAAAAATGAAATTCATGAAGAAATACTTAAGTAATTGGTCACAGACTTTGAAAGGTCACAGACTTTGAAAGTTTACAAATAAAATATTATATTAAAGTTTTTAAAGAGCTCATATTTTCCAAACCGTATGATGGATTTGCTTCATATTTGTTATGATGATAGATATAATGGTCCAAAGTTTCTTTCAGCAATACCCCAGCCCATGCCCATAATCTTAAGGTCAAGGTTACAGACTTTGAAATTTTACAAATAAAGTATTACGTTAAAGTTTTTAAGAGCTCATACTTTCCAAACCAAATGATGGATGTGATTCAGATTTTGCATGATGACAGATAGAGGTCCAAAGTTTTATCGAGCAATACCCTGTCTATGCCCATGCATTTACGGTAAAGGTCACAGACTGAAATTTCATGTTTTAAGATTTTTTTTGAGGCCATAATTTCATAACTATATGATTGATTTGGTTTATATTGGGTATGATGATGGTTATAGGTCCAGAGGTTTTATTCAGTTATACCCCCACCTATGACTATGGCTGAAAGGTCAAGGTCACAGACAAATTTTACGCTAAAGTTTTACGTTAAAACTTTTTAAAAGCTCAAATTTCAAAACCATATGATGGATTTCAATTTGGTTCATGTTCAGTGTGATTATAGATATGGGTCCAAAGTTTTATTCAGCAGCACAATGACAATTATGACCTCCTTCCCCCACCCCCCCTGTTGCTGTCTGCTGACAGCTCTTGTTAGTAAACTTTCATAGGTTTAATTTGTCTGAAAGTTTTTTCATAGAATGTTAAACCTTGTAAAATTAGTGTTTGCATTGTTTCATTCAGCTATATCTGGGCAGTAGTTTGAGAAAATATACCTTTAAGATGATTTGCGATAAGTCAAGTCATATCAGACTGTTCATCTGTGCAGGCTGATCAGAGCAGAGTCTTTGATGATGGCATACAGTAGCTACTTGGCCTGGCTATCCACAGAGCATACAAGTAAGACTGATCCGTATTTCCTTAAGTGCATGTCACATGTTTCCAAGGGGACACTTTCTCATGAAGTGGCCAGTAAAAGCCACATGTCCTGATAATAATCTATTCCAAAGAATTAAGGCATTGCTATCTTGCTATCTATCAGTTTCATACAGACATACATGTGCATGTATTCAATGATCATATTCTGTTGATGTATTATACACAAAACAAAAAAAAAAGTATAAATTTAATCATTTCAGTTTTCTTGTGTAATGATCTTATTACAAGGCAGCAGTTATATATGGCCCGCAGCCCGCAACCCGCAGCCCGCAACCTGCAGCCCGCAACCCGCAGCCTGCAGAATAGTCAATTTGATAATATTTAGCCGTGGCACAGATTTTCTACAGGATTGCATGTACAAACAGAGAATACTCAGATCAGCTGCACATCCGAGCAGACTGACCTTATTCTTCGCAGGGCTCTCTTTGGATAGCTAAGGATCCAAAAAGTCTTCAAGCAGACAGTAAAGACTCTGATCAGTCCTCGCGGATGCGCAAGTTGATCTGTGTCTTCGCTGGCCGCACATGTGATTGTGTAGTTAATATTGTGCCCAGTTACAAATACACCAATTTATGCACATAATATAAGATTACCAGTACATAAATGTTTGAAGAGTTTACAAAATTGTAAACATAGTGTACGGTAACAAGTACACATGTTTGTGAATATTATATGCAGTAACCAGAACACAATTATGTGAAAACAAGCGGCATATATGAAGAGGGCTACCAAGTCTCTCAATAATCAAAGAGACCAGCTGGTTAGTGAAAAATATCTGTTCATTGGCTTTTAAGGTAACAGTAAAATGCTGTGAAAGTAGCTATCTGCAATGATTTGTTTTCAGAAGAAACATTAATGGCTATTGTATACTTTTGTCATTCATGGCTATTGTATACTTTTGGGCCCTATCAGTTAGCAAACATGCACTAAAAGGTACCTTTTACCCCTTTCAATACATGTAATGCTTTGATCAGCCTGTTTATGCAGATTGATACATGTAATAGTTTCATGAATTTTATGTCTCTGCTTGGAGACAGTAATATCACCTTGAATGAATCACAATTCTTTTGATGGTCACAGTTTGGTCATACATGGCAGAAAAGTTCCTTTTCACGCAAATCAACCCTTTTTCACCAGCATCACCTTTGTGCATCTGGCAATAATCATGAGCATAACAGGAATGACATTAATTGTTTTTTCAAGATTAGAGTGCTGCTTGCTGGCAGACAGAATTTTAATCAATCAGAACGGGGGCATCACTAACCTTCTAAGAATTTACTTCATAGCCCTCTTCTTATATGCCTCTTGGTGAAAATAATGTATGGTTACAAGTACACAAATTTGTTGTCAGCACAATGTACGGTAACAAATACACAAGTTTGTGGACCGTGTATGGTTATCAGTACACACATTTGTGATAAAATGCACGGTTACCAGTACACAAATCTGTGAACAAAATGTCCGCTAACAGGGACACAGTTTTGTGAACATAACAACGGTTACAATTACATAAAAATGTCAAAATAGTGTACAGTTACAAGTATTCTAATTTGTGAATGTAATGTACGGTTAAACAGTACACAATTTTGTGAACATAATTACGATAACAAGTACACAATATTTATATAAGGTAAACAAATTTGTGAACATAATGTACGGTTATGAGTACGAAAATTGTTAAATGTAATGTACGGTTACCGGACACAAATACAAACATTTATTGTAAACATAATGTATGGTTACAAGTTCACAGACTTGTGAACATAATGGGTTACAAGCAGACGAACTTGTTAACAAAATCTACGGTAGCAAGTATACACATTTGTGAAAATAATGTACGGATACAAGTACACAGATTTATTGTCAACATAATTACGGATACAAGTACACAAATTGATAAAAATAATGCACGGTTACAAGTACACAGAAATTTCAATATAATGTACAGTTACAAGTATACAAAGGACCTCTGACAGTAACAATGTAAATTTGCCTACAAAATGATGGAAAATAACGTTTCAGTAAATTGCACAATTTTTATTGCTGGAGACCTCTAATGACCCATCATTAATGTTATGGAAACAAATTTTCCAAATAAAATGTAACTGAACCCTAAATTTGGGTAAAACTGTCCATTTTTGCTACTGAAATGCATGAAAAATGGAAAAGTTTTTTTATAAAGTACTGTTCCCCCCTGTGCCTTAGCTAATCCTTTTGCAGACATTTGTGTATGCATATTTTACACAATATATGCAAGTAGCTACCTGAGGAAAGGGAGGGAGGAGGGGGGTGAGGAACGATACCCTAGAGACAAAAAAAAAAACTATTTTGTCACTCTCAGTTTAACAGTACAACTGTTATAAATTGAACTATCTGAACTGTTATGTCGTGGCATATTCATGTCAGTAAACACTACAATTTAACTGGTCCATATATTTGGCCATGTGCCTGGCATCTGTTACAGAAATGCAGCTTCCACTCAGTACCTTAAGGATTTAAAGCCCGAGTCAGAAATGTGCATTTGGAAGGCAACTGTACAACACAAGATACTTGTGCATATATTGGTTATATAGCCAACGAAGCAGAACCTACAGGTAGATGTGGGATACACAATAGGGCTCCAGTTCAGTAGTCAGATGTATTTTTATTTCTTATTTTAACGTGACAAAAATAACTTTGGTTTTTTAATTATCTATATTGTCTTGTAGCTCTAATGAGATTCCAAAACTTGTCAATTTGTATAAAATGGTAAAAACACACTGATATTTATCACTAGGATCACAAGCTTATCTGGAGCACCTGGTTACATATGGGATCACTGCTATAGGGTATGTTAAATGTTTGGTACAAGTTTATATTTTTCTGTGGAAAATGTAAATTTATACCATCAATTTTAGTCAAATAATTGGCTATATACCCATATATAAGTGTGTATTTTATAAGAATATGCATAAACATTCACTTACATGAAAAAATCCAAATCTGGATCAATTACATTTTTCTAAACATGTTACCCCTCCCTCCTATAGAAATAAAATACAGCTTCTGTATGACAAATATTTACAATTTGGCTACTTCTGCTTCTTTATAGAACATATGTCTTCCTACAATTACCAAATATAATTGTAGGGAGAAACCATAGAAGCTGGGACAATCCGCTGAAAAATAGGCAGATCGACTATGGTACCGTCAGAGGTCCTTTGTAAACATAATGTATGGTTACAAGTACACAATTTCGTGAATATAAATTACTGTTCCTAGTTCACAAATTTGTTAACATTATGTACGGTTACAAGTACATACATTTATGACGTAACAGCTTAGTTTCAACTCAAATTTTTTGTGCTACCAAGTTCAGATTAAAAGCGCCGCGATTGATTCGTTTGTTGAAATGAGTTACAGGGGACTAGATGCACTTGATACATTTTTGGCCATTTTATAACAACTGGGAAACAACTTTTATGCCTTCCTGTGTACTGCCTTCCTATACACAAAGCCCGTTCTCCCAAGGGATGCAAATTATTTCGTCATAGAGCTGTCGTCTTTTCAGGAGAAAGATAAAACAATTTAACAGATTTTCACCCCTTGAAAGTGTATCATTCCCCCGTAAATATATTTGACCTTGAAATTCCGATGTATAAATTAAATGAACGGTATTAAAATATATTCTTTAACCAATTCAATATTCCTTTAATTATTCAGGATATCTTTATGAAATATTTAAAGATACTATTAATTTTCCGTCATCTCTAGTTGTCTAAACATAGAGCTATGTCATGTCATCAAACGAGTCGGATTGGTTCATTAATTATAGAAATGGTTGGGGTGCTATCTGGAAGATGTAGAAAATGTCTTCACTGGTTTCGTTATTGTGGGTTTTAATGTCATGTCAACCTGTTTAGACTCAAGAGTTTTTCGGCCTCTGATATGGGACTTAATTGTTTGTGACTGTCCTTCTTTGCGAACTTTAGTATATAAATGTCTTTTTTTCCAACTTGAGTCTGTAACTGTCTCTCTTTACGAACTTTAGCTTGTGACTTTCCTTCTTTGTTAATCGAAATATGATTGACAACTTTGCTTCTTTCTTTATTTGCACGACGGTTAGACGGTACACAGATTAAATGACGGCTCCCTCCACAATCTGTTTAAGAAGGCTGGCGCATTACAATCAATGTCTGTCCATTAAGCCCTTTGCTTTGCTTCATCATCATCCTAGTATTTGTGATTATATATGTTTCACTGTGATATTTCACTGATGAGGTAGAGGACCCCTATGCGGACCGACCATATGTTTGTAATTTGGAACTGCATCATAATTAAGAGCAAGTTTCGGATTCGCGCGGACTTAAGCTTCGCCCCACCCTTGTAGTGTTTCTACTGACCATTCAATGGTGGTTGGTTCCTCTGTTGCACTGCATTTCAGAGCTCGTGCGTCGGTAGTTTCTTTTTTGACTTTCAAATGAGACTTTTGTTTTGTAATTGTTTGTTCTTCAGCTCTCCTTTTTGGTGACTTGGGAAGGCTGTGCTTCATGTTGTACTATTTCATGGGTATCTTCTCTGATATGTTTACATTAATCTTTATTATTGCATAGAAAGCAGTGTCGCACATTATTAACAGCCGTGCATTATCCGGCGAAAAGCCGTGTATTAACAAGGCAATTCACGCGTTGTTAATGCACGGCTACGCAACTTTCAATATGATCGTTCCGGGACCACATATTTGCTGCCGTTACGAGATGTGTACTGCCCGGCCCTAGAACGAGAATAGTCCGTGGAAATTATGTTCGCGAGACATCGGTGAAAAGGCGAAACAAAATAGTGCAAGAAATAACGCAAAATGTAGCAAATGTTTTCCGTTTTTATGCAATAATAACGATCGAACATGGTTTTTCAATGCGTTAACATTCGCCAGGTCCCCAGGGAAGTGCTGAAAACCGAGTCTAGGGAAGTGTTGAAAACCGAGGCCTCGGTTTTCAACACTTCCCTAGGGACCTGGCGAATGTTAATGCATGAAAAACCATGTTTGATCCCTAAACTACACTCTTAGCTAATTCAGCAGATGACATATAGGTGTTTTTTTTTTTATTTTGTTTATTTTTTCCCAGACAAAAGGATATGACATTTCACTGAAAATTATCTCCATTGGAAGCAAATTGCACGGAATGCCAAATCCTGTTTTCAGGGAAAAATGAGAAAAATATTTCAATATATCGTCTGCTGAAAATTTTACCTAGACAGCTAAGCGCTAATGAGAGTAGTTAAATCGCAACTATCTTACAGGTGATACAAAACTTGGTGCGACTGGACGAAGCTCAGACCAGACTGGAAGAAACACTGAAGACACGAGAAAGCGAAATCACGGAGCAGGAGAATGAGATGAGGAAGCTTACTGATCTTGTTAACAAAACGCTTAAAGAGGTTGAGAATCAGAAGAATACTGTTAGAGGTAAACTGGTAGGAAGAATAAATGAGCCTTGACCCACTGAAAACGTAATTTAATCTTACTTCACTGCAGCTGGTGTTTTAAGTGCCGTGTGGCGGCTGTAGAAAGTATTCGCGTACTTATCTCAGTCCAGATTATATCTGTATTTCCGACTTTAGAATCACTGAGCCCGTAATTGCTCTAATTTTCGCACTGTGTTCTTAGATGTTTAAAATTACTGGTAGAATCTATAGTAAAATATCCATCTAATAAGGGTATACTTACAAAAAAAAAAAAAAAATAATAAATAAGAAACAAAGATCAGCAGAGGACTTTATTATAGAGTTATTAATAACATTTATGTGGTATTATTTTCTGAAATTTGTTATCAAAGTATATATACTCATTAGAATCGCATTGACTAGTGTAGTCAATTCTAAAGAGAATACACAACATATGATCGATGCGATTCTAATGAGTATCCACAGTAGTCGAGGTGATTCTAATAATAACCCACAGTCGATTGGTTTCTAATAAGTATCCACACTAGTCGAGGCTATTCTAACGAGAATCCACAATCTACTAATCGATGTGATTCTAATGAGTACCCAAATCATACCAATCGAGGCGATTCTAATGAGTAACTAGTTTATTATTTTAGATATAATTGGATAAAAGTACTAGGACGGTAATCTGAATATTCAGAAATTACCTTACCGTGCGCTTATAGAGATATGTGCGGTAATTAAGTCACGTTCGACAGATACGATACGCCCTCTGCCATCCCACTCGGTCTACTGCCTTGGTAAGGGATTAGAAGTGTTTGCTAGCTTTCTTGGCGTCATTGTTAGGCTATGTTCTGTAATTGTGGCGCTTCCTTTACCATTTTTTTTTTCAGTTAGCCTTTTTTCAATCATCTCTGAAGATATGTTTACATGAACAAGCGAAAAAAGTGCGAATCGTTTGTTGTAGGCTAATAGCCATTTGCCGAAATGATATATAGGCAGCGCAATGCAAAAAGAGTCTTCGGACATATGCGGACAGCAAAGGCCTAGATCAGCCTGCGCATCCGCGCAGTCTGATCAGGGCCTTCACTATCCGCTAACAGAATCTTTTGATACAACAGAATATAACAATAGCGAGCCAAGGCACAGATGACTTTGCGCATGTGCAGGATGTGAATTCGCACATTTTGCGCATGTTCGAAAGCATTTTCGCTTGACACGGCCTATGTATGTATTTAATTACTTTTTTCGTGCAATAATGGATAGCTTTGTTTTCGAAGTTTCTCAGGCAGTCGTTTTTTCTTTCTTTTTTTTTTTTTTTTTTTTTTTGGCAGAACACTGTAAGAGAAAAAAGATAATTATAAGTGCGTCCAACCTGCAGATGCACTACTCTACACTAACTATGTGACCTGTGATGTGTGTGACCACGAATGTACTGGTCCAACAAACGCTTGGGTGGTTCGATGCTTATCCTGAAAAACAATAAGCGTTCTGTGATTTGGCAGAGATTATTGACACGGCGGCCGTGCCGACAATAGCAACAAAACAGCCAATAACGCCAAGTATTCCAATTGCAAGAGGTTGAATCACGATACTCATGACGTCAGCCTACAAAATTTGTGATCGCCGCCATTTTGAATTTTGTCTCCACTTCAAATTTTATTTCTATCCATTCTTAGTCTCTTTATAAGCTAAACATGATTCGTTTTGTGCATAATGCACACTTTGATGTAGACTTTTTGATAACCAATAGACAGTACGCGCTGTTCACGTGATAATCTGAAAAACTTCGACACAATAATGTGTTTGTTCGACCGGTTTGTAAATCAAGTAAATTGTTATTTTTATGTTGCTTTTTCTTTTTTTTTTTTTTTTTTGTTGTTGTTTTTGTTGTTTTTTTTTTTTTTTTTTGTTTTTTTTTTTTCTGCTTTTCATAATTTGTAGATAAAAAGACCAAAAAGAAACAAAGACAAAAACGCACAAACGGTCAAAAGTCTTTAGGAAAAATCCTGAAGCAGTAAAATGGATTTCAGGTAGCGAACGATAGTGTATGTCGTTGTACCTGTTACCGGCATACACTAGTTTTCGGTTTTCGGAAAGCATGGCCCCCCGCCCATCGGGGCCCGCGAAATAGATTGGCTGCCTAAAGCCTCCATGGCAGAGCTGCTGGTAACTAAGCAGGACCCGAATTCATGTGATCGGGTCGGGTAAAAGTCTTACAAATTTGGAGGTAATGTCTCTAAACTACTGAAATATTGTTGACTTGGACGTTATATAGCAATTCATGCAGTGGATTCAGAAGTAATGTGGTCTGAAATCAATTCTGTCAGATCTGGCCAACCCATCTATGAAGTATGTGATGATAATTTGGACACACGGATATAGGTAGCACCTATTAAATTCATATTAAATTAGAAATGTTTGTTATTTTAGCGCTTGAAGTTAAACTGGAGACGGTGAACTCCCAGCTGGAGGTACTGAGCCAGACGGTGAACTCCCAGCTGGAGGTACTGAGCCCTGCAGAAAACTGTAAGTTACTTTATTCTAAATGTTCATAAAGTTTTGTCTCGAGCCAGGCGCCATATGCTTACAATAGGCAATGAGGCTTACATGCATACCGGTCCACAAAGTCTAGTAAGATAACTCACTATTCGGGTATTTAACACCTGAAACATTTTAAATAGGCCTGAGAACACTGGCTTTACTGCTAAAATCTTTCGTTATCATTCGTTTATTTATGAACCGGGGTACAGCTTTCCTACAAGGTCGCATGTGAGCCTTGAGAAGATTCTAATCAGCCTGCATATCGGTACTTTGATCAGTCTTCACTGTCTGCCTGAAGACCCTTGGTATACTTGGCTACCCAGAGTGTCCTGTGACGGCTCTGATCAGACTATGCGTCTGTGCAGGTTGGTCTTAGTCTTCGCTGAGCGCACATGCAATCTTGTAGGAAATGTTATGGCCCGGCTCATTTATGGTGAAACGGGAATGAGCTCGTACTTACTTATTTCGTTTATATTATCACTATATCAGTCACACAACCTACATATAAACCGTATATCGCCTATATACGTATGTGCCAATGATCGATACCTGTCGGGTGGCCGGCCTCGGTGGCTCAGTTGGATGCGCCGTCCGACTGGAGACCAGGAGGTCGCGGGTTCGACCCCCGCCGAGGTCGGCAACATTCTTTCATGGAGATTGATCATGAAATATTTTCTACGGTCATTCTCTTCCTTCTGCTGATTCAAGAAGGGCAGTTGTCAGTTTCTGGCGAAAGAATGTGCACAATACTGGTTAACCGTTTAGAGGACTAAGCCTGCCCAGTAAACGTGTGGTTAGGTAAACTGACCGCGCTCGACATGACCCCACTGGGTTGACTGGGCCGTAAAATCTCAACACAAACAAACAAACCTGTCGGGTGTTTGTATTATTCCTATCTGCAATACTAAGCAGTCATTTCTAGACCCATAGTCTAGTACGTCCCAAAACTGCACATTTGTGAAAGCGCGACGCGTTGACATGTCGACTTGTCAGTTACAATCAAAATGTAGGTGAATATATCCAAGAAATTCCACAATTACGAAGCGCAGCCTTCCCTTAGCATCAAAAGTTTGATCAAAGGAGGAAGAAGCAATGACGAAACAAACGCCTCATATGAAACCACCGACGCACAGACAGAAAGAGCTGCAACAGAGCAATCACCTTGAAACAGAGGCTTATAATTCTACTAACGGGGCTACGACCTCGAAACGACTTACAGGAGGATAGTGCCATATCACTGGCTGGCTGGCTTCAGCAATGATTGACATTAATTGGTTTGTATAGCCCTTGCTCCAAATTAATACCAGATTGAGAAATGGTTTCATGTTTGACCTTTACCATGCTAAGAGCAAATTCAACAGACCACAATTTGATGATATTTTTTTTTTCTTCAGAAAATAGGGTTTGACATTTTATGCAAAGAGTTTGCATGAAATGCCATTTCCTGTTTTCTGGAACAAATTAGAAATTCATTTCAAAATGTCGTCTGTTGATTTTTTTTTCTTTGACTGTGCAACTGACATGTGTAATTATTATTTCTGTAAACATTTAATGAAATCCTGAAGAGATGTGGCTATCCTCATACCAGTTTCTCTAAGAGGACTAAATTGGTTTCTTGATAAACTCTCAGTCAGCAGCCAACCAGAAGATAGGAACCCGCACACTTCACATTGCACAGGTATACTGGGGAGCTGATAGTCCCGTTAGTAGAATTATAAACATCTGCCTTGAAACGGTTAGTAGAAAACTACTAAAAGCTCAGTGGCGATCTGAAGCCTGAACAGGAAAATCGCAAAAAAGGATCACGAGAGTCATAAGGATTGGGGGATATTTTGCTAAAAGAATATATTGACCCCAACTCATCCATTCCAAGCAGCATGCGCTGTTCAGAACATCTTCATTGCCAACAATGCGCTGTCTATGTCGTGTCATGTGGATTTGTCAACCACTGGGTGTGTCCTTCGGCGCTATGGTCTTGCTAACTCTTATCTAGGATAGTCGCACAAACAGCAAGCACGAGGATTCGAGAACAATGACTCCTGGTCGTTACGGAACAATTGCTTCTGACTACCTCTCAGTCAGAAGGCTAACAGCAAACATGGCGACAAAGTGATTGAAGCAAGCGTTGCATTAACATAATTAATTTGCTTTGCTTTACGATTTGTAAATCATTCAGCCGGGCAGAGCATTTACTACAATAGCGTATGTGTGACCAGCGAAGACTCAGATCAGCCTGCACATCTCCATAGTCTGATCAGAATCTTGGCAGGGCATTGTGTGGGTAGTTAACGATCCAAAGCGTCTTCAGGTGGACAAAAAAATGATTATCCTTCGTGGGTGCGCAGGCTGATATGATTCTTCGCGGGGCGCTCATACAGTTTTGTAGGAAATCAATTGCCATTTTAGTAATATAGTTCTGTCTGTTTGAAGGGTCCATTAGTTGTACTGTGCTTTATATTTAAAATGGCATGCCATTTTGTGATTATGTCATTATCTTGTTCAAGCCATTAGAGCGGTATCGGACTGGAACATGTTCGGGTGCATTGCTCCTACAGCTTTGGTCCAATGCAAAAAAGTGGCCTTCGGACATACGCGGACAGAGAAGGCCCAGATCAGCCTGCACATCCGCGCAGAGTGATCAGGGCCTTCACTGTCCGCTTACAAAATCTTTGGATACAACAGAATATATAAATAGAGAGCAAAGGCACGGATGACTTTGCGCATGTGCAGGATTATGTGAATTCTCAGATTTTGCGCATGCTCGAAGGTTTTTTATCGCTGTGCTTTTTTGGTTCTTGTCTGATCCGAGTAGCAAACAGAACATGTCACCCGAGTACATTTTGTGTTTCTGATGTTATATTCGAAGCGAAAAAAAAAATCAAATAAAAGACAAGAGGGCCAAGATGGCCCTGTATCGCTCACCTGATTACCAGACAAGTTTTGAGTCAATTAGCCTTTCGGTTCAAGAGAAGAAATTCAATATTGATTTTCAAGATGGCGGCCATCTTGGATTTCCGATCAGAACATTTTTATTTCTATTTTTGATGTTCTAGTCACCCCAAAGCTTCCTACTCCGGGTTCTAGTCAATTGTTCTTTCGGTTCAGGAGAAGAAGCGAAAAATAGATTTTCAAGATGCTTGGATTTCCCATCAGAACAAGTTTAGCTATTTTTATCTGCAAGTCACCCCGATTCTTGTTACCAAGTTTCATGTCAGTTGGCCTTTCGGTTCAAGAGAAGAAGTTCAATATTGAGTTTCAAGATGGCGGCCATCTTGGATTTCCGATCAGAACATTTTTTTCTTATTTTGATCTACAAGTCACCCCAAAGCTTCCGACTCAGGGTTCGAGTCAATTGGCATTTCGGTTCAGGAGAAGAAGTGAAAAATAGATTTTCAAGATAGCCGCCATCTTGGATTTACGATTTTACTTTTTTTTTTATCTACAAGTTACCCAAATGCCTCCAACCAAGTTTCGTGTCAATTGGCCTTTCGGTTCAGGAGAAGAAGTGAAAAATAAATTTTCAAGATGAACGCCATGGCAGCCATCTTGGAATTCCTATGGGAACGATTTTAGTTATTTTTGATCTACAAGTCACTCCGAAGCTTCATAACAAGTTTCGAGTTAATTGGCCTTTTGGTTCAGGAGGAGAGGCGAAAAACTTATTTTCAAGATGGACGCCATGGCGGCCATCTTCGACTGCCGATAGGGGCGATTTTAGCTATTTATGATCTACAAATCACCCCGATGCTTCCTACCAAGTTTCAAGTCAATCAGCCTTTCGGTTCAGAAGAAGAAACAAAAAATAGATTTTCAAGATGGATGCCAAGGCGGCAAGTCACCCCGATGCTTCCTACAAAGTTTTGAGTCAATTGACCTTTCACCTCAGGACAAGAAGCAAAAATAGATTTTCAAGATGGCTGCCATGGCGGCCATCTTGGATTTCCGATCAAAACGATTTTAGCTACTTTTCAAGTACAAGTTACCCCGATGCTTCCTACCAAGTTTCGAGTTAATTGGCCTTTTGGTTCAGAAGAAGAAGCGAAAAATACATTTTCAAGATGGCCGCCATGGCGGCCACCTTGGATTTCCGATAGGAGCGATTTTAGCTACTTCTGATCTACAAGTCACCCAGGTGCTTCCTACCAAGTTTCAAGTCGATCAGCCTTTCAGTTCAGAAGAAGAATTGCAAAAAATATATTTTCAAGATGGCGGCTATGGCGGCAAGTCACCCCGATGTTTCCTACCAAGTTTTGAGTCAGTTGGCCTTTCGGTTCAGGAGAAGAAGTAAAAACTAGATTTTCAAGATGGCTGCCATGGCGGCCAGCTTGGATTTCCGATCAAACGATTTTAGCTACTTTTGATGTACAAGTCACCCCGATGCTTCCCACCAAGTTTCGAGTCAAATGACCTTTCGGTTCAAGAGAAGAAGCGGAAAATAGATTTTCAAGATGGCGGCCATGGGGGCCATCTTTGATTTCCTATGGGAACGATTTTAGCTATTTTTTTATCTACAAAATCACCCAAATGCTTTCTACCAAGTTTCGAGTCAATTGGCCCAGGGGTGTAGGGGGAGCAGGCTTTTAAAGCAATTGTTGACACCGCGCGACGCACGGGAACGACGGACATTGACTGACCACAGGAGTTCACCTTGAGCACTTCGTGCTCAGGTGAGCAAAAAATAGCAAAATTGTTTCTGTATTTGTATGTCGGTTATTGCAACTGTGTGGTTGTGTTTTGTCAGTGTTTGTTCTGCTGCCGTCCTGGAAAGGCTGTGCGAAACGATTGTGACCTTTTTTGGACAACTTTATTTATATTTTAATGAGTCTGTAACACTGTTCACGCCTTCCAGAAAAGGGTTGAGCGATTATTTACTTTCAAATAAATCCAAATGCGCTTACAGAGCCTAAAGGACTAGAAAATATAATAGTGAAGTAAGAAGAGGCGTTTTACGGCCGCCACACAGGACTAAACAACAGCTGTGGCGGAGGTATATTTCTGAAAGGATAATGCAAAGGAGGAAATCTGATGCTTCATTATACGTTCGCAATGGCCCCTCTCACTATTATTCATGAATGCTATATGAAATTAACCCTTTCATCCCTGTAGACCAATACAGATACCTTTGCAAACAGTGCAGTTCCAAATGAAACGGCTCATAATGAACTTTAGGATCTACACTGGTTGCCATGGAATTATTGATTTGTGACTCAAACCCTATTTGCAACAATGGATGTGTCCTAATTCACAGATAGAAGAGTCCATGAAGCGCCTCAGTGATTACCCACAACATATGTTTTTTGTGGAGAAATGAGAAAAAATAATAGTTATTTCCTGCGGAAAAATGTGCCTTTTCTGGAGCTGTGACATGTAACCACTGAGCCACAATGCCACTATGCTAGACTAAAATCCATGAAACACGTTTTAGGCGACCGTAGAGGCTCAGAAGTCATAACTATTGTCTCTCAATGGGTAGGCGCTGTGCGGGTGTGGGTTAGTTACCAGATACTGAACCCCTGACCAGTAATAATACTTTATAGTCTATATACTACTTTTTCTGACGTGCATGCATTAGAAATGATCCTGATCTGGAGTTCTCTGTTGAAATTTGTATTTGTTTAAATCTTAAATTCTCTCTCTCCCCCCCCTCTCTCTCTCTCTCTCTCTCTCTCTCTCTCTCTCTCTCTCTCTCTGTATATATATATATATATATATATATATATTCTCTCTCTCCCTTCCTCTCTCTCTCTCTCTCTCTCTCTCTCTCTCTCTCTCTCTCTCTCCCTTCCTCTCTGTCTCTCTCTATAACTCTCTAGAACATTTAAAAATATTTTCAATTATTTTAAGCATAGAAATTTCAAGAGTGAAAATTCTACGGTGAAACAGGCTTCTGTAGAAGAAAATTACATATACACACACTAATTTCTTTTTCTTTTTTTTTCCGTTTTTTATTTCTATACAGGTCAGACGGGTGAAGTTGTATTCTACGAATATCTGAACTGCGCAGAAGGTTACTGTAAGCAATCGAAAGATGTAGAGTTTAAACCACCATTTCATCGTACGCCTTTGCTTATGAAAGCATTTTCTTACTTGGATGCGATACATAACACGAATTTGAGAGCATTAACCGAAGCTACGGAGCTAACCCGACAAGGCGTGACACTTACCGTGGGCACTTGGGGCAATTCACTTCTTTATGGAGCAAAAATATCTTGGATTGCATGCCCACGGTATTATTCTTAACTGTAAACTATATACAATAACAAAAATAGTTGTCTTCGCAGCAATGAGGTATCAGGTACAAAAGAAATGCAACACTTCGAACTGTACAGGAAATTAAGAAAAATACATTATTTTTTCTTTTGCAATAAAATTATATCTATAATAACCTGCATGTATACGTTATACTGAGGAATAAATAATACAAATATACCGTTCATTGTTGATTGTGACGTGCACGTTTTCATTTTATTTATTATTTCAGCTGCCATTTATTATAATTGCGTTTCTTTTTTTACTTTTTTTTTTATTAGACTGGGCCCTTGCAACAATATATGTTCAGAGTTAATAAATTATTCCTCTAATGTAAATATCTTCTTATCTAATGTAAATATCTCTTATCGAGTACCAATCGCTTCCATAAATAGAAAATAGCAGAAAAATAAAATTGAAAAAAAAAAAAAATAAATAAATAAAAAAAAAAAAATAAATAAATAAATAAATGATCAGATTGGAACTGGAACACAGACTAGCTAGTTTCGGGCAATTAGGCTTCATCATGGACATTCATATCAATTCAAAAAATCCCGGAGTGATCACAATTTTACTATCAGCAGATTAGCTGGGACCGAAGTGGAATCAGACTTGACACAAAGCTGAAAGTATACAGGTCGGTGGTGCTGCCAACACTATTATACGCATGCGAAACATGGACAGTTTACCAACGGCATGCCAAAAGACTGAACCACTTTCATACAAGCTGTCTGAGAAAACTTCTTAAGATCAAGTGGCAAGACAGGATTCCAGACACAGAAGTCCTGAAAAGGGCAGGGATGCAGAGTGTACATACCCTTCTGAAATTGGCACAGTTAAGATGGACAGACCATGTTACCAGAATGCCTGATGAACGTTCGCCAAAGCAAATCCTCTATGGAGAACTACCAGTTGGAAAACGCTCCCATGGTGGTCAGAAGAAGCGATACAAGGACACCTCAAAGTCTTCCTTAAAGACTTCAACATACCAACAGAGTCATGGCAACAGATTGCACAGGATCGAACAAAGTGGCGAGGCTTCATAAGAAGGGGAGCTGGTGAAAACGAAGCAAAAAAAATCCGCGAAGCCGAGCAGAAACGTGCACAGCGGAAAGCCAGAGCTAAGGCATCACCAACAGAGCTTTCTTCCTCAGACCTCTCTTGTTCTATCTGCAATAGGCAGTTTAGAGCTAAGATTGGTCTCATCAGCCATCTTAGAACACACAAATAATAACACATCACACAGTTGATTAGGATTGGTCATTGTCAGTAATGACAGACGAACGATTTTATTTGACAACAAAAAAAAGAACACCAACTCAACAGAAACAACGAGCAAACGACGAGCAACTACAACAAACATCTCACTGCGGACGTTTCGGAAAACTTCTAGCATGACAAAATCATAACTGTTTTTTTTTTTTTTTCATAAAAAAGAAAATATATATATACCAAGGAAAGGCCACACTCACATAACTTAGCCCTCCAATTTAACAGGTAAGGGTTCAATGACAGGAAATGAAAATACAATGGAGAAATTACAAAATCAGAGCGAGCAAATTACGATGAGTTGCAACAGAAATAGAGTTGACTCTTGTTATCTGGAACTCGCTTATCTCAAATAACCGCTTATCTTGAAGTGAAAATCTGGTCCCTGCCTAAATATGAACATCTAACAACAGGTAAAAAATATTGTGGAAAAGAGGAGAAATTGCTCCTATGGAGCAATTTTTCCTCTTGTCCACACTATTTTGGATATATCTCTAACTTCAAGAGTCCAGTTACATATAAATTTGTTAAATGTGGTTGTTCGAATAATTTTTTCCTCAATTCTGCAAATCTTATATGTCGATGTACGGATATCTCGAAGTATTTAATAGAGTCCCTTGGAATTCGAGATAACGAGAGTCGACTGTACCACACCGGAGGAACAACAGTTAACCTGATGAGAGGCTTCTACCTTAAGTTTAAGGACACTGGACACACTTTGAAGGGTGGCAGTTGGTTTTTACCTCCCTTCTGGAAAGAGGTCTACTCTTAAAGGAAAAAAATGTTTCCCTTGGGAGCAATTATTTCCTTTTAGAGTAGATCCCTTTTCAAAAGGGCATTGGTGTGCTGAAGCCAAACAGAAAGTCACAGCAGTTGTCTTTCATGTTCGAAATGCTGGAAAATCTACCAAGTGTATCCAGTCCCCTTTATTCAACGTTTTTGCAGACATGTATTTCAGTTATTTATAAAATGCGGGTTTTAATAATAAATATAAATCATATAAAGAAAAGAAGAAAAACAGTATTTTAAATATACCTTTATTTCTTCCATCTTTCCTGACAAAAGTCAGGAAAATGCAATACGATTTTTGAAAGGTAATTTTAACGTTATAGCCTTTTCGGACGCCAGTTTGTTAGTTTCAGATACTGTCACGTAAATGTAACGATAATACGTCAAATGTAGGCTGTGACTTTTTCAGACACTTGGCTATAGTTGAATAAAGGAACAAATATTAAAAACAATTGGACCGCGCCAATCGAAAAGGTCTCTTTGCGCATATGTGGACAGCGAAGACCCAGCTCAGCCTGCGCATTCCCGCAGATTATCAGGGCCTTCACTGTCAGCTAACAGATTCATTGGAGACTATAGAATTCCATGGAGAGCAAATGCCCGGATGAGATTGCGCATGTGCAGAGCGATAAAAATCCGCACATTTGCGCATGCTCGATGGTACTTTTTCGCTCGACACGGCCCAATTGTGTTTTAAAATGTAGAAACAGCACCTAGGTTGTGTAATTTGTAATTTTGAATCGGAAGATAGTCTCGAATGCCAAGATAGTATACTTGTATTTCATGATGTTGCTAGCTGACCCATGTTGTCTTGAGATGCCAAGATAGTGTATTTCATGATATGTTGCTAGCTGACCGATGGTGTCTTGAGGACCCCAGGGAAGATTGGCTATGAGTCCAACTGGGCCTCCTTTATAAATAAAGTCATCATTATTATTGTTGCTATTATTATTATTATGTCTGTGTCCAGAGGCATTCTAATTTTTGATATGCACGTGTAGCTAGATTTATACCAGTATTAAGGGCCATATTTGGACGACTGCGAGATCCAGTTGTGAAAACAAACATCTATATTTATCAATATTTAAAACACGTTGTTCGCCATTGTACATTTAAATGCTCAGTAATCAGACTAAGATTAAGATATAAATTATTTTGAGCTATCATAAAACTAAGTGACCATTGCATAATAATTACATTATGTTGTCTCTGTAACGGCAGGGCACTGCCTCTGGCAGAATCCAGGTAATTGATACCCTTGTAACCAGGCTGGACAAATTAACAGACCCTACCTGGTAAAGAACAGTTAACACTAAACTTCAGCTATGGGGGTTTGTGGGAGGGCGGGGGAGGGGCAAACCGCCACCAGCTTTAACATACCACATTTCAAGAATCCATTTTCCTGTTACTATCAGCCTAATAACTACCTAATAAATTGTTCCCTGCTAACGTTGATAACGCTAAAGTCTACATTCAAACATATTACTCTTATACACTTTGCTGTTAACAAATAACGAATGAATAAACAAAACCAAAGAAAACTTCAATCGTTTGAAGAAATAAGAGTTTAATCATACTGAGTACAATATAGGCCGACGAATATGAATACGTCATTAAGACGCGACAAATCTACAGCGTTGGGTAAAAAGCATTAGAGATGACTCTAGGAATTGCAGTAGAGGGAGTCATATTAAGTGGGGGAAGGGTCAAAACCCACAAGGAGTGAGGCTATAACTCACATAACAATTACATATTCTGCGTACTTTCTATTCTGTCCCATTCAATAACATATTAGTATTCAATAACATATTAGTAACTATGTCAATATACAATTCATTCAGCATCCGGTTTACATAAAGTTTTGGGTTTAACAGTTCTCTGTAATAGATAATAGTCAATGTATTAGAGTGGGTATCTAATTTTTCGAACACTACAGCCCCAACTTATGTCTGTGTAAAGCTTATCTTGTCTTACTTGTTGTCGTACTTAGTCATCAGTGAGTACATAATATAACATTTGGTAATTAAATTATGGGTGTAACAGTATGATTAAGTAGTATTTTGGCCAGGAATGCCGAAATTATATATGTTATTGAATGGGTTGCCCTATTCTGCGCACCCTAATGAGTGTTCATTAGGGTGCGCAGAATAGTTCAACCCTTTCAATACCTATATAATTTCGTCATTTCTGGCCAGAATACTGCTTAACCAGATTGCTACACCCATAGTTTTATTTCCAAATATGATATTATGTACCTACTTATGACTAAGTAGGATAACTATTACAGTGGATAAGTTTTACACAGACATGGAATGGGCCAGTTTGGGGCGTGAAATTAGATGACCTTTATAACACATTATTTAACATGTCCATGCTGACTGTTATCTATTATAGAGAATTGTTACACCTAAACTTTTATAAGAAACTGATGCTGGATACATGGCATATTACATAAGTGACTGATATAATGTTCTGGCTTACCTTTACAAATGCGTCGGATGTTCATTAGGGTGCGCAGAATAGGGCAACCCCTTCAATAACCTATATTTTTTCGACAATGCCTGCCAAATTACTGCTTTACCATACAGTTACATCCACAATTTTATATCCAAATATGAAATTAGGTACGTACTTATAACCAAGGACGACAACTTTTACAGTGGATAAGCTTTACAAATACTGTATTGGGGTGCGAAAATAGATACCATTATAACACAATTTTTGTACATATAGACGCTGACTATTATCGATTATAGAGAACTGTTACACCCAAACTTTTATGTAAAGTTGTACTGTCTTAGCTTTACACAGCTTCTGGGTATCTATTATCGTGCGCAGAATAGGGCACCACCTTAAATAACACATATATATATATGTATATATTTGTTTTTACTTTTACAGGCCAAAAAAATACTATAGGATACTGTTACACCCATAACTTTATTTCCAAAAATCAAATAATGCACTTAAATATGACTAAGGATGGGAACTATTACTTTAGATAAGCTTTTCACATGCGTGGGATGAGGCTGTATGGTGCGCGAAATCAGGTACCAATTCCAGCAGATTTTTAAAATGTCCGGACTGATCATTTAATATCTAGAACTGTTACACCAAAGAAAAACATGTCCAGCAGATGCTGAATGTATTGCATATACATATCTTATAATGCATTGTCTTAGCTTTACAAACGTGTTGGCTTTTTATCAGGGCATTGGGGCGCAGAATAAGGCAACTTTCATAAAGTATATTCTCCCGACATTCCTGGCGAAATACCACATTAATATACTGTTACAAACATATATATATATATATATATATATATATATATATATATATATATATATATATATATATATATATATATATATATATATATATATATATCCATCTATCAGAATAGCAAGTAATGTAATGTAATGCATAAATAAAAGACGAAAACTATTACACTAGGATTTCTTACAAATCTGGGGTGTGGCATTAGGGTGCGGAAAATTCGAGACCCTTTATAAACAATTCCTTAGGGATCCGTCAGGTCCTTATTCTCAAAATATAATTATTACCTTATTAAATTAAAATTAAAATTAAATATACTTTTTATGATGTAACATATTCTATTTATTTAAGGAAAGCGAATATAACGGCGTTATAAAAGCCTTTGCTAAAGTTGTAACTGGTTCTTGGGAAGTGCCGAAGACCTAACTTTGGCCCGTCATAATGAAGATACTAATGCATTTTGCGATGTTTCATCCTGAAAATTAGTAATTGACCTAAACACATTGGATGAAATATGTTTTTATTGTGAAATATTAATGAATTATAAAGTGATATTGCGGTATATTTTCACAGAAGATGATGATATACCCACTTGTCGAATAACGAACTTTTGTGTTCGGTAAAAAGTAGTGTTCGCTAATTACTATTCGGTAGCTTGATTTTACCGCACGATAGTTTCACCTCATCTAAGTCACACAGGCGGAAAAGTTAATCTAGGTCGTATGGAGCGCTCATACTGAAATGCTTTCGGGCTCCATGTAAAAAGTTGTGGTGTTGCATTCAATACTCAGGATCAAGCTTTCTTTAACCAAAACACTATCGTAATACAGGTTTAAGCGTTTTAAAAAAGCTTGCAAACTTTACAGCCCTTTTTCAATGTAGTGAACTTGATGGCTTAGCTGTCAAGCCCCAGCCCCACCATTCAAATGTAGTAAAGTTGTATCTGCTCTTCAGCTCTATCATTGTTAGAGGGATCTGAGGCCCAATGTTGACATTCAAGAATTTTATCCATATTGTCTAATCAAAAATGATTCTTTACATGACAGTTGATGCTAAATTGGAAATAAATAGAAAATGAACAATAACAGGTAAATAAATCTTATATGAGGAAATTATCAAACAAACGAACAAAGCAAAAATCAAAATACCAAACTAACAAACTTGCACAATAACTACGGTTCAATTGGTTTTATAAAAAAAAATCTGAACAATCATACTTACAATTATTCAAAGATGTGATACAAATAAACTAGAAATGTGTCAATATGACACAGATGCCCCCGCCCAGGAGCCGTACTCACCCGGAAACAAGCATTTTGCACAAAATGAAGTTGAAAAAGGGCCATGACTCCCATAATTATTGATAGATTTTACCCTAAATCGAACTTGACCTATATTTTATGATTATATACCTTTGTATGAAATGTGAATCCAATACACTTATCTTTTCAAACGATATCCAACGGAAACCATTTTCAAAGTTGAAAAGGGCCATAACTCCCCTAATAATTGGTGGATTTTACCCTAAATCGAACTTGACCTATATTGTAATAATTACATATGTGTATATAAAATATGAATCCAATACACTATTTTTTTTTCAAAAGATATCGAACGGATACCATTTTTCGAAGTTGAAAAAGGGCGATAATTCCCATAATAATTGGCGGATTTTACCCGAATTCGAATTTAACCTTTTTTTTATGGTTATATACCTTTGTACTAAATAAGGTTATATACCTTTGTATTAAATATGAATCAAATACACTAATCTTTTCGAAAGCTATCGAACGGAAACCATTTTTCGTACGTACGGACGGGATGTACGGGACGTACGTACTGACAGCGGTGATACTATATACCCTCCCCCCCCCCCCCCCCCCCCCAACACACACACAATTGAAAACGGCGGGGGCATAAAAATACCAACTATAAGACTTAAACATATACTACTAAAACTTTACTAGAAAACTACTATATAATAACCATATATACTGAAAGTCCGTATCTGGGTAATTTCTGTTTGAAACATTGTTGTATGCTTGTCATAAACTGAAGCCAATCATACACTGCAGCACGGTAAACTTTTATCGAGTGCTCATGTTTCGCTGCTGCAAGCTAAATGTTGTTGTATGCTGATCATATACTGCAGCAAGGTGACAATTTATCATGTGCTAATATTTCGCTGCTGATATACATGTACGTTGTTGTATGCTAATCAAATACTGCAACAAGGCAATTTTTTATCGTGTGGTAATACTTTTCTGCTGCAAGCCATAAGTTTCAATATGCTAGTCATAATCTGCAGCGAGGCAACATGTGCTAATATCTCCCTGCTGCAAGCCATACTTTGTTGTATGCTTATCTGTTCTGCAGCAATGTTATCTTTTTTCCTGTGCTAATATTTCCCTGCTGATAGCCACATGTAGTTGTATGCTGATCATATTCCGCAGCAAGGTAATCATTTTTCGTGTGATAATATGTCCCTGCTGCAAGCTATACGTTGTTGTATGCTAATTATATATTGCAGCAAGTAATCGTTTAGCGTGTGCTAATATTTCAAGGCTGATAGCCATATGTGTTGTTGTGTGCTAACCATAAACTGCAACAAGGCAATTTTTTTTATCGTGTGCTAATATTTCCCTGCTGATATGCTGCTGTATGCTAATCATTTACTGTAGCAAGGCAATTGTTTGTGCTAATATTTGCCTGCTGCAACTCATAAGTTGTTGTATGCTAATCATATACTGCAGCAGGATAATATTTTATTGTGTACTAATATTTCCCTGTTGTTAGGCATACGTTGTTGTATGCTTATTGTAAACTGCAACAATGTAATCTTCGATCGTGTGCTTATAATGAGAGATAGCAGCAGTATTTCTATTATCTCCCATGACAGGTAAAGTCCAAGGTAGATCAAATACTAACCGGGTCCTTCTAATTGGAATCCTCTGCTTTTATCATAGGTCATAAGTGGAATTTAACAAATTCTTAACTTTACTTTTCTCCATATCCACATGGAAGATTAATTAGTATTATATATTTCATTGCCAGATTAATATTATACATTTCATTGCACATGAAATGTATCTTTTAAATATTTTGGAAGCTGTATTGGCATACGACCTTGTTAAAATTAGATTTATTAAGGAAAAGGAAGTGATACGTAATGGAAAAATAAATGATAAAAGCAGAGGAATCCAATTAGTTGGACCTGGTTATTTACAGAAAGTAATCAAGGGAGTTAACTGACTGCTTTCTCCTATTCTCTGCTGATAGCCATACGTCCTTATATGCTTATCATATACTGCAGCAACCTAATTTTTATTGTGTGGTAATATTTCACTGATGCAAAAAAAGGTAAGAGAAAAGTCCAGGGAGTACCACAATCACAAACCGCAGCCCTTCCCAGACACCAAGAGGAAGAGGAAACCGACAAATCCAAACAATCACAAATCGAACAAACGTATAAAAAGCATTAAAGATAGATTAGCTCTCTCTCCCCTAAGCGAGGTAATCGCAATGCTAAAAGGACTGAAAAATACAAGAACAAAACAACACAAGGTAAGGCAAAACAAATTGCTTCGTAGAATAAACCACAAAGCAACAAAGAGTAAGACTAACACCGGGACCACCGCATTAGAACGTTCAGTAGAGTAAACCTCCGAGGGGTTTAAAGCATTTTACAGCTAGCCAACTTCACCCTGGGTCCCGATGCTACTCTTAATACAGAAAAACATAAACAATTGGTTCGCATAAAGGCTCCTAACTCCGTCAATGCATCAAAGCGAAACATAAAATTAATCACTATAATAAACAAAGAGGAGTACTCATGGCTAATTCTACTGTATGCAAGATTAAATGAAAACCAATAGTTGAACCACGGCGGGCCAAGCCAAAGACATATCGTCAAGCCCCAGCCCACTGGTTAAAGTTTTACGAAGAGGCCGTCATTGAGTCTGAGGCCCAAACCGCCGTCGTGCAGTTAAATACGTTGTTTTATGCTAATCATATACTGCAGCAAGGTAATAGTTTATCGTGGTCTAATATTTCCTAGTCACAAGCCATAAGTTGCTGTCTGCTAATCATAAACTGCAGCAAGGTAATCTTTCATCATGTGCTAATATTTCACTGCTGCAAGTCATACATTGTTGTATGCTAATCATATATCTCAGAAGGGTAATCTTTTATCGTGTGCTAATATTTTCGATCTGATAGCCATACGTCGTTGTATGCTTACCATGTACTTCAGCAAGATAATCTTTTTATCTTGTGCTAGTATTTCCTTGCTGATAACCATAAGTTGTCGTATGGTAATCATATACTTCAGCACGGTAATCTTTTATCGTGTGCTAATATTCCTTTGCTGATAGCTATACGTTGATGTGTGCTAGTCATAAACTGCTGCAAGGTAATATTTTATCGTGTGCTAATATGTTCCAGCTGATAGTCATACGATGTTGTATGTTAGTCATATACTATAGCAGAATAATGGTATTGAGTGCTAATATTTCCCTGATGCAAGCCATACGCTGTTGTATGCTTATCATATACTGCAGTAAGGTAACCGTTTGTCCTGTGCTAGTATGCCATTGATACAAGCCATACGTTGTTGTATGGTAATCATACACTGCGGCATGGTAATCGTTTCTTGTGTGCGAATATTCCCTGCAGGGAGCCATACGTTGTTGGATGCTTGTCATATACTGCAGCAATGTAATCTTTTCTCTGTTGCAAGCCATACGCTTTTGTCTACTTATCATAAACTGCAGCAAGGCAGTCTTTTATCGTGTGCTAATCTTTCCCTGCTGCAAGCCATATATTGTTGTGTGCTATTCATAAACTGTAGCAGAATAATCTGTTATTATGTGCAAATATTTCTCTGCTGCAAGCCATGTGTTGTAGTATGCCTATCATAAACCGCAGCAAGGTAATATTTTATCATGGGTTAATATTATCCTGCTGCAGGCTATACGTTGGTGTGTGCTAATCATAAGCTGGAGCAAGGTAATTCTTTTCTCGTGTGCTAATATTTCCTGCCATACGTTCTTGTTTGCTGATCATAAACTGCAGCAAGGTTATCTTTTATCGTGTGTTAATATTTTTCTGCTGATAGCCGTACGTTGGTGTGTGCTAATTATGTACCGCAGCAAGGTAATCTTTTGTCGTGTGCTAATAATTCCCTGCCGCAAGTCATACGTTTTTGTTTGCCAATCATATACAGCAACAAAGTAAACGGTTGTTTATATTTATATTTCCGAAGCGATTAACGAAACAGGCCAAAAGAACCTGGGCCAAAGCGATCTTGGTCATTTTAACCTGAGGCCGAAACGACAAAACCGTTGGTAACAGTTTCACCCAAGACGATGTAACGTACTTTGCGGTTCTGGCAGTGCTGAAGTATTGCTCTCATAAGCTACCAATTATATAGTACCATCTTTCATTAGTGCCATCTTTCATGAAAGATAACAATCATGGTGGAGAGGCATAACGGAATCTGGAGGTCCGAAACTTCTCTTTTTGATTCTGGTCGTCCTTTTTCGGTACTCTGGTTGTTTGAATCGCTTGACAGTTTGGAAGAACATGACAATAAATGAATGATCCGTTTGCTGGCAATAAAATAAATTTTTCTGCGCTTCCACATCTGCAGGTTACATTGAAACGTTTATGTACTACTCAGCTTAGAGCTCTGACAAACTAAATGGTTCCAAAACAACATTCTTTTCTGTCACTTAAATGGTACTTTTTTTTAACAATAACAAACTTCCAGATAATTGCGCGTTTATAATGCAAGCTAAACATATTTCGTAAATCTTCCTTTTCTTTATTTGTCTTCGGGATAAAAGCCCTTTCGATTGATCTTCTGTTTCTTAAAAAGCTTACGAAATTAAAGTGGTTAAGGATTCTGGCTGGCTAGCTTCGATTTCTGTGAAATGTGGCACAGGATAAAAATCGTGCCTTGCTCAGGATCCTGGACGTAAATAAAGGTAGGATCAATTCATTAATTCACCGTAACTGCCTTAATTGTATGTATTCCTGTAAAATCTAGCTCTCCCTTTGTTCCCCATTTCCCAATTTCAGCAATGAAGAGGTAGCTATTAAGAGATACTATATCTATTCTTCGAAATTCTTCACGATACAAAATCATGGCATAGGTATACTTGACAGCAAAGTTCTACTTTCCTTCTTGGTATTGATTACATGATAAAAGATCTGATGACATTGATTAATCCCAAAGTATTTACTCGACAATCAATTTAATCCTTGCTCGCCCACCCCAAGTCCCATGCTAACATGCAACAGCATGTAGATAGTTCAGTGAGAATCAACTTACGGTAAGGTGCACGACCAGCAAAAATGCATTGACATTATTATACCTATTTAACAATTTTAACCATCGGTGATAGGTCATTACAGGCGAAGGAGTGGCACAGGATTATATATAAATTTAAGCCTAAAAGCATGATTTTGTAACTGTTAGAAGAAACACTGTTTTCAGATGAAAACACAATAGGGCTATGGCCGTAAAAAGGTCAAAGGTCATCCCAGGATCATCAATTGAACAAATAAGGTAGACCTTGCATCCCCGATCCTATATACCAAGAAACGCCACAAAACTTTCTTGGTTCCGAAAAAAAGACATTTAAATGTTTTTACCATATATGGCGGACATCTATCTTGTTCAGTAGCGCAAAACCATTTGAACCTTCGACGGAAGACACCATGTGGAATCTGGGGTGAAAAATGGCAAGCGATCTCAGAGAAGACATTTAAGTATTATACGATTTTATACATGAACTTAGCCAAGGGGCAAGGCAGATAAACCCCAGAGGATAAAATAGTGACTGTAATTAACAAGTTTTACTACAATCATACAGCCATTTGTCTTTAATACATTTTGAGAAAATGAGTTTTCAACATTTTATATCGGGAGGCAAATTTGACCTTGTCATAAAAAGGTCAAAGGTCATCATAGGAGCATCATCTGAACAAAATTGTGGACCTTGAGTCCCCGATGCTATAGTATGAAGATTTAGTTTTCTTGGTTCAATTAAGTTTACAGTACTTAATTATTCAACTATTTCCGTATGCGAGCAATGAAGACCTAGATCATGCTAATCTAGACATGTGTTGCTCACAAATGCGATAGTTGCCCGCTTCTCAAACTGTGGTTCATTTAGGTAGGGATCACGTGGCTTATTACGTCACAAAAGGCTGATGACCACTTATTTGTTCGGTTCATTCTTTTTGCTGTTTTTTTTTTTATAATTTTATTATTGCCTTCTTAAATTTCAAAAAAACATAGCACACCGACTAACTTACTACTAGTACTTTTCTGCAGTATCCTTCAATTTGCTAGAATGTTTATATTTTTCTTGTTTTACCCTCCGCCTACCTTTTTTGTCACCCGACATAGGAGGAGAGGGACTATGGAAATGGCAAGCGTCCATCCGTGTGTCCGCCAGTCCCAAATATTGTGTCCGGAACTCCTCCTAAATCTTTTGTCGGATTCTTATGACATTTTGTGGGTTTCCTTGATATGAAGGTGAATGTCTGTTGCAATAAGGCTGACACTTTGCCACGATCGCCAATATTCAAAATCGGGCGATGTAATTCAACCTCTTATTTAGTCTTCCATATAATCAGGCCACAATTGTAGTCCTTTAAGCGAATACGAAACAAAAATCATTTTTCTTCCGATGCAAGGGTGGTCTGATTTGGCTGTTTTGGTGACAGACAGGCATGTAAATCTCCAGTTCTTGGAGAGATTACAAATCTCTAATTATATACATCTCCGTTTTAGTGAAGGTTTAATATATTACTATGTAGTTGAAAAGAAAATATGTCGCATTATTTTGCCATTGCATAGAGACTAGGCATTTTATTGACGGGTGGTGCGGAAGGAGAGCAATGGCGAGTAAAAGGATAGGTGGTGACTGAGAAGACAATGTTTTTAAACCGTATTTTATACTACCGGTAAGGTTTTACGTATGATTTATGATCCAGTTATAACAAATGTGTTTCTGAAGCCTATTTGTCATTTCTAGTGCTATGACCTTGTGTCCGCGACACCCTCTATGCATTTGTTTTGTCGGACTCTTTTGAAATTTTGCAGGTCTTCATATTATGGTATGAAGATGTGCATGTACTTTGGATTTTTGATCGGCCAATTTTTTTGGCTGAGTTATGGCCCTTTTTGGCCTAGAACTTCTATTTACAAAGCGTGTGTCCACAACTCCTAATACACTTTTCATAGGATTATTTTGAAACTTTGCAGGTTTTTTATTGCTATGACATGTAGATGTACATATGCTTCTGATTTTTTTTGATCCCGCTGTTTTCGATGCAGTAACTGTGCTTTTCGACTTAGAATTTCCATTTGTTAAAGTCTATATCCGTAACTCTTATATTCTTTAGACAATTTGCAGGTTTTCTTGCTATGATATGAAGACGTGCATACGCTTAGAAATATGTACCCTTGTCCAACCTGCACTCTGATTCTTGGAAGACAGATTATAGGGTGTTCACATGTCGGGTGACAATTTGCTTTTGGCCTTGTATTATAACGGAGGAGTACAAAAGTAATGTCTTAAACTGTCGGTCAGATCAAAGATAAGTGGTAAAGTTCTAAAAATTAGGCAACCACTACGCTATGTCTGATGATAATTCATTAAGAAATGAAATTATTAAGAAAATCAGCAGTAAATTCTACGATTTAATGATCTTTAGCCTTTTGTGACGTAATAAATCACCTGATCTTTTCCTGTGTCATAGCACCGATATATAGCTCTAGTTTTATTTTGCAGAGAAAACGCGAGATAAAATTGCGTTCACAGCAGTACTTACCCCTGTCAAATTATCGAATCTCGGAGCTGGCCAAACCATTGTTTTCGACAAGGTCATAAATTTTGGCGACGCGATGACAAAATTACTGGGACATTTACAGGCCCAAAGAAGGGAATTTATGTCTTCGATATGGCGTTAATGGTTGATCCAGGACAACGTCAGTATGTTGAATTTGTCAAAGACGGACAGAATATTATGGTCAATTACGGACAAGCTGTTGGTTTATCAATTGTTATTTCTAGTAGCAGAACAACCACGGTGGAACTGGAGAAAGGAAACAAAGTATGGATTAGAACGTATAACGCGGCGTCACATGGCTCGGGAAGTGTTCACGGATATGAGTTTTCAACATTCAGTGGATGGCTGTATGCAAGTTTATAAAAATCTCTATCAAACTGATAACACTTGCTAAAATTATATATACCGCTTAGCATAGTTGGTAAAAATTTCTGCAGGTGACATGATGAAATCCTTTTTTCTTATTTTACCCAGAAATAAAGGCTTTGACCTTTTAGAAAATAGGCTTTGACCTGAACATTCGTGTAAATTGAGAAAAATAGATTTTGACCATTAATGCCAAGGAGACAATTCGCATGAAAGGTCACAGCCTATTTTTCTGTGTCAAATAAGAAAACATATCATAATTTGTCATCTGCTGAATATGCCCAGAGAGTGGCAAAGATTATAAAAGCCTCTTACAAACAGTTAAACAGTTAACACTGTTAAAATTATAATTCAAGAAACAATAAGAATTTTTCAACAAAACATTTGCCCAATAAATAATTAAATATCTGATTTCACGGGAAACAGCTTCAGAATGAACCAATATTTCCTTTCCCGGGACCAGTCAGTCTTGTAAAAACCTTCATAATATGTATTTTATATGTGTTTTCATTCATTAAATATATGGTCGTCTTTAAAATTTGCATACTACTAATGGTTACATAGTAATAGCTGACAGTGAAAAGGCATGAAGCCCAATGTCTACCTAATTGCTTCACATATTGTTACTGACACATCATTTTTTTTTAAAATGAAGGGTGTTTTATGGTAATTGGGCAAAAAAAAAAGATGTGTGTGTTTAGATTAACATGTTTCAAAATAAATACATTAAACTCTCGTTATCTCAACTTCGCTTATCTCAAATGAACGCTTATCTCGAAGTGAAAATCTAGTCCCTGTTTGAAATTGGAACTCTGATAACCGGTAACAAAATATTGTGGAAAGAGGAGCCATTTCTCCTCTTTTTCACAATATTTTCAATATATCTCTTACTTTCAGTAGTCAAATTACATATCCATTTTTGAAATGTGGTTGTTCGATTTATTTTTTTCTTTAGTTTTGCAAATCTGATATGTCGAGGTACGGATATCTCGATGTATTTCAGAGAGTCCCTTGGACTTCGAGATAACGAGAGTCGACTGTAGGTAGGGTAGGGAGGGGTTATTATTATATTTTTTTATATAAAATCATACCATAATTAGCAAATATATGTGGGCTCGGCGCCATAATTTACATAAAATTTCACCAAGTCTAATTGACGACCCTTTGATGTGTCTAAAAGTATTGATAGAATGACAAACAGTATGGACTCTGATCGAACTGCTCTTATAGGAGCAGTGTAAGAGCAGTTTGATCTGGGTCTATTTAGCAATAACATGGTAGCACAAATATTTTATCCATATAACACCTTTCTTTGTTTTAGAAAACGTGCAAAAAATTGCTAGGTTTCTCCAGAATTAGGCAGGGCAGGCTTGCCATAAGAACATATTTTTTGTTTGGCCTTACCACCTGGGCGTCGGTCTCTGATGTGCCAACCTGTGATCATTGAATGTAAAAATGGATAACAACATATATTGTTATTTACTGCTAGTTTTATATTTCATTTAATTATAAGGCAGAAAGAGATTTTTAAAGAAAATATGCCAAATATACTAGAAAAGATATTTTTTTTTAACAAAATGTGTAAATAAAAAAATCGAATTTTTGTTTAAATCTATTCTGGAGACTTGACCTCTTTTAAACATTTTTAAGGTATGCGGACTGTGAAGATCCAATTCAGCCTGCGTACCCGCACTTTATGATCAGGACCTTTCATTAGATAGCATAGCTCCAGATTAAAAGGGCTAGCAAGATAATATTTTTCTGATTTCTCTACAAAACCGTATGTTGTGGGAAATCATGAGAAGCGCCTCACCGTGGCGTTTTTAATGAGTACCCACGACATATTATTTCATAGAGGGATAAGAAAAATGTAATGCTGATACCCCATCTCATCTGGTGCTATGAGTAAGTTCCCGGATAATAACTCTAACCAAAATGTATTTGCCTTCCTTCTTAAGGGAGCTACTCTTACAGAAAATTCATACTCAAGGGAAAAACATTCCCTTTGAAAAGAGAGACAACGACTTCCAATTAAGAGTTTACATGGATTCACTTAACGGTTTAAAAGCATGCTAGGTAAAAATTTCAGCAGACAACGATTTGAAATATTTTTCTAATTTTTCCCAGAAAGGCTTTAGCATTTAATGCAATTTGCATGAAATGTCAGATTCTATTTTCTGAAGAAAACAAAGAAAAAACTAATACCAAATTGTTGTCGACTGAATTGCCCCCAGTGGTAAAGCCTGGCAGACCAAACATACCTGTACAAACAGTGTGGATCTAGATGAGACGGCTCTCTGCATTAGCACTACATCGTCGATTTATGCTCAGTTTGGGGCATACTCAAATCAGGGTATGCCATCTGCCTGGATTTACTAATGATCAGAAAAAAAAAGCCAACCCGAACGGGCATCAGACCCACAGTCCTGCGCTTGGGAGACTTCCAGTCTACAAAGTAATGTGTCGAACATGAAAAAGATCCCTTGTGTCATTCTACAACAGTCAAGGTCAAAAGAAGCCTTTGCATTCCATACCGTAATGTGGTCCTCGATGTACATATAATCTCCGTAGCCGACGATTCTGTTAAATGGACAACGGAGACCCCATTCTTGGCATTATTAGCTTTACAGACGACGCCATATACAGTCGAACCTCAATGGCTCGAACACCGATGGCTCGTTTACCATGGCTAATTCGAACTCGTTTTTGAGTCCCAACGACATCTTCCGATAGCTAAAGAAAACAAATATTTAGGGAATTTTTTTCTTATTATCATGAAATTGTATGTTTTGTGTACTCATTAGAATCGCACCATCGAGGCGATTCTAATCGCCCATCGAGGCGATTCTAATGAGTACACCCAACATACAATTATTGTGTAGAAAATCGAAAAAAAATCTCTAAATTATCGCCATTTGCTTCCTGACTTGGCACTACATTTAACCCTCAGTGGCTTGAAACACCGATGTCTCGAACAATTTTCTATGATCCCAAAGATGTTCGAGCCACTGAAGTTCGACTGTGTATATAATATAATATGAGCAGGCGCATAACAAAACTTACAAGAAGACCTGGCCATGAAATTCGTCCTGCTAATAAATCTCAAATCACTATCAATTGTAATTCTATCTTGCTAAGCATAACTAAGCATGAAAATTTCTCTGCTAATAAATATGAAAATGCCAACTCAACTGAGCATGAAATTTTTTCTCCTAATAATATGAAAATGCCAATAATAGTTGGCATTTTTATATTTATTAGCAGAAAATCTTTCAAACTCAGTTATGTCTAGCTTGAAAGAATTTGTAGTTGTTAGCCACTTGGACTTTATTAGCACAGACAATTTCATGCTCAGCTGAATTGTGCATGAAAACAGTTTTATAACCTAGGGGCCCCGAGGTTGTTTTTTTTTTTTTTTTTTTTTTTTTTTTTTTTCCTGCTCAAGTCAGCTACGCATGAAATTTGTCCTGTTAATAAACATCAAATTACTACAAATTGCAAATTCTTTCTTGCTAAACATAACTGAGCATGAAAGATTCTCTGCTAATAAATATACACATGCCAACTATTGTTGGCATTTTTATGGTTATTAGAAGAGACAGTTTCATGCTCAGCTGAGTTGAGCAAGAAACAACTCTAGAGGTCCCGACGTTATAAAACTTTTTTCGTGCTCAACTCATCTGAGCATGAAACTTGTCCTGCTAATACATCTCAAATTACTATCAATTGCAAATTCGTTCTTGCTAAACGTAACTGAGCATGACAATGTCCCTGTTAATATTGTTGGCGTTTTCATATTTATTAGCAGGGAAAAGTTCATGTTGAGCACGATAAAGTTTTATAACCTCGGGGCCCGGCATTTCATGTCAGACTTTTAGAAACTCCCCAGCGGGTACATGACGTTTATACACCGTCGAGTTAACGTCGATGCAATGTCATGATATGCATTTTATCACATGACCGTCCAGTTATTCAGTGAAATAACCCATGTTATAAAAATCATATAACAACACGTGTTATAACACCTGCAAGACTTCCCATTCGTTAGCCTAATTACCCTCATTAATATTCGTACTACTCCGCTTAATGATAGCAACCAAGACGGTGTCCGCGTTCGCCGATACAACTTTCACTTTTGAAACAGATCCTGCCCTCAATTTTGAGATGATTATGAGATGAACGATAAATGTCAGACCGATTGAAGGAGAAGACACAACACAATCACAATGTGAATAACACAGCTACCAGAAATATTCATGGTGGTTAAAATTCGATGCTTTCCGGTAACATATTTAGAGGCACTTTCACATCGATGTCGTCAAACAGTCAATGAAAAATAATTCATATCCTCCAAAAACGCATTGGAGAATAACATGACTCCGACAGTCAATAAATGTGTCAAATTAAAATCCAAACTACAGTTAAAATGTTTTATGTTTTTGAAATTTGTCGTTTACTTGGGTTATCATCCACCGTATAAACTGTATTGATCTAGGGCAATGACCTTTAATTACAACAGCTGACTTCGGGGGATTTCCCTACTGATTCTCAGTGACGTTTTGACTCACTGAATGACGTTGAAGGGAATACTTATTTTTAAATACATTTATTCAAATGAAATATATATTAGCTCAAATAAAAACCACCATTAATTCTTACAGTTTAATGAATAATAAGTGGCATATTTATTTTGTTTCTAGTTATTTTCGGTACTTATCAAATAATATGCGAACTATTTTTGTTGCGTAGTACTTTTGAATCCTTGGTAGTGAGTTGTTTCGCTTAGCTATGGAAAGCCGTTATTTTAATATATTTTGTGCACTTTTTGGTCATCGGAAGGGCCATGTGATACACAGAATCTTACATTCGTGGTCATTTAATATGAAATTTATTAAACTTGTTGTGTAATTTCGGTATTTTGCTCGCCAAGGCTCGCAAAATACCCCGAAATTACCCAAACTCGTTTCATAAATTTCATATTAGATGACCACTCATGTAAGATCCTCTATATAATGTACGTTTGATCATAATATGATGAAAAAATAAGTACGTTGTCAAGGTTTAAAGATATCAAATCTGCTATCATGGGCACCACCATTTTGAATATGTAACGCGAATTTATGACATCATTAAGCGTTAATTAAATATGCTAAACCTAAGTAACCACACATAATATTTACTGGATATGTAGCTTTTCCTCAAGGCATTTTATCATTTTGCTTGAAAGGTGTGCCACTCAGAAAGAAGGTTTTATAAATATTATAAAAGTTTTAGAATCTCATTAAATTTTCAAAATGCGGCGCCCTACATACAGGTTTTGAAGTCTTTAAACGTCTTTAACTTCCTTCTTCGGTATCCAAAGTTGATCAAATTTAAGTCAAAATGCATTTGTTAGTTCGTTTGTATCAGATACATTATTCAACAACCTTGCGTTCCCCTTTAAGACAGTCAAATAATTGAAATAAAAAAAAAAAACAAAAAAAAAAAAAAAAAAAAAAAAATGAGATTTTTTTTTTTCAAATAAAGAGCAACACGTATAATGTTTGTTTACAATTGCATTGGTCTGTTGCAGCTGTTTGTTTTGGTAAAGTCGTGTTAACAGGAAGACACTCCGGTTCCCACGGTCATACTGTGTAACAGGAAGACACTCCGGTTCCCACGGTCTTACTGGTTTCATGTTACTACGAACAGATGTGGAATAATTGAGTTTATTTAGCTTTCCTTTAATATTCATTTTTAACAGATCAGTGAAAGTGTTTAGACTGATACAGCTGCAAAACTGGACATATTAAATAGTAGGTTGTTTTCTTTTATTTTTCATATAGAATTCAAACTTTATTGGTAAGTAAAACAATATGAAAAATGGAACATTAAAGAAGGACTTTTGTTCTTGGTATTATAATTTCTAGAGAAACAGTAGATAACTAAAGATAAAAATACATTATGCCAGTTATAATTAATTAATAAATTAAGTAAGTAAGTAGGTAAGTAAGTAAGTAAGTAATTTATTTTGCTTTGTAATTTATTAGGAATGGGAATACTTGACTGGATAATTTTGATTACTTTAAAGCATTCAATGCTTGAATAATCTAGAGCTATTATAATTTGTGCATTGGCTTTGCAAAGTTCACATACAGTTGCATCATCCCATAAAAAAGAAGTTTTTAAAAGTAAAACATATTTTAACTATTAATACTTAACCTATAGGTAATGTGTTATTCTATTATGTATTTCACACCTTCTACAGAAAAAAAATACAGTTCAGTCGTCTTAAAGAGTCTTAATCCAGAAGGTCACGTAGGCAGTTTCCTGTGTGACGTCACTCTTCCCGCTCTTTTAATCACGTATCAGTTTCTTTTATGGATGAAACAATAAAACTGAGCTATGCGGGGAGGGAGTGGGGTTCTCGTTTCTATCGGTTAAATAGTGCCAGTTAAAATATGTTTTACTTTTAAAAACTTCATTTTAACTGCACAATACAATACCTATAAATAATGTGCTAGAATTTGCAGATTAGGATGGAGGAGCCTTCCTATACTAACACAAGTAAAACATAAAATCCCTATACCTCTGGATTAAGACTCCGGAACTCTAACGGAATAAGATACAGTCATGATATATAATCCTAGGAATGATCTAGATTCCTAACATATATATGTGATGTAGGCTTTGGAGGCTGTCAGTCTTCTTTAGGCACCAAAGGCTCTATTCTCCGGGCCCCACCACTTTTTGGGCAAAAACTATTGGGTCAGAAGTTTGAAGATTTGCTGCTGTTGTTGAGACACATCTCTCAGAATTAAGCAAACGTAGAGGATTGATTTCTGACTGCTGCTTTGAGTATTTCATTGAGCGGAACCTTATCAAAGAATGCCCAGGAAGAAGATAGTGCCCTAACTTCATGAGCTTTAATCTTTAGGAAAGAAATATCTCTACGGGTGAGTTTCCTAATGGCAAGTTTAATAATATAAGACACCATCTCGAGACATAAACCTTAGAGCTGTCTTGGCTGCCTTTAACTCGTAGGAATAATCTAGTTCTATTCTGACGATAGGATCTAGTAATAATAATAATAATAACTTTATTTCAAGAGGATAACATATTTGGCACGAGTTCCAGTCTAACATATGGTCCTCACTGTTAAGAATGACATGTACAATTATAAATATTCAAAAAACAGACGTAAAAACATACAAACAAATGTTAGCAATCAGACGTACGTTAAAACATATAGACAAATGTACACAATATTAAAAGCAATTAAAATATCACAAAGGTTTTAGAAGTTGCAAATTAAATCTAAAGCAGGCTGTTTAGAAGATGTTCGCTGTAAAAAGAAAAAATAGTTGTAGACTTTGTTAAAATAATTTCACTCTAATTTAAAGGTTAAGTTACAAATTAAATCTAAAGCAGACTATTTAAAAGATGCTCGCTGTAAAAATGAAAAATAAGTTATAAACGTTGTTAAAATAATTTCACTCTAATTAAAATCATGTGCATTGATATTGGCGTGACTCTTAAGATGCATGGATTGATAAGATGATTTTATCACAGGTCTGTTATGGCCGCCATGGTTGACACATATATAAAGACAGACTATTAAAATTATATCACAGAGATGCAAATACAAAATATTCAGATAATGCGATCAGGTCCGCGCCAGACTCATTTATATCAAGCCATTTTTTTTATAGAAGTATGAGACTATACACGCGTTGTTTGCACACCGGAACCATCATAGGTCCCACAAATAAACAGTTTTCAACCATAATTTTCAATCATGATTGAATCCTTTGTACCTGTAGAAGATATTACGGGCCATATATTTTCGGGGTCGTCTGGCATGTACGTCGTGCAATAGGGATTAACACACACCACATCCCTCCACAGACTGCATGCTAGCCCATTTAAGTTACCCTATGCTGAAAGTCCCAGGAAAATGTACCGAGACATCGAAATGTGTCGAAAAATCGAAAAAATCTGCCTCGAAATGGACAGTATGAGACTGTCGATTTGTCCCGCAAGTACAAAATTATTACCTAGATTGTTAAAAATGTGATTTTTAAAATGGATACAATTTATGTCAAGCAGTGATTAAATGCAATTTCAGCAGAAAAATAAGAACTAACACGCGACCTCTAAACCGTGGACAAATCAGTTACTGCACACGTGTCCTTATGCAGAAGGTAACACACCGGGCTGCTAAGACTATTTTAGATAAGAGAGACCTTCGGAGATATGGAGCCAGCCAGCTGAGGTCGATCTAGCGTCCAAACACAGCCGACTAGCCCGCTCAACCACCAGAGGACTTAAAAGAGCAACACGATAACGTCCCGATATGGGTGCTATCATGTAATATCATGTAGTCATTTTAAGGTAAAATTTTAATGCTCTTATCGGACATAAAAGTTTATCCGAGTGTTCCCCTTTACTTGTTCGAGTTAAGTTAGGGATAACTACAGGATCTGGGCAGATGAACAGAAGCTGATTCTTAGCCAAAAACTCAGTTTGTACAATCAATGATACTGAACCATCAGATTGATTGTATCTGAAATGGTTTGCATCCACTGCCAAGGCATCAATTTCGCTGCATCTTTTAGCAGTGGCAAGAGCTAATAGAAAGGCTGTCTTAATCGTAACGTGAAGTCTAGATACGTTATATAGCGGTTTTCTAAACACAGACTAAGACCCAGGATAAATCCAATTTAGGAGTAAGAGATCTTTGTACTGGACGTTGCAATTCAAAAGATCTAATTAATTCCGACAAGAAAGGGTTAGATCTGATCCTATTACTAGTCTTAATTTTAAGAGTATTTGAGATAATGGATTTATAGCCCTCGATAATACTTATTTGATACTTTTTTCTAAGAGAAAATGTAAATAAGGAAGTTGGCTATTATTATTGTAAGAGGGGCCGAGACCGGACTAACCTTCTTTCTATGACACCAATTAAAGTATACAACCCAGTTTGCATCATAGACTTTCTGAGTTGATGTTCGTCTTGATTTTGACATACAATCTGCAATTTTTGCGAAAACTTTTTATCTCTGATTGATTGTTTGATAACTCCCAAGCGTGAAGGTCGAGTAATTGGAGATTTGGATGTTGAAATCTTCCTTTTTCTTGTGTCAGTAGTTTTGGAAAGAGCGAATTGGAGCTGATACTAACAGTTATAATACGTCTGAGAACCACGGGAGATGTCAGAACTGTTGGAGGAAATGCATATGCATGAAGACGATTCCAGTTCATTGATAATGCGTCTATCGCCAAGGCATGATTGTCCGGAACTGGAGATACATACAGTGGGAGTTTGTGATTGAAGCGTATCGCAAACAGATCCACATTGGGGCAGATGAGCATTTGAAAAATGTTTCGCAATTGATTGATCCAGTGCCCATTCTGTTTTGAGAGGTTTGTTCATTCTCGAGAGACGATCTGCCAAAATACTGAATTTGCCTGGGATATGTAGAACTGTGATAACGACATCGTGTCCCAGGCACCAATGGAGGATCGCACATACCTCTACACATAGGTTGGGGGATGTGTTCCTCCTTGTTTGTAGATATAAGAGACTACTGTCGTGTTGTCGGTAGAATCATGACACAAGAATGTGTATATATCTTATGGCTTTCTTCAATGCAAAACGAATGACCATTGTTTCCAGTATATTGATACGGAGTGGGATTGGTCTTCTGACCAGCGACCATGAAAGAATAGTCTCATCTGTTCTAGACGAGCTCCCCATCCGTAATGTCTAGCATTGTATAAAGGAATGCATTAGGATCTGGAGGCTAAATGGGCGTTCCCTGAACAAACCTGATGATCGAGAGGACGAAGGTGAGGTCTTTAGACAAATAATAGATACATATGCAGAGGTCGTAAGTGAAGTCTGCCTAGGAGAACGAAGTCTGCTGCTGCACTGAGTTTGCCCAAAAGAGAAAGGAAAGTTCATGCCAAAACTTGAGTCTGAGAAAGAAATATCTTGATAGTCAGAATAAGATAATCGACCTGGGGTACTGGTACCCTGACTTTAGTTTGTTGTGTCAGAAATTCCATGCCTATAAACGTGAATTGCTGTGCTCGTATCAAATCTGACTTATCGGAACTACCAAAAGAGGAGGAGTTAACCTGACTGGTCTCCTGAAACCGTTTCGAACGATAGACAGGACCCATTTATTGCTTGTTAACTTTTCCCATTGTTCCACAAAATGGGCCAACCTTCCTCACACTGGAATACTGGCTGTGGCAAGACAGGTAGTTGAAATGTAGGATTTCAGAATTTTGTGGAGGACGAGGCATGTGTAGAGGAGGGGAACTGGTTCGTGTTACCACGCCTCTTTGAATAGTTCTTTCTAGTACCGGACGAAAATGACTGGCTCTGGTTTCTAGGCCTGTAAGTTTGTGTCTGTTTAGGCACACAAGGAACGCTTATTCGGCTGTCTAAGTCTCTAAAACGCTGTTGGAGCCGAATAAGCCGTCTTTTGTTGTTGTAAGTATATTGGTTGGGGAATATGTCAAGAATCTCTGCTGTTGCGCTTTAATTGGCCTTGGCAACTTCCTTAATTTTTTATTGTCAAATGTTGACTTGGCATCATTTGGAGCATTCCGTAGTTTGTAACACAAATTCTCCAATAGAAGCTTTGATGTGGCTAAAGTCGCATCGCGTCTAGCCTGGAATAATTCAGTAGTTGAGATAGTAGACATTGCAGTGCGCGTTTAATAGACTTAGCTGCAGCCTCTAAAAGTCTAGACAGGGCCGTGACAGACATGGACTCCTGTTGCAGACACAAGTAGGCAGCAGAAGAGAAAAAATCTGCGTGCGGATTTATCGCCATTAATTTGCGAGCTCTTTTTTTCCCACACTTCTAGACTTGTTTTGCCTGGACAGAACATCTTCCTTTGCTGGATGAATCCAACAAAGAAGCGTCCGCTTCTAATGGTAGAATATTTTCATTGGGGAAATAATGAGTTTGGCTCTTGTAGAATTTAGTCGGCGCCAAGGACGTGACTAAACTCTGTGAACATAACTGTTGACCGGTGATTGGATGACCTGTGACTGGTACCTGGTGATTAAATTCCCGGTGCCTGGTGACTGGTGCCCGGTGCCTGGTAACACTTTTCAATGACCGGTGACTGGATGACCGGTGACTAGTGACTGATGACCAGTGCCTGATGCTAGGTATTAGGTGATCGGTGTCTGGCTGACTGGTGCCTGGTTGACCGTGACTGGTTGACCAGTGCCCGGTTGACTGGTGAGATCTTGCCTGGTGACTAGTTGACAGGTGACTGGCTAACTATTGGCTGGTTGACCGGTGCCTGGTTAACTGGTGAATGGTGGACTTAGACTTTTTTGAGTGCCTATAGCACCCATAAAGACGCCATCCAGATTGGTGTTACCCCTGGCAGCCCTGTGGGATGGTGCTCCCATCTACAGTGTCTGACGGATCAGAAACTACAATCTGTTTCTTCTGTTTGTTGTGTCTCTTCCCAGTCATCACTGACTTTCTGTTGGATAATATTCTTCTCTTATCCGCAAGTCAGTGCACTTTCAGACCAATTACTACATGTGCAGCAGATCGACAACCCGGATCAAGAAGAACATGATAGACAATTTAGATGATTATCCCACCGCGCTTTACTATGTCCACAATTGCTACGAACGCTCTTCATGAAAAGTCGCAAAAACTCATGACAAGGACAAGCGATCAATAATATCAAGAGATCGAAAAAAAAAAAAACGATTTACACAAAGAAATAAGATGTACCGCGGAAGGAATAATAGAGGAACATAAGAAAGACAAAGATTAAGAAAGTTACCCGGAGAAAAAGAAAGAAAGTACAGATTTTTTTTCACCAGGAGAAAAATCCTTTATTTACTTTCTTGTCCACAGAAAAGAAACTGACACGTGATTAAAGAGCGGGAAGAGTGACGTCACACATGTAACTAACTAAGATACCTTCTGGAGTAAGACTCTTTAAGACGACTGAAGTATCTTTTTTTTGTGTGGGTTTTTTTAGTCAATATTTTCTTGCCACTTTTGAAGCTAATCTGACCAAGAAAGCATGGACACATCAGGAATATCCAGTTCTATATGTGTGATTATTACATCCAAGGGCCATTCCTTTTAGAATCTATTCATCTTCACAACAGTTGGCGTAGTGCCGTGTGGCCTCCGTTAAATGTTTCTCTGTAGTTCACTCTCAAGGCTTATTCCGTTAATATTTCTAGCTGTGTTCAGGCACGATGACAACGTACATATTGTTTGGATTTCTATGTGTCATGATGGCAGGAACACTTGCTACAAGAGGGCCGAGAGAGCCTCAGTGTCACTCCCGGTTTGACTACGAGTATAAGGTGAGTGAAATGATGAGAAAAATTATTAATTACCGTATTTGCCCTATAATATTTAGCCAGGACACTGCTTTTCCTACAAGACTGCATGTATACCCAGCTAAAAAACTCAGATCCGTGTGTGTATCCGAGCAGTCTGACCTGATTCTTCACAGGGCTCTCTATGGATAGCTTAGAATCCAAAACGTCTTCAGGTTGACAGCAAAGACTGATCAGTCTGCGCGGATGCGACAGTTGATATGAGTCTTTGCTGGGCGCACATATGGTTTTGTAGTTAATGTGGTACCCGGTTACAAATACAAAAAAATGTGAACATAATGTACGGTTACCAATAAACAAATTTGTGAACATAAATATGCGGTTACCAGTACACAAAGTTGTGAACATAGTGCACGGTTAGCAGTACACCAATTTGTGAGGATAATATGCGGTTACCAGACCACAAATTAGTGAAAATAATCTACGGTCACAAGTATACAAATGTATTGTCAACATAATGCACAGTTACAAGTACACAAATCTGTGGACCGTGTACGATATCAGCCAACAAATTTTTAAACATAATGCACGGTTGTAAGTACACACATATATTATCAACATTATGTACGGTTGCAAGTACATAAATTTATTTATATCATGTACGGCTACTAGTACAAATATTTGTGAATATTATGTACAGTTACAAGTACACACATTTGTTAACATAATGTACAGTTACAATAACATAAAAATTATCAATATTATGTTCAGTTACAAGTATACAAGTTTATAAACATAACATACGGTTACAAGTACATACATTTGAACATAATGTGCCGTTACAAGTATACACATTTGTAAGCATAATGTGCAGTTACCAGTAGACAGATTTATGAACATAACGCAGGGTTACAAATACAAAAACTTGTGAACATAATTTACTATCACCAGTACACAGATGTGTGAAAATAATGTACGGTTACAAGTACTCAACTTTATTGTGAACATAATGCACGGTTGGAAGTATACAGAAATATCAATATAATGTACGGTTGTAAGTATACAGATCTGTGAACATAATGTGCGGTAACATGTACAAAAATTTTGATCATAATATATGGTAACAAATATACACATAATGTACGGTTACTAGTACACACATTTGTGAAAATAATATACGGTTACAAGTACAAAAATTCATTGTCAACATAATTACGGCTACAAGTACACAATGTGTAACAGTAATTTACGGTTACAGGTACAAAAATGTCAATATAATGTACAGTTACAAATACATAAATCCGTGAATATAATGTACGGTTACAAGAACACAAATTTGTGAATATGATGTACGGTTACCAATACATCAAAGTGAGCGCATAATGTACGGTTACAAGTACCCAAATTTGTAAACATAATGTACGGTTACAAGTACACAAATCTGTGACTTATCAGCTGAATTTGATCTCAATTTATTTGTGCTACCGACTTCAGATGAATATCGCTGCTGTTGATTTCTTTGTTGAATTGACTAGCTACTCTTGCTATATTATCGGCCATTTTATAAGGGGAACAACTTTTAGGACTTCTTGTTTGCTTTCCTACACACAAAGCCCGTTCTCGCCAGGGGAGCAAATTCTTTCGTCATAGAGCTGTCGTCTTTTCAGGAGGATGATAAAATAATTTTAACAGATTTTCACCTCTTAAAAGTGTATTGTTTCCCCTTAAATATATTTGACTTTGAAATACTGACGAAAGAATTAATGAAAGGTAATAAAAAAGATATTCTGTAACCCAGTTCAGTATATCTTTAATCCAATTACGCATATCTTTATGAAAGATTTAAAGGTACACTTAATCCGTTTTTCGATAGCTCTAGTTACTGCAGCATGCCACAAATGAGTCAAGCGGGTTCATTTAGTATAGTAGTGATGGGCTGTGTATACGCGAGGGGGAGGGGGATACGGGGGAGGAGGAGGAGGGGCGGATGTAGAGAGTACCTTCTTTGGTTTCCGTTACCGGTGCGTTTTAATGTCATGTCAACCTGTTTAGACCCGCGCGATTTTCGGCTTCTGATATGGGCCTTCACTGTTTGTAACTGTTCCTCTGTACGAACTTTAGTTTGTGACTGTCCCTCTTTGCGTCAGTCTGCATGCATGGTTGTTTACCCAAATATGATTGATAATTTCGCTTCCTTCTTTAATTTCACGACGGTTAAACGGTACTCAGACTAAATGATGGCACCCTCTTCAATCTGTTTAAGAAGCTGGCGCTTGACAATCTATGTCTGTAGTCTGGCCATTGAGCCCATTGTTTTGTTTTTTCATCATCCCAGTGTTTGCGAGTATATATATTTCACTGTGATGTTTCACTGATGAGTTAGAGGACGCCTATGCGGACCGAATATACGTTTGTAATTTGGAGCTGCATCAGAATTAAAGACAACTTTCGGTTTCGCGCGGATTTAAGTCCCGCCCAATCTAACAGTGACCATTCAATGGCGGTTGGTTCCTCTGATGCAGTTCCGTGTTCGTGCGTCGGTAGTTTCATATGTGACATTTGTATTGTCACATGTTTGTGCCTCATCTCTCCTTTTTGGTGCCTCGGGAAGATTGAGCTTCGTGTTGTTTCATTTCATGGGTATCTTCATTATATTTTTAACATTAACCTTTACCACTCTCTTTGCTAATTCAGAAGACGACAAATTGGTGATATTTTTCTTATTTTTCCCAGACAAACGGGTTTGACATTTCACTGCAAATTGTCTCCATTGGAGGCAATTTGCATGAAATGTCAGATCCTATTTTCAGGGAACAATAAATAAATATATAAAAATATTTCAATATGTCGTCTGCTGAAAAAAATACCCAGAGTGCTAAGCGTTAGTGGGATTAGTCAAACAGCCACTATCTTCCAGGTGATACAAAAATTGGTGCAACTGGACGAAGCTCAGACCAGACTGAAAGAAACACAAGAGAGCGAACACACGGAACAGAAGAACGAGATGAAAAAGCTAGCTGATCTTGTTTATAAAACGCTTAAAGAGGTTGAAAATCAAACGAATACTATTAAAGGTAAAATGATAGAGAGAATAAATGACCCTGGACCCCAATGAAAACGCAATTTAGATTTTTATTTTATTTCACTACTGCTGATGTTAAGTGCTGTGTGACGGATGTAGAACGTCTCCCTGTACTTCATCATAGTGCAGATTATATTTTTATTTCCTTCGAAGGGATCATTGAGCCAATTCAGGTTACTCTGAAAATCATATACCGCTTAAGCTGGTGCTACGAAGTGTGTGTGTGTGTGTGTGTGTGTGTGTGTGTGTGTGTGTGTGTGTGTGTGTGTGTGTTTGTGTGTGTGTGTGATTGGGGTGGGGGGATACAGCCTCGCAAACTACCCTGCTGTATATGAAGAGATCTAATAAAACCGAGTCTCCAATTTTCGTTCTTTTGTGTATATTCATTGTGTCCAAAGGCAGCATTTTAGATTTTTATTCACATTATATTGCATTTGATAACCTAAGGGTATTTTACTAATACTCCATAAGACAAATACTGTGTTCGCCCATAATTTCTCCAGTGTTTTCTTACCCAGCTAATACGTAACATTATTGTACATTATTTTAACGTCTGTAGGTTCTAAAATTGGTTACGTCGAACCTAACATTTTGAAAACGTTTCTCGAAGGTTATTTATCGGTACGGACTGAATTATAATGTACGGACTGTTCAGATAGAAAACCTGCTCATATACAATATTCTGGAATTAATTTCCAAGCTCCTGTCGCTTATTTGAGAAAAGTTGTAAAAGGTGCTGGAAAACCGAAATTTTAAGGCGTTTGTAAAACGTTTTTAATGTGTTCTAAAAAGTTGTTTTAGTTCTTAAATTTTAACATGTGTGAAGTGTTGAAATAACGTCCAAGTTACGTTTTGAATAATATTACTGTGTAACAAGAGGGCCATGATGGCCCTATGTCGCTCACCTGAATCATATTATACATAGCATTGATAAAAGAGATGTGGCTCTAAAGGTCATGGTAACCTTGACCATAACATTTGCCCTCAGGTCCATCTTCTGGTCAGAAGAACATCCCTACGACGTTTGAGGGTCCTAGCCTCAAGCATTGCCGAGTTATAAGCTTGTTTAGTATTAGCGGTCACTGTGACCTTGACCTTTGCCATTAGGGTCATTTACTGGTCAAGACTAACATCACGTCTAAGTTCAAGTGTTCTAGCCTCAAGCATTGCGGAATTATCAGCTGTTTAGTACTGAAAGTCATGGTGACCTTGACCATGACCTTTGCCCACTGTGTCATCTACTGGTGCGGACCAACGTCCCTTCTAAGTTTGAGGGTTTTATCCAAAAGCATTGCCAAGTTATCAAGATTTTTAGCACTAAAGGTCCTGGTGACCTTGTTCTTTTGCCCTCAAGCTTTCTTAGCCAAAGTACTATCGTAATACAGGTTTAAGCTTTTTTAAAAAAAACCTTGCCATCTTTTCAGCCCTTTTTTCAATGTAGTGAACTTGATGGTTTAGCTGTCAAGCTCCTGCCCAACCATTCAAATGTAGTTAATTTGTATCTGATCTTCAGCCCTGTCTCTGTTAGAGGCTTTGAGGCCCAGTGTTGACATTCAGAAATTTAGAAAGAGATTTAATATATATTGTCTAATCAAAAGTCATTTTCTCCATGTCATTTGATGCTATATGGGAAATAAATAGAAAATGAACAATACCAGGTAAATAAAACTATTATTAATAAACTATAAAAAACAAACAAAGCAAAAATCAGAATACCAAACTAACAAACTTGCTAAAAATATTTTTCAAAGATGTGATACAAATAAAACTAGAAACGTGTCAATATTATATGACACAGATGCACCCGTCCACGGGCCATACTCATCCGGAAACGAGTATTTTGCACAAAATGAAGTTGAAAAAGGGCCACAACCCCCATAATTATTGGCGAATTTTACCCTAAATCGAACTTTATCTATATTTTATGATTATATACCTGTGTATGAAATGTGAATCAAATACACTAATCATTTTAAAAGAAATCGATTGGAAACCATTTTTTGAAGTTACAAAAGGGCCATAATATAATAATTGGTAGAGTTTACCCTAAATCGAACTTGACCTATATTTTATGATTATATACCTGTGTATGAAATGTGAATCAAATACACTAATCATTTTAAAAGAAATCGATTGGAAAACATTTTTTGAAGTTACAAAAGGGCCATAACATAATAATTGGTGGAGTTTACCCTAAATCGAACTTGACCTATATTTTTTGATTATATACCTGTGTATGAAATGTGAATCAAATACACTAATCATTTTAAAAGAAATCGATTGGAAACCATTTTTTGAAGTTACAAAAGGGCCATAATATAATAATTGGTAGAGTTTACCCTAAATCGAACTTGACCTATATTTTATGATTATATACCTTTGTATGAAATGTGAATCAAATACACTAATCATTTTAAAAGAAATCGATTGGAAACCATTTTTGAAGTTACAAAAGGGCCATAACATAATAATTGGTGGAGTTTACCCTAAATCGAACTTGACCTATATTTTTTGATTATATACCTGTGTATGAAATGTGAATCAAATACACTAATCATTTTAAAAGAAATCGATTGGAAACCATTTTTTGAAGTTACAAAAGGGCCATAACATAATAATTGGTGGAGTTTACCCTAAATCGAACTTGACCTATATTTTATGATTATATACCTGTGTATTAAATGTGAATCAAATACACTAATCATTTTAAAAGAAATCGATTGGAAACCATTTTTTGAAGTTACAAAAGGGCCATAACATAATAATTGGTGGAGTTTACCCTAAATCGAACTTGACCTATATTTTATGATTATATACCTGTGTATGAAATGTGAATCAAATACACTAATCATTTTAAAAGAAATCGACTGGAAACCATTTTTTGAAGTTACGAAAGGGCCATAACATAATAATTGGTGGAGTTTACCCTAAATCGAACTTGACCTATATTTTATGATTATATACCTGTGTATGAAATGTGAATCAAATACACTAATCATTTTAAAAGAAATCGATTGGAAACCATTTTTTGAAATTACAAAAGGGCCATAACATAATAATTGGTGGAGCTTACCCTATATCGAACTTGACCTATATTTTATGATTATATACATGTGTATAAAATATCAATCCAATACAATAATCTTTTCAAAAGATATCAAACGTAAACCCGTTTTCGAAGTTGAAAAAGGGCGATAACTCCCATAATAATTGGTAGATTTTACCTTAATCCACTTGACTTATATTTTATAATTATATACCTGTGTATAAAGTATGAATCAAATACACTTATCTTTTCAAAAATATCCAACGGAAACTATTTTCGAAGTTGTTAAGGACCATAACTTCCAAAAAAAATGGTGGATTTTATCCTTAATCAAACTTGACCTGTATTTTAATGAATTCAAACCTGAGTATAAAATATGCATCCAATACACTATTTTTTTTTCAGAAGATATTGAACGAAAACCATTTTTCAAACTCCCAAAATAATTGGTGGAGTTTACCCTAAATCGAACCTGACCTTTATTTTATGATTATATACCAGTGTATTAAATATGAATCCAATATACTAATCTTTTAAAAGGATATCGAACGGAAACCATTTTTTGTACGTACGGACGGGACGGACGGATGTACGTACGGACAGCGGTGATACTATATCCCCCACCTCTCCATTGAAAATAGTGGGGGAATAAAATATACCAACTATGATACTTAAAACATATACAACTAAACTTTGCTAAGAGCTACTGTTATATAATTAACATATATAATGAAAGTCAGTATCTGGGTAATTACTGTTTGAAACATTGTTGTATGCTTGTCATAAACTGAAGCCAATCATACACTGCAGCAAGGTAAACCTTTATCGTGTGCTCATATTTCCCTGCTCCAAGTTATACGTTGTTGTAAGATAATCATATACTGCAGCAAGGTAATCATTTATCGTGTGCTAATATTTCGCTGCTGATGTACGTATACGTTGTTGTGTGCTAATCTAATACTGGAGCAAGGCAATTTTTTATCGTGTGCTAATATTTTCCTGCTGCAAGCCAGAACTTTCTATATGCTAATCATAATCTGCAGCGAAGTAGCGTGTGCTAATTAATATCTCCCAGCTGAAAGCCATACTTTGTTGTATGCTTATCTGTTCTGCAGCAAGGTAATCTTTTATCGTGTGCTAATATTTTCCTGCTGATAGCCACATGTAGTTGTATGCTGATCATATTCCGCTACAAGGTAATCATTTGTCGTGTGATAATATGTCCCTGCTGCAAGCTATACGTTGTTGTATGCTAATTATATATTGCAGCACGTAATCGTTTAACGTGTGCTAATATTTCAAGGCTGATAGCCATATACGTTGTTGTGTGCTAACCATGAACTGCAACAAGGCAATCTTTTATCGTGTGCTAATATTTCCTTGCTGATATGCTGCTGTATGCTAATCATTTACTGTAGCAAGGCATTTGTTTGTGCTAATATTTCCCTGCTGCAAGGCATACGTTGTTGTATGCTAATCATATACTCCAACAAGATATTTTTTATCATGTACTAAGGCATACGTTGTTGTATACTTATTATAAATTGCAGCAAAGTAATCTTTTACCGTGCGCTAATAATTCTCTGCTGATAGCCATACATCGGTGTATGCTTATCATATACTGCAGCAAGGTAATCTTTTAGTCTGAGTTAATATTACCCTGATGCAAGCCATACGTTGTTTTATGCTAATCATATACTGTAGCAATGTAATAGTTTATCGTGGTCTAATATTTCCTAGTAACAAGCCATAAGATGCTCTCTGCTAATCATAAACTGCAGCATGGTAATCTTTCATCGTGTGCTATTACTTCCCTGCTCCAAATCATACGTTGTTGTATGCTAATCATATACCTCAAAAGGGTAATCTTTTATCGTGTGCTATGTTTTTTCTTCTTACAGCCATACGTCGTTGTATGCTTATCATGTACTGCAGCAAGATAATCTTTTATCTTGTGCTAACATATTTCCTTTCTGATAACCATAAATTGTTGTATGGTAATCATATTCTTCGGCACAGTAATCTTTTATCGTGTGCTAATATTCCTCTGCTGATAGCCATACGTTGTTGTGTGCTAATCATAAACTGCGGCAAAGTAATATTTATCATGTGCTTATATTTCACATCTGCAAGCCATGCGTTGTTGTATCTTATCAAAAACTACAGCAAGGTAATATTTTATCGTGTGCTAATATGTTCCAGTTGATAGTCATACGATGTTGTATGCTAGTCATATACCGTAGCAGAATAATGGTATTGAGTGCTAATATTTTCCTGATGTAAGCCATACGCTGTTGTATGCTTATCATATACTGCAGTAAGGTAACCGTTTGTCCTGTGCTAGTATGCCATTGATACAAGCCATACGTTGTTGTATGGTAATCATATACTGCAGCATGGTAATCTTTTCTTGTGTGCGAACATTTCCTGCAGTCGGCTATACATTGTTATATGCTTATCATAAGCTGCAACAAGGTATTCTTTTCTCTGTTGCAAGCCATACTCTGTTGTCTGCTAATCATAACTACATTAGGCAGTCTTTATCGTGTGCTAATATTTCCCTGCTGCAAGCCATACAATGTGGTGTGCTAATCATAAACTGCAGCAGAATAATCCTTAATCGTGTGCTAATATTTCTCTGCTGCAGGCAATGTGTTGTTGTATGCTTATCATACCTTGCAGCAAGGTAACATTTTATCATGGGTTAATATTTCCCTGCTGCAGGCTATACGTTGTTGTGTGCTGATCATAAGCTGGAGCAAGGAAAAGCTTTTCTCATGTGCTAATATTTCTCTGCTGCAAGACAAACATTCTTGTTTCCTAATCATAAACTGCAGCAAGGTAATATTTTATCATGGGTTAATATTTCCCTGCTGCGGGCTATACATTGTTGTATGCTAATCATAAGCTGGAGCAAGGAAATGCTTTTCTTGTGTGCTTATATTTCCCTGTTGCAAGCCAAACGTTCTTGTTTGCTTGTCATATACTGCAGCAAAGTTATCTTTCATTGCGTGCTAATATTGCTCTGCTGATGGCCGTACGTTGGTGTGTGCTAATCATGTACTGCAGTAAGGTAATCTTTTGCCATGTGCTGATAATTCCCTGCCGCAAGACATACGTTGTTGTTTGCCAATCATATACTACAACAAAGTAATCGGTATGGCAGAGGAGGGTGAGGGTGATGCAAAGCGGCGGATAAACTCCTTTTCGATAAATCTTTTGTTTCTTAAAAACAACTACGAAAATAAAGTGGTTAAGAATTCTGGTTGGCTAGCTTCGATTTCTGTGAAATGTGGTTCCGGATAAAAAAATCGTGCCTTGCTCATGATCCTGGACGTAAATAAAGGGAGTTTATTAATTCATTAATCCACCGTAACTGCCTTAATTGTATGTATTCCTATAAAATCTAGCCTCTCCCTTGTTTCTCAATTTTACAATTTCAGTAATGAAGAGGTAGTTATTAAGAGATGGTGTACTATATTTACTTTTCGAAATTCTTCATGGAACAAAATCGTGTCGTATGTATAATTGACATCAAAGTTCTACTTTCCTTCTTAGTATTGATTGCATGATAAATGATCTGATGACACTGATTAGTCCCAAAATATTTACGCGACAACAAATTTAATCCTTGCCCACCCACCCAAAGTCCCAGACTAAGGAAGATAGTGGGGCTATGAACAAGCTGTGCAACAACATGTAGAGTTCAGTGAGAATCAACTTATGCTAAGGTATACGAACCGCAAAAATGCACTGACATTATTATACCCATTTACCAATTTTAACCATCGGTGATGTCATAACAGGCGAAGGAGCAACACAGGATCGTGTATAAAGTTAAGCCTAACAGCATAATTTTGTAACTGAATGTTAGCAGATAACCCCATGGGATAAAATTTTGAATGTAACTAACAAGTTTTACTACAATCATACATTTTAAATTTCAGCCATTAGTCTTTAATACATTTTGAGAAAATGAGTTTTAAACATTTTGTATGGGAACGAAAATTTGACCTCGTTATGAAAAGGTCAAAGGCCATCCTAGGAGCATCATTTGAACAAAATTAGCGGACCTTGAGTCTCAGATGCTCTAATACGAAGATTCAGTTTTCTTGGTTCAATTTAATTTACAGTACCTAATTATTCAATTATTCTGTATGCGGGTCATCCTCTCCCTTCCGCTGATTCAAGAAGGGCAGTCGTCAGTTTCTGGCGAAAGAATGTGCACAATACTGGTTAACCGCTTAGAGGACTAAGCCTGCCCAGTAAACTTGTGGTTAGGTAAACTGACCGCGCTCGACATGACCCCATTGGGTTGACTGGGCCGTAAGACCTCAACACAAACAAACAAATTCCGTATGCGGGCAATGAAGACCTAGATCATGATAATCTGGACATTTGTTGCTCACAAATGTGATAGTTGCCCGTTTCTCATTAGGGTGGGAATCACTTGGCTTTTTACGTCACAAAATGCTGATGACTACTAATTTTTACCGTTCATTTTTTTTTTTTTTTTTTTTTTTGTTTTTTTTTTTTGTTTTGTTTGTTCTTTATAATTTCATAATTGCCTTTTTAAATCTCAAAAAGCATAGCACACCGACTAACTTACTATTAGTATTTTTCTGCAATATCCTTCAATTTGCCAGAATGTTTATCTTTTTCTTGTTTTACCTCCCCCTGCCCTTTTTGTCACCCGTCGAAGAAGGAGAGGGTCTATGGAAATGTCAAGCTATTACACTTTGCCATGATCGTCGATATCCAAAATCGGGCGATGTAATTCAACCTCTTATTTAGTCTCCCATATCATCAGGCCAGAATTGTAGTCATTTAAGCAAATACGAAACAAGAAACATTTTTTCTTTGGAGGCAAGGGGGGTTATATATTTTCTTTTGAAATACATAGTAAATTGTTAAATTTTCACTGAAACGGTGATATATTTAACAAGATTTGTAATCTCTCCAAAAACTGGAATTTTACATACCGGTCTGTCACTTAATTTGCAAAATCTGACCACCCTTGCGTCGGGCGAAAAATGATTTTTGCTTCGTATTCGTTTAAAGGATACACTTCTGGTCTGATTACATGGGAAACTAAATAAGAGGTTGAATTACATCGCCCGACTTTGGATATCGGCGAACCTGCCAAAATGTCAGCCTGACTCCGCGACCACTTCCGGAGGATCTCCTTACGATTTGTTTTTCACCGCACGGTGTTGCGCATGTGGCCGTGATGAAGATGCATGTTATTTTGGATTTTTAATGCTATCATATTTAACAGGGTCACGACCTTTTTCGACTTAGAATGTCCATTTTCAATGCTTTTGTCCCAACTCCAGCTACATTTTTGTCAGTTTCTTTTAAAAATGTGCAGGTTTGATATGAAAATATGCATGTGGTTTAGGAGCTTTTATTTGATCATTTTCATGTGGCAGAATTACGGCCGTTCTCGGCTTAGAATTTCCATTTGCAGAGTTTGTGTCCGCGACTCCGGCTATGCATGTTTTTTTTGTTTTTTTTTTTGTCGGATTCTTTTGAAATTTTGTAGGTTTTCTTGTTATGGTATGAAGATGCGCATGTACTTTGGATTTTTGATCTGCCCATTTTTGACTGAGTTACGGCCCTTTTAGGCCTAGAATTTCTATTTTCAAAGCGTGTGTCCACCACTTCTATTGCATTTTTCATAGGATTCTTTTGTTTCTGATTTTTTTATCCCGCTGTTTTTGATGCAGTAACGGTGCTTTTCGACTTAGAATTTCCATTTTTCAAAGTGTATATCCGTAACTCTTCCTACATCTTTCATTAGAATCTTTAGACAATTTGCCGGTTTTCTTGCTATGATATGAAGACTTGCATACGCTTAGAAACATGCACCCTTGTCCAACCTGCACCCTGTTTCTTGGAAGACAGGTTATGGGTGACACGTCGGGTGACATTTGGCCTTCGGCCTTTTATTATAACGGAGGAGTACGAAAGTAATGTCTTAAACTGTCGGGAAGATCAACGATAAGAAGTACAAAATAAAAAATAAGGCAATCACTACGCTATATCTGATGATAATTCATAAAAGATGAAATTATAAAGAAAATCAGCAGAAAATTCTACGATTTAATGATCTCTAGCCTTTTGTGACGTAATAAATCACGTGATCCTTCACCGTGTCATAGCAAAGATGTATGACACTATTTTTATTTTACAGAGAAAACGGGAGATAAAATTGCGTTCACAGCAGTACTTACTCCTGGCAAATTGTCGAATCTCGGAGCTGGTCAAACCATTGTTTTCGACAAGGTCATAACGAACTTTGGCGACGCGTATGACAAAATTACTGGGACATTTACAGCCCCAAAGAAGGGAATTTATGTCTTCGATATGGCGTTAATGGTTGATCCAGGACAACGTCAGTATGTTGAATTTGTCAAAGATGGACAGAGTATTATGCTCAATTATGGACAAGCTGTTGGTTTATCAATTGTTATTTCTAGTAGCAGAACAACCACGGTGGAACTGGAAAAAGGAAACAAAGTATGGATTAGAACGTGTAACGCGGCGTCACATGGCTCTGGAAGTGTTCACGGAAATAAGTTTTCAACATTCAGTGGATGGCTGTATGCAAGTTTATGAAAATCTCTATCAAACTGATAACACTTGCTAAAAATATATATACCGCTTAGCATACTTGGTAAAAAAATTCTGCAGGTGACATGATGAAATCCTTTTTTTCTTATCTTACCCAGAAATAAAGGCTTTGACATTTTAGAAAATAGGCTTTGACCTGAACATTCGTGTAAATTGAGAAAATAGACTTTGATCATTAGTACAAAGGGGACAATTTGCATGAAAGGTCAAAGCCTATTTTCTGTGACAAATAAGAAAACAAATAATTAATTTGTCGTCTGCTAAATTTGCCCAGAGATTGGCAAAGATTATAAAAAAGACTCTTTCAAACAGATAACACTGTTAAAATTATAATTCAAGATACAATAAGAATTTTTTCTACTAAACATGATCCAATGAATAATTAAATATTTCATGGGAAGCAGCTTCAGAATGAACCAAAGGACCAATCTGTCTTGTAAAAACCTTCGTAGTATGCATTTTATATGTGTTTTCATTCATTAAATATGTAGTTGTCTTTAAAATTTGCATACTTTACTTATGGTCATACAGTTATAGCTGACAGAGAAAAAGCATGGAGCCCAATGTCTGCCTAATTGCTTCACATATTGTTACTGACACATAATTTTTTTTAAAAATGGAGGGAGTTTTATGGTAATTAGACCAAATAAAAAGATATTGTATTTAGGTTAACATGTTAGAAAATAAAGATAGGGTATGTTTGTTTGTGTTGAGGTTTTACGGCCCAGTCAACCCAATGGGGTCATGTCGAGCGCGGTCAGTTTACTTAACCACACGTTTACTGGGCAGGCTTAGTCCTCTAAGCGGTTAACCAGTATTGTGCACATTCTTTCGCCAGAAACTGACAACTGCCCTTCTTGAATCAGCGGAAGGGAGAGAATGACCGTAGAAAATATTTCATGATCAATCTCCACGAAAGAATGTTGCCGACCTCGGCGGGGGTTGAACCCGCGACCTCCTGGTCTCCAGTCGGACGGCGCATCCAACTGAGCCACCGAGGCCGGCCAGATAGGGTATGTAGGGGTTATTTAATATTTATAATAATTACCACATACATTTGGGCTCGGCACCATAATTTACATAACATTTCACCAAGTCTAATTGACGACACTTTGATGTGTCTAAAAGTATTGATAAAATGACAAACAGTGTGGACCCTAATCAAACTCCTCTTATAGGAGCAGTATAAGAGCAGATGGATCTGGGTCTACACTGTTCAGGCCTAATTATCTGAATATTTAGCATAAACATGGCAGCACAAAAAATTTATCCATGTAACACCTTTCGTTCTTTTTTTTTTTAGAAGTGCAAAAATTGTTAGGTTTTACCAGAATTAGGTAGGGCAGGCTAATCATAAGAACATATTTTTTGTTTGGCCTTACCGCCACCTGGGCGTCGGTCTCTGATGTGCCAACCTGTGATCATTGACTGTGCACAGGTAAAAAATGGATAACAATATACATTGTTATTTACTGCTAATGTTATATATCATTTAATTATAAGCTAATTAAACAAGCCAGAAAGAGATTTTTAAGAAAATATGTCAAATATATTAGAAAAGATTTTTAAAAAAATGTAAATAAAAAATCGGATTTTTGTTTAAATCTATCCTAGAGACTTGACCTCTTTTAAACATTTTTAAGGTATATGGACTGTGAAGATCCAAATCAGCCTGCGTACCCGCACATTATGATCAGGACCTTTCATTAGATAATATAGCTCCAGATAAAAGGGGCTAGCAACATAATCTTTTCCTGATTTCTCTACAAAAACATATATTGTGGGAAGTCATCAGAAACGCCTCGCCGTGGCGCTTTTAATGAGTACCCACGATATTTGATTTCATGGAGGGATAAGAAAATATTATGCGGATACCACATCTTATCTGGTGCTATGAGTAAGTTCTCGGATAATAACTCTAACCAAAATCTATTTGCCTTCCTTCTTAAAGGGGCTACTCTTATAGGAAATTCATATTCAAGGGAAACACATTCTCTTTCAGCTTGATTTGACTCCCTTTGAAAGGGAGACAACGACTTCCAATTAAGAATGTACATGGATTCACTTAACGTTTTAAAAGCATGCTAGGTAAAAATTTCAGCAGACAACGATTTGAAATATTTTTCTTATTTTTCCCAGAAAGGCTTTAGCATTTAATGCAATTTGCACGAAATGACAGTCTTTTTTCTGAAGAAAAAAAAAGAAAAAAGAAAGAAAAAACTAATACCAAATTGTCGTCGGTTGAATTTACCCTATGAGTAGTAAAGCCTGGCAGACCCAAAACATACCTGTGCAAACAGTGTAGATCTAGATGAATTAGCTCTTATCAGGATCTACACTGTTTGTCATTCTGTTTTTGATTTTAGACTGAAACCTCTATTTTCCTCAGTGGACGCGAATGGGCATCAGACCCACAGCCCTGCGCTTGGGAGACTTCCAGTCTACAAAGTAATGTGTCGAAACATGAAAAAAATCCCTTGTGTCATTCCACTCCGTAATTTGGTCCTCGATGTACATATAACCTTCGTAGCCGATGACTCTGTTAAATGGACAACGGAGACCACAATCTTGGCATTATTAGCTTTACAAACGACGCCATATATATTTCAATATAATATGAGCAGGCGCCTGGCAAAACTTACAATAAGACCTGACCATGACATTTGTCCTGCTCATAAATCTCAAATTACTAACAATTGCAAAGCCTTTCTTTTTAAGCATAACTATGAAAATTTCTCTGCTTATAAATATGAAACTGCCAACTACTGCTTGCAGTTTTATATTTATTAGCAGAGAAAATTTCATCCTCAGCTGAGTTGAGCATGAAAAAAGTTTATAACCTAGGAGGCCCCGAGGTTTTAAAACTTTTTATCCTGCTCAAGTCAGCTGAGCATGAAATTTGTCCATTTTATGAATCTCAAATTACTAACAATTGCAAAGTCATTCTTGCAAAACATAACTGAGCATGAAAGATTCTCTGCCAATGAATAAAAAACAATGTCAATTATTATTGGCATTCTAGGAGAGAAAATTTTATGCTCAGATGAGTTGAGAAAGAAACTACTCTAGAGGTCCCGAGGTTATAAAACTTTTTTCGTGCTCAACTCATCTGAGCATGAAATTTGTCCTGCTAATACATCTCAAATCATTACCAAATGAATTTTTTTCTTGCTAAATATAATTGAGCACGACAATGTCTCTGCTAATATTGTTGGCATTTTCATATTTATTAGCAGGGGGAAAAATCATGTTCAGCTGAGTTGAGCACGACAAAGTTTTATAACCTGGGGGACAGGCATTTCGTGCCAATCTGTTGGAAACTACCCAGCGGGCACACGACGTTTATTCAACGTCGCATTAACGTCGACGCAATGTCATGATGTGCATTATGATGTACGTTTGATCAAAATTTCATAAAAATAAGTAGTCTGCCAACGTCTGAAAATATCACATCTGCTTTCATGGGCACCACCAGTTTGAATATTTAATGAGAATTTATGACAGCATAAAGCTTTTATTGAATATACAAAATTTAAATAACCACACGTGATATTTGCAACAATATTCAACATTTTTAATTTGATGAGTAGCGTCTTCTCTAGGTATTTTATCACTTTGCTTGAAAGTCGTGTCTATCAGAAGGAAGAGTTTATAAATATTTTAAAAATGTTTAGAATCTCATTAAATTTTCAAAATGCGGCGCCCTAGATATTGGTTTTGAAGTCTTGAAACGTCTTTAAGTTCCTTTTTCATCAGCCAATGTTGATCAAATTTACATAAAATGTATGATTCGTCCATCTTAGAAACATGATTCACGACCCTTTAACGCAGTCAAATTAGTAAAGTTTTGTTTTTACAAAAACAAATTAGATTTATTTTTGTTTCAAAGAAAAAGCAACACGTATAATGTTTTTTACAATTGCATTGGTCTGTTGCAGCTGTTTGTTTTGCTCAAGTCGTGTGAACAGGAAAAATCATCCGATTCCCACGGTCTTACTGGTTTCATGTTTACTACGAGTAGATGTGGAATATTTAAGTCTATTTAGCTTTCTTTTCACTCGCACTTTCAAAAGATCAGTGAAACTGTTTTGACTGACACAGCTGCAAAATTGGACATATTATACAGTACGTTATTTTATTTTATTTTTGTTCATATACATTTCAAACTTTATTGATACGTAAAGCGATATAAATAATGCAACATTAAAAGAGGACTTTCGCTCTTTCTTGGTATTATAATTTCCAGAGCAAAAGAAAACAAATAAACATAAAATTACAATATGTCAGTTATAAATAATTAATTTTTTTAAGTTTGCTTTGTGATGTATTAAGAATGGTAAAATTTGATTGGATTAAATTAGATTAATTTAAAACATTCCATGCTTGATTAATCCAGAGCTATTATAATACAGTCGACTCTCGTTATCTCGAATTCCATAGGGGCTATCTGAAATGCTTCGAGATTTCCGTACCTCGACATATCAGTGTTGCGGAAGTGAGGGAAAAAAATAAATCGAACAACAACATTTAACAAATGAATATGTAATTTGACTCCTGGAGTTAGAGATATATCAAATATTGTGGAAAAAAGGAGAAATTGCTCCTCAGGGGAATTTCTCTTCTTTTCCACAATATTTTATTACCTATTTTTAGATTGCCATAATAAAACAGGGTCCAGAATTTCACTTCGATATAAGCTGTAATTCGAGATAAGCGAGGTCGAGATAACGAGGGGCGACTGTATGTGCATTGGCATTGCAAAGTTCACACGCAATTGCATTAAACTGTAAAAATACTAGGATACCAGGACAATTGCTTTTGCAAACAGTTTAACTCACTATGAGTCGTCTCATCAGGATCTACACTGTTTGCCATTCTGTTCTTGATTTATAACTGTTACCCTTTGGGCTGCAATGGACGTGTCCAAATGCAGAGATGGAAGAGTCTATTTCAGAAAATCAGGGTTGAAAGGGTTAACTCGGATTTTCAATGTAATCATGACCAAGCTGGAACTATAAGGAATAAATCTTACTGTTGTTGATTTTATGAATGAGCGAAGGCTGATGAATCACTCACAAATTTAATATAAATCCCTTCAGGCTTTATTGAGCCTATGGGTGATTTCTCCGGCGTTTACTCATCGATAAAATCTACAAAAATGAAATTCATTACTATAGTAACCATTGCTTTTTTGACAGTCAGCATGTATGTGCAGGCTGATCAAGGGCGTAATGGCCCACATATGAGATAGGATCCATTTTGTGTCGTTCCGCGTCAGATGGGCATCGTTAATAGAGTTGAACTCGGCAAGATAATAAAAAGAGTAAAAAATTCATGTAGAGAAAGTTTGTTTGTGTTCAGGTTTTACGGCCCAGTCAACCCAGTAGGGTCATGTCGAGGGCGGTCAGTTTACTTAACCACACTTGTACTGGGCAGGCTTAGTCCTCTGAGCGTTTATTCAGTATTATGCACATTCTTCCGCCAGAAACTGACAACTGCCCTTCTTGAATCAGCGAAAGGGAGAGGATGACCGCGGAAGGGAGAGAATGACCGTAGAAAATATTTCATGATCAATATCCACGAATGAATGTTGCCGTCCTCGGCGGAGGTCGAACTCGCCACCTCCTGGTTTTCATTCGGACGCGCATCCAACTGATCCACCGAGGCCGGCCATGTAACGAAAATCAAGTTGTGATCAGGTCCTACGCTGACCACTTACAGAATCACTGGACAGTTAAGAATATAATGACGAACAGATAAAGACCCTAATCAGACTACGTGGATTCACCAGCTGATCCGGGCCTTAGCTGTCCGCTTATACCTTTAGATAATTCTAAACGCATATGCCAATAGCTAAAGCCCATTATATAGATGCACAGTGAAGTCCCTTGTTCGAATATTTATATTTCATTGCCCAAAACCCTTTTTCATGGCCTTTTGTCTCACTGCCTTTCCTTTTAGAATCGATTTAATCCACTACAGCTGGGACAAGTTCAGTGTGTCTGTCGTTAAATCGTCTTTCTGTACTTGACTAGAATGTAGTTTATATCCTCTGGGCCCAGTTGTTCCAAACTAACGATTTTTAGTTCTCTATGTGTGATCATTGCACCCAAGGGCCAAGTTCCGTTTAGAATCTATTCATCTTTACTCCAGTTGGCGTTAGTGCCGTGTGGCGGACGTAAAAAGTCTCCTCGTATTTGCATATAATGTAGCTAGTCTTTTCTGGCCTCTTTTGAAACTAGTCTGGCCCAGAAAACAGGAATACGTCAGGAATTTTCAGTTTTATATGTATGTTCATTACACCCAAGGGCCATTCCTTTAAGAATTTATTTATATTTACTACAGTTGGCCTAAGTGCCGTGTGGCGGCCGTAAAAGTCTCCTCGTATTTGCATATAATGTAGCTAGTCTTTTCTGGTCTCTTTTGAAGCTAGATTGGCCCAGAAAACAGGGACACGTCAGGAATTTTCAGTTCTATATGTGTGTTCATTACACCCAAGGACCATTCCTTTCAGAATTTATTTCATTTCATTTCCCTGTAGTTGATTCTCAAAGATTATTCTCTAAATATTTCTCGCTGTGCTCAGGAAAGATGACAACGTACCTACTGTTTGGATTTCTATGTGTCCTGATGACAGGAGTACTTGCTACAAGAGGGGAGAGGGAGCCCCAGTGTCACTCCCGGTTTGACTACGAGTACAAGGTGAGTCAGATGATGAGAAAAAGAATAGTAATTAACGTGTTTACCCTATAATATTTAGCCGTGGCACAGATTTTCTACAGGATTGCATGTACACACAGAGAATACTCAGATCAGCTGCATATCCGAGCCGACTGACCTTATTCTTCGCAGGGCTCTCTTTGGATAGCTAAGGATCCAAAAAGTCTTCAAACAGACAGCAAAGACTCTGATCCTCGCGGATGCGCAAGTTGATCTGTGTCTTCGCTGGCCGCACATGTGATTTCGAGTTAATGTGCCCAGGTTACAAATACACCAATTTATGCACATAATATAGGATTACCAGTACATAAATGTTTACAGTTTACAAAATTGTAAACATAGTTTACGGTAACAGGTACACATATTTGTGAATATTATATTCGGTAACCAGAACACAAATATGTGAAAGTAATATATGGTTACAAGTACACAAATTTGTTGTCAGCACAATGTACGGTAACAAGTACACAAGTTTGTGGACAGTGTATGGTTACCAGTACACACATTTTAGATAAAATGCACGGTTACCAGTACACAAATCTGTGAACAAAATGTACGCTTACAGGTACACAGTTTTGTGAACATAACGACGGTTACAATTGCACAAAAATGTCAAAATAGTGTACAGTTACAAGTATTCAAATTTGTTAATATAATGTACGGTTAAACAGTACACAATTTTGTGAACATAATGTACGATAACAAGTACACAATTTTTATATAAGGTAAACAAATTTGATAACATAATGTAGGTTATGAGTACGAAAATTATTAAAAGTAATGTACGTTTACCAGTACATAGATTTGTGAGCATTATGTACCAGTACACAATATTTTATATAAGGTACGGTTATAAGAACACAAATTTGATAACATAATGTACGATTACCAGTACAGAATTTTGTGAAAATAATGTACGGTTACAAATACAAACATTTACTGTCAACATAATGTACGGTTACAAGTTCACAGACTTGTGAACATAATGTAGGTTTACAAGCAGACGAACTTGTTAACAAACTCTACAGTAGCAAGTATACACATTTGTGAAAATAATGTACAGTTACAAGTACACATTTATTTTCAACATAATTACGGATACAGTACACAAATTGGTGAAAATAATGCACGGTTACAAGTGCACAAAAATGTGAATATAATGTACAGTTACAAGTATACAAAGGTAGCAATGTAAATTTGCCTACAAAACGATGGAAAATAAAGTATCAGTAAATTGCACAATTTTTATTGCTGGAGACCTCTAATGACCCATCATTAATGTTATGAAAACAATTTTTCCAAATAAAGTGTAATTGAACCCTAAATTTGGGTAAAACTGTCCATTGTTTTGCTACTGAAATGCATGGAAAATGGAAAAGTTTGTATAAAGTACTGTTCCCCCCTGCGCCTCAACTAATCCTTTTGCAGACATTTGTATATGCATATTTTACACAATATATGCAAGTGGCTACCTGAGGCAAGGGGCGGGGAACGATACCCTAGAGACAATAAAAACTATTTTGCCACTCTCAGTTTAGCAGTTTTCAGCATAGAAAGACGTACAACTGTTATAAATTGAACTATCTGAACTGTTACAGGGACGATAGCGTTTTTCTTGTCCGTTTACGCGTTTTAGGTGCGTTTTGAAATCGTTGTATAACGTTTGCGTTTCGACAACGTTTCTAGCGTTTCATATCGTTTCGGCCAATCAAATTACAGAGCAAAGCGTTTCATGCAAACGCTAAATTTGCACATGCGCACTGAAGAGCTACGAACGTTTATCGAAACGCTTTTCACCGTTTCGGCCAATCATCTGGCCTTATCGAAACGCTGTTTTCCGTTTCGGCCAATCATATGACCGTTTGGCACCCTTTGTATGTATAGACCAATCGAATAATAAATACCTGTTGGACCGTATTTAATCATGTCTTTACAACTAAAGTAATATGAGTTTACGTATAAAAATTGAATTTATTTTATTGTATTTTCTTTCTCTCTCTCTCTTTTTTTTTTTTATAAATAATTATAATTGAGATAATTTCGTATTTTCAAAAGAATTAACGTGATTGATTATTATATTTTGTGAAGTCTAATAAATCACACTACAATCATGATAATCATTTTCTTTTGACAATTAAATGTTTTAGCGCGTAGTGCTCGGTATAAAATTTTAAGCAGATGACATTTTGAAGTTGTTGTTTTTTTTTGTTTTTTGTTGTTGTTTTTTTTTTTTGTTTCTCATTTATTGAATCATATTAAAACCACATTTTTTTTACACATAGATAATATTTATCTACGATTTTTTTTTTTTTTTTTTTTTTTTTTTTGTCATTTTCTGTTTTTTTTTTTTTTTTTTTTTTTTTTTTTTTTTTTTTTTTTTTTTACTTTTTTGCTAAAACATATTTTATTGTTTTATTGAGATAATTTTCTATTTTCAAAAGAATTATTATATTTTGTGAATCCCAATATTATTTTCACACCACAATCAACTTGTTTTGACAGATAAATGTTTTAAGGCTTATAAGTACACTGTATAAAATTTTTAGCAGATGACATTTTGAAGTATTTTTCTTCTGTTACCTTGAAAAATGTGTCGGCATTTCATACATATTATCTCCACAGGATATGACTTCCTATGCAAATTGTCTTCAGTCGAGATCAGTAATTTGCGTGAAATGTCAAAACTTGTTTTATGGGAGAAAATAAGAAAACAGTTCATGAATTGATCATCTCCTGAGTTAGCCCAGAGAGTGATAAAAGTTCAAATGGACAACGAATCGTTGACATACTGCATTTTGTTGGCGATATGTGTAGATTCAGAAGATCAGAATGCGCGGAAATGCCGGTTTATCTTGGTCTAAGGTGGTCTCAAATACCATAAGGTCGTTTCTCATTTCTTTTCGAAGGGGCTCAAATATATATTCAACCAGATCACCTTCGCAGCGTGATCAAGATCAAAGATTTTCGTTCTGCACCAAACTGAACTACGTCAAACCTGTGAATTGCTATTATTGTTTTGAGTAATATTATTTTTTTTTTTGTAAATGAAATGTGCACTGACGTTTAGACAAATAGTGCTGGAACAGATGACCTGCATTACTGAAATATATTGCTAGAATTAAGTATCATCAATATTAATCCTTTTATTAGATCTTTACCAAGTGAAAATCTCCCTCTGAGCATATGTATTACTCAGATCAGAGTGCGTGACGCAGTCTAGTGCATAATGGTGCCCACTCAGTTCACTGATTAGGTATTAATAGTATAAAATACTGTGATACATGAACTGCACAGTATCCAACTTATACACAGACTGATCAGATTTATAAAATGTAAAAAGGTTCATTTTTACTTGTTTTGACCATTATTTTTCAAATACGATGCACTGTGCACATCTGAACAATTATGTGGTCAGTCGGCGAATGACTTGCTGGAGGGCTTTCGTGAAAGTGTATATTTCCACTATGAAAACATTTTTGGTATGATAATGCAAAGCTGTTAACCCTTTAGCACGCTATATTTAGCAATATTTAAATATTAGAAGACGACGTGCTGGATTAACAGATCCACCAAATGCAACAAATGTGTGGACGAGTAGCAATTACCCAGATCAGAATGCGCGGATGCACATTCTAATCTAGAATTTTGCATACTGCAAGCTATACTTAAATGTTAGAAGACAATGCACTGGAGTAATAGCAGATCATATCGAATAAATAAAATAATTAAAAAAACAAAACAAAAAAAAAACAATGTACAGACGAACTGCAACGAATCAGATCAAAATGCATGGAGTTTTCATACTGCAAGCTATACTTAAATATTAGACTAATTTAGAATTTCGCATTTAAAGCACGCTGTTTTTAACCCATTATAGTCCGGAAACCCTTAAAACGGTAATTGGCAAACAGTGGAGACCCAGATCAGACGCCGCAGAACGCGGCGTCTGATCAGGGTCTCCACTGTTGGCAATTAGTTCAACCACATGTTTCTCTGAATAATTAATATAGCCTGGCATACCTAAAATCGAAATTAGAATCTTCCAATATATAGTGTGGGTGAGCTCATTCAGTCTACAATAAGTTAAATGTTAGAAGATGATGTGCAAAACTATTGGCAAATCGTATCGAATAAGACATTGTACAGATGAGCAGAAACGAACCAGATCAGAATGCGCGGATGCCCTATATTTATCATATAGTGGCCAAACTTCCCAACATCCAGCATAAAATATCTCGGGATATAGATGATCTACTTAAAATATGTTAAATCAGTTTATACTAACACGCTTGTGCATTATCACATCGTACATGCGCAGGAACCATGGTATAACTAATGCCCCGTAACTGTATTTATTTGTAGATTCACACACACACACACACACACACACACACACACACACACACACACACACACACACAAAACAAATGCATTGTCTATGTCCCAAATCTTTTAATATGTTGTTAACCTTTCAATCTTTGTTTATTCCAGTGACTCACATGGCGTCAAGGTTATTTTTCATTTTTTACAGTGAAAATTTAAAATTGAACAAAATAATTTAAAATCACCATAGGAATATTTGAGATTTGCTTTGATATTTTTTTTCTGTGGACTGCAAAGCTTTTCAGCTATGGATTTCACCGGCCAGTAGATTTATGATAGTCTGAAATGAAATGAATGACAGGTATTATCAAATGATTGGCACGTCTTATCATGTGAATGACATGTCATATCAGATACTATAATAGGACTTCACAGGATTATAAAAAAAAAAAAGAAAAAAAAAAAAAAAAAAAAAAAAAAAAAATAGAACACTGAAAATATTAAGAAGTAAGTATATTTTTTTAACACATTTGGAATGTCAGAATGCAATGTAAAGTAATCCTTTTCAGTCATTTTTTTTTTCAACGCTTAGCACTCTGGGTAATATTTTCAGCAGACGACATTTTAAACTGTCACAAATTTTCGTTTGAAAAATGCTAATAAATGAGATATTGAAGAAACCATTTAGGACACATATGTGTAAAAGACAACATCTATGTAGATATAAAAAGTTTTAAAATGGGGTAAATAAAACAAATGCTACTGATGGTAATGTTACAAACGAAATTATTCAGATATGTTGTAGTCCAAAACAAATGAATACCTGCTTATCATACTTCATTGTTATCATTATTTTTATTATTATTTACGTGAATGACAATGAAAGCTTAAAATCAATCATATTTATAGCTGAAACCTGTGCGATCCACGCAGAGTGATAAATATATTCCCTAGCCACTGTCAACTTGATTTATGCATCAAAATCTCAAAACGTGTTTGATTATGGATAAGAAAGAAAGAAAGAAAGAAAGAAAGAAAGAAAGAAAGAAAGAAAGAAAAAGAATATCTTTGGATATTATATAAATTCTGAACTAAAATTTTTCTGGAAATTAATAAATTAAAATTGATTTTTTTTTCACAAAAAAGGATTTTTTTTTTTCACAAAAACGGTACTTTGAAATTTCATCCCAAATTAAAGAAATTAACAAAGATACACTTATGAAATTTCTATCTAAATATAAATGAAGAATAAAATGACTTCCATTATGTCTAGTGTTAGTTAAATTATAAATAAACAAGCAATAAATCCGTTAACACTTCATGTGTTTTTTCTCATCCAATCAGAAATAAGCCGAAAAAGACTTAGAGGTGTACCTGCATGTCATTAAATGTCCAATTAACCGTACATGGAATGAGCATTTCCTGTATCTCATCCTCCTTAAGCAATACATAGGCTAGCTAATATTATGTTACATTTGAAAGATCAAAAGATTAAATTTAGAACAAAAGGAAATGGTATAAATAAATAAATAAAAATGTAAATGAAATTAGAAAATATCATGATGTTATATACATTAATTACTCCAGATTCATGTAGCATAGAGTATTTGATGATAATTAATATGTCTTCATTTCTCCACTAAAATAATTTTGTTATGGATATTTATTAGAATTGTCTCACTGAGGCAAAATATTACGAAAACGCAATCTTGAAAGGGGAACTCCCGTATACGGTAATATATTGAATGTTACATGTGCAAAACCGTGACTTGAATAGTTATTATAATTAAGTGAAACTGAAAAAAAAAAAAAAAAAAATAACTTGAGTCCGCGGGGTTTTGATTTTTGATTGACTAAAGATGTAAACGATGAAACGTTTGCAACCAGACAGGGTTTCCATGACAGCGTTTTCCGAACGCTAATTTGATTGGCTAATATTCGAAACGCTTGAAACGTTTCAGAAACGATGATCTGATTGGCTAAACCGCAAACGATCGTTTAAGCGTGGTCCAAACGCTGCGTTTCCAAATCGTTAATAAGCGTTTCGCATGCGTTTCCGTGGACAAGAAAAACGCTATCGCCACTGTATGTCCTGGCATATTCATGTCAGTAAACACTTCAATTTAATTGGTCCATATATTTGGCCATGTGCCTGGCATCTGTTGCAGAAATGTAGCTTCCACTCAGTACCTTAAGGATTTAAAGCCTGGGTCAGTAATGTGCATTTGGAGGGCAACTGTACAACACAAGATACTTGTGCATACATTGGATATATAGCCAATGAAGCAGAACCTACAGGTAGATGTGGGATACACAATAGGGCTCCAGTTCAGTAGTCAGATGTATTTTTATTTCTTATTTTAACGTGACAAAAATAACGTTGGTTCTTAATTATCCATGTTGTCTTGTAGATCTAATAAGATTCCAAAACTTATCAATTTGTATAAAATGGTAAAAACACACTGATATTTATCACTAGGATAACAAGCTTATCTGGAGCACCTGGTTACATATGGGATCACTGTTATAGGGTATGTTAAATGTTTGGTACAAGGTTTTTATATTTCTGTGGAAAATGTAAATTTATACCATCAATTGTATTCAACAAATTGGCTATATACCCATATATAAGTGTGTATGTATTTTATAAGAATATACATAAACATTCACTTACATGAAAAAAAAAATCCAAATCTGGATCATTTTCATTTTTCAAAATATGCTACGCCTCCCTCCAGTAGAAATAAAATACAGATTCTCTATGACAAATATTTACAATTTGGCTACTTTTGCTTCTTTATAGAACATGTGTCTTCTTAAAATTACCAAATATAATTGTATGGAGAAACCATAGAAGCTGGGACAATCCGCTGAAAAATAGGCAGATCGCCTATGATACCGTCAGAGGTCCTTTGTAAACATAATGTATGGTTACAAGTACACAATGTCGTGAATATAAATTACTGTTCCTAGTTCACAAGTTTGTTAACATACTGTATGGTTACAAGTACATACATTTATGACGTAAAAGCTTAGTTTCAACTCAATTTCTTTTTGTGCAACCAAGTTAAGATTAAAAGCGCCAACTTGAGCCTGTGTCTTTACGAACTTTAGCTTGTGACTTTCCTTCTTTGCGTAAAACTGTATGCATGATTGTTAACCGAAATATGATTGACAACTTTGCTTCTTTCTTTAATTGCACGAAGGTTAGACGGTACACAGATTAAATGACGGCTCCCTCCTCAATCTGTTTAAGAAGGCTGGCGCTTGACAATCAATGTCTGTAGTCTGGCCATTTAGCCCTTTGTTTGTTTCATCACCATTTCAGTGTTTGTGATTATATATGTTTCACTGTGATATTTCACTGATGAGGTAGAGGACCCCTATGCGGGCATATGTTCGTAATTTGGAACTGCATCATGATTAAGGGTAATTTTCGATTTCGCACGGGTTTAAGCTCCACTATAGCAGTGTTTCTACTGGCCATTCAATGGTAGTTGGTTCCTCTGTTGCCCTGCATTTCAGAGCTCGTGCGTCGGTAGTTTCTTTTTTGACTTTCATATGAGACTTTTGTTTTGTAATTGTTTGTTCTTCAGCTCTCCTTTTGGTGCTTCTGGAAGGCTGGAAGGCGGTGCTTCGTGTTGTACCATTTCATGGGATCTTCTCTTGATATTTTTACATTAACATTTACTACTCTCTTAGCTAATTCAGCAGACGAGAAATTGGTGATATATTTTTCCACATAAAAGAATATGTTATTTCATTGAAAATTATCTCCATTGGAGGCAAGTTGCATGAAATGTCAAATCCTGTTTTCAGGTAAAAATGAGAAAATATTTCAATATGTCGTCTGCTGAAAATTTTACCCGGCGTGCTAAGCGCTAATAGGAGTAGTTAAATCCCTACTGTCTTACAGGTGATACAAAAATTGGTGCAACTGGACGAAGCTCAGATCAGACTGAAAGAAACACTGAAGGCACGAGAGAGCGAAATAATGGAACAGAAGAACGAGATGAGAAAGCTAGCTGATCTTGTTAATAAAACTCTTAAAGAGGTTGAAAATCAAAAGAATACTGTTAAAGGTAAACTGATAGAGAGGATAAATGATCTTGGACCTACTGAAAACGAAATTAAAATTTTTTATTGACTTCACCGCAGCTGGTTTTAAGTGCCGTGTGGCGGCTGTAAACGTATCCCCGTACTTATCACAGTACAGATTATATCTTTATTTCCTTCAGGATCATTGAGCCCGTATTCGCCCTAATTTCAATACTGTGTTCTTAGGTGTTTGAAGTTACTAGAAGAATCTGTAGTAAAATATATATCTAATAAGGGCACACTTACAAAAAAAAAAAAAAAAAAAAAAAAAAAAAAAAAATCAGCAGAGGACTTCGTTATGGAGTTATTAATGAAATGTATGTTGTATTATTTTCTGAAATTTGTTATCAAAGGATATGTTGTATGTTCTCATTAGAATCGTATCGATTAGTCGAGGCGATTTTAAGAGAACCAACAACATATAGTCGATGTGATTCTAATAAGCATCCACACTAGTTGAGGCGATTCTAATAAACACCCAGCACTAACTAGTCGATGTGATTCTAATAAGCAGTCACACTAGTTGGGGTGATTCTAATAAACACACAGCACTTACTAGTCGATGTGATTCTAATAAGCATCCACACTAGTTGAGGCGATTCTAATAAACACCAGCGCTATCTAGTCGATGGGATTCTAATAAGCAGCCACATTGGTTGAGGTGATTCTCATAAACACCCAGCGCTTACTAGTCGATGTGATTCTAATAAGCAGCCACACTAGTCGCGGTGATTCTAATAAACACCCAACTCTTACTAGTCGATGGGATTCTAATAAGCAGCCACACTAGTTGAGGTGATTCTAATAAACACCCAGCACTTACTAGTCGATGTGATTCTAATAAGCAGCCACACTAGTCGAGATGATTCTAATAAATACCCAGCACTTACTAGTCGATATGATTCTAATAAGCAGCCACACTAGTTGAGATGATTCTAATAAACGTCCACAGCTTACTAGTCGATGGGATTCTAATAAGCATTCACACTAGTTGAGGTGATTCTAATAAACACCCAACACTTACTAGTCGATGGGATTCTAATAAGCAGCCGCACTAGTCGAGGTGATTCTAATAAACACCCAGCACTTACTAGTCGATGTGATTCTAATAAGCAGCCACACTAGTTGAGGTGATTCTAATAAACGTCCACAGCTTACTAGTCGATGGGATTCTAATAAGCATCCACACTAGTTGAGGTGATTCTAATAAACACCCAGCGCGTACTAGTCGATGGGATTCTAATAAGCAGCCACACTAGTCGAGGTGATTCTAATAAACACCCAGCACTAACTAGTCGATGGAATTCTAATAAGCATCCATACTAGTTGAGGTGATTATAATAAACGTCCACATCTTACTAGTCGATGGGATTCTAATAAGCAGCCACACTAGTCGCGGTTATTCTAATAAACACCCAGCACTTACTAGTCGATGTGATTCTAATAAGCAGCCACACTAGTTGAGGCGATTCTAATAAAAATCCACAGCTTACTAGTCGATGTGATTCTAATAAGCAGCCACACTAGTCGCGGTGATTCTAATAAACTCCCAGCGCTTACTAGTCGATGTGATTCTAATAATCAGCTACACTAGTCGAGGTGATTCTAATAAACACCCAGCGCTTACTAGTCGATGGGATTCTAATAAGCATCCACACTAGTCGCGGTGATTCTAATAAACGTCCACAGCTTACTAGTCGATGGGATTCTAATAAGCAGCCACACTAGTCGAGGTGATTCTAATAAACGTCCACAGCTTACTAGTCGATGTGGTTCTAATAAGCAGCCACACTAGTCGCGGTGATTCTAATAAACACCCAGCGCTTAAGAGTCAATGGGATTCTAATAAGCATCCACACTAGTCGCGGTGATTCTAATAAACGTCCACAGCTTACTAGTCGATGGGATTCTAATAAGCAGTCACACTAGTTGAGGCGATTCTAATAAACGTCCACAGCTTACTAGTCGATGTGATTCTAATAAGCAGCCACACTAGTCGCACTGATTCTAATAACACCCAGCGCTTACTAGTCGATGTGATTCTAATAAGCAGCCACACTAGTCGAGGTGATTCTAATAAACACCAGCGCTTACTAGTCGATGGGATTCTAATAAGCATCCACACTAGTCGCGGTGATTCTAATAAACGTCCACAGCTTACTAGTCGATGTGATTCTAATAAGCAGCCACATTAGTCGAGGTGATTCTAATAAACGTCCACAGCTTAATAGTCGATGGGATTCTAATAAGCAGTCACACTTGTCGAGGTGATTCTAATAAACGTCCACATCATACTAGTCGATGTGATTCTAATAAGCAGCCACACTAGTCGCGGTGATTCTAATAAACACCCAGCGCTTACTAGTCGATGTGATTCTAATAAGCAGCCACACTAGTCGAGGTGATTCTAATAAACACCCAGCGCTTACTAGTCGATGGGATTCTAATAAGCATCCACACTAGTCGCGGTGATTCTAATAAACGTCCACAGCTTACTAGTCGATGGGATTCTAATAAGCAGCCACACTAGTCGAGGTGATTCTAATAAACGTCCACAGCTTACTAGTCGATGGGATTCTAATAAGCAGCCACACTAGTCGCGGTGATTCTAATAAACACCCAGCGCTTACTGGTCGATGTGATTCTAATAAGCAGCCACACTAGTCGAGGTGATTCTAATAAACACCCAGCGCTTACTAGTCGATGGAATTCTAATAAGCATCCACACTAGTCGCGGTGATTCTAATAAACGTCCACAGCTTACTAGTCGATGGGATTCTAATAAGCATCCACACTAGTCGAGGTGATTCTAATAAACGTCCACAGCTTACTAGTCGATGGGATTCTAATAAGCAGCCACACTAGTCGAGGTGATTCTAATAAACGTCCACAGCTTACTGGTCGATTGGATTCTAATAAGCAGCCACACTAGTCGCAGTGATTCTAATAAACACCCAGCGCTTACTAGTCGATGGGATTCTAATAAGCATCCACACTAGTCGCGGTGATTCTAATTAACGTCCACAGCTTACTAGTCAATGTGATTCTAATAAGCAGCCACACTAGTTGAGGCGATTCTAATAAACGTCCACAGCTTACTAGTCGATGTGATTCTAATAAGCAGCCACACTAGTCGCGGTGATTCTAATAAACACCCAGCGCTTACTAGTCGATGGGATTCTAATAAGCAGCCACACTAGTCGAGGTGATTCTAATAAACGTCCACAGCTTACTAGTCGATGGGATTCTAATAAGCAGTCACACTAGTTGAGGCGATTCTAATAAACGTCCACAGCTTACTAATCGATGTGATTCTAATAAGCAGCCACACTAGTCGCACTGATTCTAATAAACACCCAGCGCTTACTAGTCGATGTGATTCTAATAAGCAGCCACACTAGTCGAGGTGATTCTAATAAACACCAGCGCTTACTAGTCGATGGGATTCTAATAAGCATCCACACTAGTCGCGGTGATTCTAATAAACGTCCACAGCTTAATAGTCGATGGGATTCTAATAAGCAGCCACACTAGTCGAGGTGATTCTAATAAACGTCCACAGCTTACTAGTCGATATGATTCTAATAAGCAGCCACACTAGTCGCGGTGATTCTAATAAACACCCAGCGCTTACTAGTCGATGTGATTCTAATAAGCAGCCACACTAGTCGAGGTGATTCTAATAAACACCCAGCGCTTACTAGTCGATGGGATTCTAATAAGCATCCACACTAGTCGCGGTGATTCTAATAAACGTCCACAGCTTACTAGTCGATGGGATTCTAATAAGCAGCCACACTAGTCGAGGTGATTCTAATAAACGTCCACAGCTTACTAGTCGATGGGATTCTAATAAGCATCCACACTAGTTGAGGTGATTCTAATAAACACCCAGCACTTACTGGTCGATGTGATTCTAATAAGCAGCCACACTAGTCGAGGTGATTCTAATAAACACCCAGCGCTTACTAGTCGATGGAATTCTAATAAGCATCCACACTAGTCGCGGTGATTCTAATAAACGTCCACAGCGTACTAGTCGATGGGATTCTAATAAGCAGCCACACTAGTCGAGGTGATTCTAATAAACGTCCACAGCTTACTAGTCGATGGGATTCTAATAAGCAGCCACACTAGTCGAGGTGATTCTAATAAACGTCCACAGCTTACTAGTCGATTGGATTCTAATAAGCAGCCACACTAGTCGCAGTGATTCTAATAAACACCCAGCGCTTACTAGTCGATGGGATTCTAATAAGCAGCCACACTAGTCGCGGTGATTCTAATAAACACCCAGCGCTTACTAGTCGATGTGATTCTAATAAGCAGCCACACTAGTCGAGGTGATTCTAATAAACACCCAGCGCTTACTAGTCGATGGGATTCTAATAAGCATCCACACTAGTCGCGGTGATTCTAATAAACGTCCACAGCTTACTAGTCGATGGGATTCTAATAAGCAGCCACACTAGTCGAGGTGATTCTAATAAACGTCCACAGCTTACTAGTCGATGGGATTCTAATAAGCAGCCACACTAGTCGCGGTGATTCTAATAAACACCCAGCGCTTACTGGTCGATGTGATTCTAATAAGCAGCCACACTAGTCGAGGTGATTCTAATAAACACCCAGCGCTTACTAGTCGATGGAATTCTAATAAGCATCCACACTAGTCGCGGTGATTCTAATAAACGTCCACAGCGTACTAGTCGATGGGATTCTAATAAGCAGCCACACTAGTCGAGGTGATTCTAATAAACGTCCACAGCTTACTAGTCGATGGGATTCTAATAAGCAGCCACACTAGTCGAGGTGATTCTAATAAACGTCCACAGCTTACTAGTCGATTGGATTCTAATAAGCAGCCACACTAGTCGCAGTGATTCTAATAAACACCCAGCGCTTACTAGTCGATGGGATTCTAATAAGCATCCACACTAGTCGCGGTGATTCTAATAAACGTCCACAGCTTACTAGTCGATGTGATTCTAATAAGCAGCCACACTAGTTGAGGCGATTCTAATAAACGTCCACAGCTTACTAGTCGATGTGATTCTAATAAGCACCCACACTAGTCGCGGTGATTCTAATAAACACCCAGCGCTTACTAGTCGATGGGATTCTAATAAGCAGCCACACTAGTCGAGGTGATTCTAATAAACGTCCACAGCTTACTAGTCGATGGGATTCTAATAAGCAGCCACACAAGTCGAAGTGATTCTAATAAACGTCCACAGCTTACTAGTCGATGTGATTCTAATAAGCAGCCACACTAGTCGCGGTGATTCTAATAAACACCCAGCGCTTACTAGTCGATGTGATTCTAATAAGCAGCCACACTAGTCGAGGTGATTCTAATAAACACCCAGCGCTTACTAGTCGATGGGATTCTAATAAGCATCCACACTAGTCGCGGTGATTCTAATAAACGTCCACAGCTTACTAGTCGATGGGATTCTAATAAGCAGCTACACTAGTCGAGGTGATTCTAATAAACGTCCACAGCTTAGTAGTCGATGGGATTCTAATAAGCAGCCACACTAGTCGAGGTGATTCTAATAAACGTCCACAGCTTAATAGTCGATGTGATTCTAATAAGCAGCCACACTAGTCGCGGTGATTCTAATAAACACCCAGCGCTTACTAGTCGAAGGGATTCTAATAAGCATCCACACTAGTCGCGGTGATTCTAATAAACGTCCACAGCTTACTAGTCGATGGGATTCTAATAAGCATCCACACTAGTTGGGACGATTCTAATAAACGTCCACAGCTTACTAGTCGATGTGATTCTAATAAGCAGCCACACTAGTCGCGGTGATTCTTATAAACACCCAGCGCTTACTAGTCGATGTGATTCTAATAAGCAGCCACACTAGTCGCGGTGATTCTAATAAACACCCAGCGCTTACTAGTCGATGGGATTCTAATAAGCATCCACACTAGTCGCGATGATTCTAATAAACGTCCACAGCTTGCTAGTCGATGGGATTCTAATAAGCAGCCACACTAGTCGAGGTGATTCAAATAAACGTCCACAGCTTACTAGTCGATGGGATTCTAATAAGCAGCCACACTAGTCGGGGTGATTCTAATAAACTACCACAGCTTACTAGTCGATGTGATTTTAATAAGCACCCACACTAGTCGAGGTGATTCTAATAATCGTCCACAGCTTACTAGTCGATGGGATTCTAATAAGCATCAACACTAGTCACGATGATTATAATAAAAATCCACAGTTTACTAGTTGATGTTTTTCCAATATGCATCTACACTAATCGAGGTGACTCTAATAAACATCCACAGCTTACTAGTCGATGGGATTCTAATAAGCATCCATACTGGTCGAGGTGATTCTAATAACAAGCCACAGCGTACTAGTAGATTGGATTCTAATTATATCCACACTAGTCTAGTCTTATTAAACGAGCATCCACAATAAACTAATTATACTAATCGATGCAATTCTAATGAGTACCCAAACATACTAATCGAGGCGAATCTAATAGGTACCTACACCATACTCCTTTTAAAAAATGGATAAAATTACCAGTGCGGTAATCTGATTGTCTGACTGCGCTTTTAGCGATATGTGCGGAAATTTAGTCGTGTTCGACAGATACGATACGCCATCCTTCCATCCCACTCAGTCTCCTGCCTTGGCGAATGGATTGAAGTGTTAATTTTCTTGGTGTCATTGATAGGCTATGTTCTGTAATTGTGGCTCTTCCAGGACATTGTCTTTACCATTTTACTTTCAGTTAGCCCTTTTCTGAATCATCTCTCTGAAGGCATTTTCACATGAACAAGCGAAAAAGGAGCCAATCGTTTGTTGTTGGCCAATTGCCATCTGCCGAATTGCTACATAGGCAGCGCAATGCAAAACGTGTCTTCGGACATATGCGGACATCGAAGACCCAGATCAGCCTGCGCATCCGTACAGTCTAATCAGGACCTTCATTATCAGCTAACAAAATCCTTGGATACTTCAGGATATAAGATTAGAAAGCAAAGGCCCGGATGACTTTGCGCATGTGCAGGATGATGTGAAATCATACACTTTGCGCATGTTCGGAGGCATTTTTCTTTTCGCTTGGCATGGCCCATATATGTAAATCATTACTTTTTTGATACAAACATGAATAGCTTTGTTTTCGAAATGTCTCCATCCAGCCATTTTTTAAGCAAAACACAGTAACAGAAAAAAAAATATATACATTGGAAATGTTTGTTATTTTAGCGCTTGAAGTTAAACTGGAGACGGTGAACTCCCAACTGGAGGTACAGAGACCCGGCCCAGCAGAAAACTGTAAGTAACTTAAATCTAGTCGTTCATGAAGTACGAAGTTTGTCTCGAGCCAGACGTCATATGCTTACAATAGGTAATGAGGCTTGCATGCATACCGGTGTACCAAGTCTGGTAAGATAACTCATTGCTCGGATACATAACACCTGATTACGAAAACACGCCTATTCGAATATATTGAAAATTTCACCACCAAAAACTGAAAGTTTTCAGATAACATTTCTGATATTTATTCATATTTCTGCTCAAAACATAGATTGTGGGTACTCGTTAGAACCGCCTCGGCGAAAAATAATGTATACCCCCGTAAACCCCAGTTTTACTATATAACAGTGGGGTTTGAGGGGGGTCAAAATTATATAGGCGTGTTTTCGTGATGTTAAACATTCTAAATAAGCCTGAGAACATTGCTATTTACTGCTCAGATCTTCAGTTATCAATCTTTATTAATGAACCGGGACATAGCAATTTTTACAAGGTCGCATACGAGCCTAGAGAAGACTCTAGTCAGCCTGTACATCGGTACTTTGATCAATCTTCACTGTCTGCCTGAAGACCCTTGGTTTACTTGGCTACCCAGAGTGCCCTGTTAAATGCGTTTGTTCGATTTATTGTTTTCCTCTATTCCGCAACTCTGATATGTCGATGTATGGATATCTCGAAGTGTTTCAAAGAGAACCTTGGAATTCGAGATAACGAGAGTCGACTGTATCAATTAAATTGCTATGCTTTACGATTTGTAATCCATTGAGCCAGGCAGAAAATTTGCTACAATATTGCATCTATGCCCAGTGAAGACTCAGATCAGCCTGTGCATCTCCATAGTCTGATATGATTCTTCGCGGGGCGAACATACAGTTCTGTAGGAAATCAGTTGTCATTTAAGGAACATGGTTCTGTCTGTTTAAAGGTTCCATTAGTTGCACTGTGCTTTATATTGACAATGGCATGCAATTTCGTGATTATCTCATTATCTTGTTCAAGCCATTAGAGGGTATAGGACTGGAACATGTTCAGGTGCATTGCTCCTACAGCTTCGACTCTGTTTGTGCTATTTTGGTTATTGTCTGATCCGAGTAGCAAATAGAACATGTCGCCGAGCGAGTACATTCTGTGTTTTGGGTGTTATATTCGAAGCAAAAACAATCATTGCATAAAAAGCAGTGCCGCACGTTATTAACAGCCGTGCATTAACAAGGCAATTCACGCGCTGTTGATGCACGGCTACGCAACTTTCAATATGCCTATAGTCCGTGGAAATTGTGTTCGCGAGACATCAGTGAAAAGGCGAAACAAAATAGTGCAAGAAATAACTCAAAATGTAGCAAATATTTTCAGTTTTTTTATGCAATAATAGCGATCGAACATGTTTTTTCAATGCATTAACATTCGACAGGTCCCTAGGGAGGTGTTGAAAACCGTGGCCTCCGTGTTTGATCCCTATAATAGCAGACTCGCTTCTGTGTTTGTGTGTCGGTTATTGCAACTGTGTCGTTATGTCTTGTCAGTGTTTGTCCTGTCGCCGCCTCGGAAAGGCTGTGCGTAACGATTGTAGCATTTTCTGGGCAACTTATCTGTTCATAAACGGAAATGTAACGTGCAACACTGCTCACGCCTTCCAGACCGTGATTGAGCGATTATCTATTGTCAAATGAATCAAGATGCGCCTTCTGATCCGAAGAACCAGAAAATACAAAAGTGAAGTACAGAGAGAGAGCGAGAGAGAGAGAGAGAGAGAGAGAGAGAGAGAGACGTTTTATGGCCGCCACACAGGACTAAACAACAGCTGCAGCAGAGATATATTTCTGAAAAGAAAATGCAAAGGAGGAAATCCGATGCTTCATCATACCTTCGCAGCGGCCTGTCCACTATTATTCATGAATGCCATTTGAAATTAACCCTTTTACCCCTGCAGACCAATTATGAGACCTTCCGCAAACAGTTCATATCCAAATAAACGGCTTATAATGAGCCGTCTCATCAGGATTTACACTTTTTTGCCATGGAGTTATTGATTTTTGACTCGAAATCCTGTTTGCAACAATAGATGCGTCCAAACTCAAATGGAAGAGTCAATTTTTGAAACTCACTGGTGAAGGGTAAAGGTCTCTCGAACCGCTTGTGTTTCAAATCATCCCGGTGGCCGCTCATCCGTATCTATAGCTACACGAATGTCTTTGTTTTTATATTTCTAAACAGGTCAGACGGGTGAAGTTGTATTCTACGAAGATCTGATCTGCACTGGTACTGAAGGTTACTGTAAGCAATCGAAAGATGTAGAATTTGAACCAGCATTTCATCGTACGCCTTTGCTTATGAAAGCATTTTCTTGCTTAGATGCGAGATACGACAAGAATTTGAGAGCATTAACCGAAGCTACGGCGCTAACCCGACAAGGCGTGACACTTACCGTGGGCACTTGGGCAGACTCAATTCTTTATGGAGCAAAAATATCTTGGATTGCATGCCCAAGGAGTTAGAACTATTTTTCTACTGATAAACTATGTAAGCAAGTATATAGGCAGTAACAGTAATATTTTGTTTATCGCAGAAACAAGGTAACAAGTGCTGTAAAGTTTACTATAATATAATACACCCCCACCCCACCCCTACCAACCCAATCCACAAAAAAACGCAAACTTTCTGAACTGCAAAGAAAAGTAAGACTAATGCATCATGTTTATCTTTTTGTACACTTTATATTGAGGAATGAACGATTCAAATACACCTTCCATTGTTTTCACTCTAGGTCAGTTTTCCGATCATAAGCCAGTAGTTCTAATTTTAGCTGCCATTTAGTAGTATTGAGTTTCTTTTCCTTTTTTTTCCTTTTTTGCGCGAGGTGGGTGTGAGGGTCAGAATGCTAGACTTTGGTTGTGAATTTTCGGTGTTTTTTATTAGACTGGGCCCATGCGTCAATATATGTTCTGAACTTCTGAGTCAATAAATTCGTCTTAAATTCATTTAATGTATATATCTCTTATCGAGTACCATTAATCACTTCCATGAACAGAAAATATCAGAAACATAAGATAAGAAAAGATGACCAGACTGGAACCTAAACTCGCTAGTTTTGGCCAAGTAGGCTTCACCAGGGACATTCGTTAAAATTTTCAAATCCCGAAATGATCACAATTTCATTATCGGCAGATTAGCAAATCAAGTTCAGATATGGTTTGAAGCTATGGGTGGTTGTATGTGTTGTGTTGGTTCTGACTGGGTGGGTGGGTGGGGGCGGTGAGCGGGCTGGTGGAGGACGGGTTGCAGGGTTTCCGTCTGTAACAACAAGTTCTATACGGCACGTATTTGCAATTTCGCTTAAAAGCGACTTGATAAATCTGATAGATATTTCACCATATTGTACAAGGGAGATAACTAACATTTGTAACTTCCCGTTTGCTTTTCTGCACACTAAGTCCCTTCTGAAAAGAAGTAATGCTCTAAAAGGAAAGAATTTGCTTACAAGGGGAGCTGGTGTTAGTGCCGTGTGGCGGCTGTGTGATACACTGCAACTGGTGTTAGTGCCGTGTGGCGGCGGTAGAACGTCTCCCCGTACTTCACCACAGTGCAGATTATATTTTATTTCCTATGGGATCATTGGGCCCATTGTGGTATATTTGAAAATAGAGTTCTGCTCATGTATACGCTAGAGGGCATAAGCAGTGTTGCAAACTTCATTACTGCTTACGAAGAGTCTCAATAAAACCGAGACTCCAATTTTCTAATCTGTAGTGTGTTCCTTGTTTCCATAGGCAATCTTTTTGACGTTTATTTTCAAAATTCACAATTATAGCATATGGGGACTATTGATTTGAAATCAGAAGTTTCGATAACATGAGACAACTAAATACAGAGATATTACAGAACTCAGTAGAAACAATTTGTTTGGAAAATCAGAATTTCCGAAGTGCTATGCCAACACAAATAAAGGCTCTCTGATGTATTTTGAGAATACTAATTATATCTGAAAATATCCCGAGACCCGAAATTCACTTTCGGCCTGTTTTTGTGAAGTATTAACAATAGGACGTGCAACTGCATATGGAGTCCACGAACTTTTGGACAAACCTCAGGGGAGGGAGAGAGGGAGGGAGGGAGGCAGGGGACAGAATTATTTAGACAGAGCCGCCTCCCCTGAAAAATGTTGCCATTCCCCTTAATTTATAAGTGTTTATATACAGTCGACTCTCGTTATCTCGAATTCCAAGGGACTATCTGATATACTTCAAAATATCCGTACTTCGACATATCAGAGTTGCAGAATTGAGGAAAAAATAACTCGAACAAGCACATTTAATAAATATGTATGTTATTAGACTCTTGAAGTAAAAAAAATACATATAAAATATTGTGGAAAAGAGGAGAAATTGCTCCTTTGGAGCAATTTCTCCTCTTTTCCACAATATTTTTTACCAGTTGTTAGATTTTCATGTTTATGCAGGAACCAGATATTTACTTCGAGATAAGCGGTTATTCGAGATAAGCGAAGTCGAGATAACGAGAGTCAACTGTATTCTAGGAAGAAATACTATACATCAATAATCAAAGTATTTTCTTTTCGGCATCTAAAGAAAGGTATGCAAGATTTCAATTGAAAATATGCTTTGGTTCAAGCTTACATGTGTGCAGGCTCCCGAAGATGAGAAACAAATTGAGCCGTCAGAACAGGTAACTTTGGGCATGTGCGCCCAGTGGAGATTCAGATCAGCTGCGCATTCGCCCAGTTTGATCAGAATCTTCTCTGGGCGCATTTTGGATAGCCAAGAGCGCAAAGTTTCTTCATGAGGACAACGAAGTCTGATCAGATTGCGCAGATGCGCAGGCTGATTTGAGTCTTCGCTGGGATATGTCAGAAGGTACGTTTCTTCACATTGCGACTCAATTATTGACGCTGGTGGTATTCAATTGGTCAAGTTTACGATAATTATTAAAGAAAACTTGGAACGTTTTGTTACCGAATCCACAAAAGGTAACAAAAGGTAAACAAACCGCTATCAAAATCTTACATGTCAATAAAGGTAGTTCATCACGAAAACATACCTATATAATTTTGACCGCCTTTAAACCCACGTTTATATTGTAAAACTGGGGTTTACTATTTTTCTTATTTCTGCTCAAACATAGATTGTGAGTACTCGTATATTTTGCTGATTTCGCTAAAAACAAAAACATCGATTGTGGGTACTCCTTAGAACCGCCTTGCCGAGGCGGTTCTAACGAGTACCCACAACCTACGTTTTGAGCAGAAATATGAAAAATATCAGATTTTTTTCCTGAAAACTTTCAGTTTTTGGTGGTGAAATTTTCAATATATTTGAATAGGCGTGTTTTTATAATGTGGCTCTGAATGTGTTTGCAGCAAAAGCAGAGCCACATATGTGTGTGTGTGTGTGTGTGTGTGTGTGTGTGTGTGTGTGTGTGTGTGTGTGGTCGGGGTGGGGGGGGCGGGGGTTTGGGGGAAGGGTTTTTTCATTAATAGGAATGGTACAGACGTGCCACGGGAATAGTCTTCATTTTTTATCCTACGCGTATATCAATCGGTAAGGCTTTCGTAGTCTGTGTATATGATTAGGTCTATTTCCGCGCAGCTCTGAATATGAATAGCCATCTTATCTGTTTTTCATCTAGCAAGCAAAAATCATTAACCAAGGCAGCACTGACTCTTGAGATTATTGCAGTAAATTTATTGTTTTAACACCGAGAACAAATATATGAATAGTCATGAACTCCTCATAGTGGGATATGAATAAGGAGCCTTTTGCAAACAAATATATGAATAGGTATATATGTTGCTATTTACAGAATATCTGAATAGGTAGAGTCACGAAAGTTCAAGCCGCACGTCTGTATCATATCGACGGTAAAAAGAACCCCGACCCCCGCCCCCTCTCCTCCATGAACAGAACCTTTATTTCATATTAGGATAGATAAGGATACCATGCAGAAATTACGGCCGTGACAATTTGAATGGAAAGTCAAGCTGTAATTTTGTGACAAATAAGAAAAATATTCAAAATGTCAGTTATTATTTATAGTAAGCTGGGTAGGTTTAACCGAGAGGCGGGCTGCTTTCAGCTTCGGGTAGCAGTGCTCCAGATAAGACCTTGGTAAATGACTACCGCCCCCCACTCCACACACACACACACACACACACACACACACACACACACACACACACACACACACACGTCTTGCTTAAAAGCTTAATGCTGACATGTACAGCTGCATAGCTGAACCCTTGAAGTACCAAGTTGAATATAATAGTCTTACTTTTTAGACAGACAATTCACAGAAAATGTAATGCATTATCTAACAAAAATCAGAGTGCTTCTTTGTCATTCGCGCTTTAAGTGTTAAACCCTTTCTGTCAGTACTGCTCATAAAAGAAACAATGTATGGAAAATTGCTTTCTTTTTAAAATGATAGAGGTTGGCTTTCTGGACTTTGTGTACACATAATAATGAATCATTAAAGAGCAACCAATGTTACCCTGACAATGATCATTTTCCTATTAAATGTAAAGTTCAGTGAAAACGTTCACTCCCTAAATTAGACTGGCGTTCGTCGAAGAGATTAGACTTGTTCAAACTAAGTCTAATCAAACACTAAGTTATTGTTTCCCTGATACAGTCTTGCATCTCCCTCATGCAATCTTTTTTACATTTATTGTAAAACTCAAGATTCTGTTTCTTGAAGTTGCTTAATGTCTTTTGAAACTGCATATTTTCTGTTAATTTCTATCATGTCATTGCATTATTTCTATTTAACTGTCTCTTCTTGGGCGAAGGTTTCGTGCTAGTCAAATTATCATTATAATGAATTTAGTCGTTGTATCGAGTGTCTGTATAAAAAGACGTTGATTGTATATTGATAAATAGTGGTTTTCCCAAAATGGAAATCGGAGGCATCCGAAAGACAGATTGGCTCCTAAAAACTATTCCTCATCAAACTCAGGAATGGCCCCAAAGGACGCCGGATAGCAACAATACCGGAAGCTGAAGATTCTGTCCCTGAAATACAGAGAAGTCAACATTAACCCTTGTCCTGCAGAATAAATAAAGAAGCCACACCCATTTCTAATTTTCACCCAATCAGAATACTTGATCAAGGTTGTTGATATAAATTCACATACTTAATTGCAAACAGTGCAGATCCAGATCAGTTGTCTTCTTTAGAAGCCAACTGATATGGATCTACACTGTTTGCAAAGGCAGGGTATATCCGGGTTCAGCAGGACAAGGTTTATTCCAAATAAGCCTAATGGACTTCCTTTCTTATACATTGAGTGAGTTCATTTGTCATTTAGGGGTGTCAGGTGTATTTTTTTTTCATTTTTGTTCTATTTATAATTGAACTTCCTGTAAGCAAGCAGTGAAGACCTTGATCAGACGCCGCATAATTCGGCGTCTGATCTAGGTCTGCACTGTTTGCCTATGTCGCACAAAAGGGACGCCAGGCTTTTATGGGTTAATACATTTATGAATACATGCTATTACATGAATTACTAAAAATAGCTAACAGTGTGCTTAGTTGCGCCATCTGATATTGCTCGTGACACTCAGTCGACAGCAGACTTCTCAGGTGCATCCATATTAGACTGCGAATGCGTCATTATCAGACTGCGCGTGCATCAATATCCGTCCGTTCAGCGAAAAGCGTAAAGATAGCGGAACGTATCAAGCAGATCGAACATGCCAAATGAATGATGTTTTGCAACACGGGTAGGAAACTTCATAATCGGAGCCAGTGGCAGTTAAGTGAGTCTTCCGGAGCACGTGCGGCTCTGAATATAGCGGCTAAAAGAATAATAAAAAAAATCATAAAAGGGTAATTTTATCAATCGTCGTATACAGTCGAACCTCAATGGCTGGAACATCTTTGGGACCGTAGAAATTCGTTCGAGACATGGGTAATTCGAGCCACTGAGTGTTAATCATGGCACCAGTTCAGGAAGCAAACAGCGATAATTTAGGAAAATCTTTTCGATTTTCTACACAGTGATTGTATGTTGAGTGTTCTCATTAGAATCGCCACGATGAGGCGATTCTAATGAGTACACACAACATACAATTCCATGATAAAATAAGAAAAAAAAACCTAAATATTTTTTCTTGTGCTATTGGACGGATTTTGTAGGGACTGAAAAAAGAGTTCGAATCATCCACGGTAAACGAGTCATCCGGGTTCGAGCCATTGAGGTTATACTGTAATTTGTTTTAGTGACGGAAATTTAAAAGAAAAGGAGAATGTCATGCAACGCTTTAGTCTTTTAACTGGTTTTCTGCTCTAAGGAAGGTTGTCAAATGTAAACTACCTTGTCTGTATCATTTGTGGCGCGAAGTGAGCCTGATTATAGTTATCGTGAACTAAGTCGACTCCTTTGAGCATATGGTTTTCGAGAACCTGGTAGGCCAGGTCTAGGCAATACTTACTCGTAATGGTCATTATGAACTGAGTGGACTCCTGTGAGTACATGATTTTCGGGAACATGGTAGGCTAGGTCTCCATCATAGCTGTTCACCCAGCCGGAAGAAGAGCAGCTGCCCATGTGCAAAGCTGAAAGACAGAATAGCCATAATATGTTAATGCACGAAAAAGGCCTTTATACAATTTGCGGACAAAGTAGGTCCAGATCAGCAGGCGCATCTGTGAAGTCTGATCTGAGCATTCTGTCTTTGTCAGCATATACTACAGAATCAGTTGATTCTGTAATTGGACAATGAAGGCTCTTACGCGCAGACTAATCTGGGCCTGCATTGTCCGCAAATTGCAAAAAGGCCCTTTTCTTGCGTTGTGTAAACGTGTCTTCGAGCTAATGTTAGTTCAGCGTGACAAACCCTACTGCATATATGCATAATTTATCTACAGTCCTTCCGACATCACTGGGAAACACGCATTTTGCTTGGCGTTTTAATTTTAATGAAAACATTTTGTTCTGATTGACCATACCTGATCAGAAACCATTTGTTTTTGTTTCTTTTCCGTTTCTGTGTTTTGTTTTGTCAAATATTTACCCTAAAGTTAATTTTACGACGAAAACTTGGTTTGACCTATGCAAGTTCTGTAGTAAAGTGATATTTTGGATTTTGTTTTAAATCTAAGAAACATTTTTTTTTTAAGGATTTTCATGACAATATCATGAACATATCAGAAAAATTGTACAAGTAAAACTTGTTGAAACTCTGCCTCCAATTTACCTACCCTACCGATTTCTGCACACTTTTCAACCATTTCACTATGGGAAAGCTTGAAACTATTCTATTTTTAAAGCAATGCCCAGAATAAAACCTTTCTGTGCATAGGTAGTTGCAATAAATGGTTTTCCATTAAATCATAACAAAAGTTTGCATTTACTTCTGTGAAAAGCGTCAGGCAAAAACCGACTTTACGAAAGATGTTGAAAGGAGAGTCCACGTTCTTTGAAACGTGTAGATAAAACGTACCTGTGTATGTCCTGACGCGGCGTCTAATCAGAGTCGAGGATGTTTGCTACATGTACGCATCCCGCAGTCTTTGGCACATAACCAGGTTATTAAAATAGTATTATTCTGGACAGTGGTAGGTCAAGTACGGCATTGACCCATTTGTGTCAAGTGGACTCTTGTACCACAATTCGTTGGAGCGGTCTATTTCCAGTAACAGGGTGTCTGGTTAGTCTTTATTATTACTATGTTTTATATAATTTCCTGTAATTAAATGCAATCAGTCCGCCTTTTGCTGGGTCTGATCTGGATCTGTACTGTTTGCCAATTACCCATTTAGGGGTTTCCCGGCTAAAACGGGATTAAGGCGTTCGAATATTTAGAGGCAAATATCGTAAACCTTTAGGCATAGGAGCCGCAATGTGAGAAAACGTACCTTCTGTCACATGTACGCCCAACGAAGACTCAAATTAGACTGCGCATCCGCGCAGTTTTATCAGAGTATGCATCGTCTACATGAAGAACCTTTGTATGACTGACTATCCCAAAAGCTCCCTGTGAAGCTTCTAATTAGACTGTGCGAATGCGCAGGCAGTCTGATCAGAGTCGTCATTGTACACATGAAGAAACTTTGAATCTTCAGATGCGCAAATGCACACGCCGATCTGAATCTTAGCTGGGCGCACATGTCCGAAATTACGTTTTGTGACGTCGTCGTGGCGCATGCGTGCTTCCATGTAAGAGCTATTTTTTTTTCCTTTTGGAAGACAGCCCCCTTTTTAGAAAGAAAGCAAAACAATTTTGACAGTGGAGCCTACCATAAAAAGGCACCAGTTCCCCCAAAGTAAACAATGGACCAGTCGGACTGAATAGACGGTATAATTCATTTAAGACACCCAGACAGCAGCAGCTTAACTCTGTCAACCCTGTAGACCAAAACATATACCTGTGCAGTGTAGATCCAGATGAGAAGGTTCGTAACGAGGCGTCTCACCAGGATCTACTCTTTGCGCCATTTCGCTTTCGATTGCTGAATGGTATTCCCACTAGCAACAATTGATATGTCCAAATCCAAAGATAGAAAAGTCCACTTTATAAACTAAGGGATGAATGGGTTCAGTTGTACTTACAAGGGATTGTACAACAGCGGAAGCGCCATCTCCGATCTTCATAGTGGTTATTGTGGACGCTGTAGATTCCAGTAATGTAGTAATCCCTGACACAAGTGAACTCAATTGGTTTATCCCAGTCGTTGACGTAATCTGTTAAATATAACAACGTAAGAGTCTCGTTATGAAAAGAAGAAGGCGGTGACAGCCTCGATATAAAAAAGGGCGTTGACGTTATCAGGCTGATATTTTTATCCCCCGCGTTCCTTATGGGAAATGGATACACGTTCAGGTCAGGCAAACCTATGAAAATGATTTTTGCTCAATTCGGAAAAGGGATCGGCTCTGAAATAAAATTATTTGCTCCCTTTCTTTCCTTTCAGAATAAACCCTTTTTCAGAAGGGGCTTGGTGTGAAAAAAGCAAACAGGGAGTTACAAATGTTTTCTCCCGTAAAAAAATGGCCGAAAATATACCAGGCGTATCGTTAAATTTTGATGAGTCTTTTTTTGTCCGAAAACGGGGTGTTAGACAAAACAAATGATTTCTCAAGTGACCGATTCATTCATTACCTATTCAGGTATGAACTACGAAATAATATTAGCTAATTCATTTCTATAGTTACAGATATTTCGTTTTGTACGTTTATAACAAATTGTAATAACTCTTTCAGTCCTGCAGACCAAACCAATACCTGTGCTAACTGTAGATCTACATGTATATGAGACGGCTAATTCAGGATATACACTGACTGCCATTCTGTTTATGATTTTAGACTGAAACGCCTATATGCATTAGTGTACATGTCCAAATTCAAGAATGGAAGAGTCCACTTCAGAACTCAGGGATGAAAGGGCAAAAACGCCTATTACACCGGATTGTATGAACAGTAAAACTTCAACTACTCGAACACTGATGGCGTGCTTACAGTTGATGATTCAAACTCGTTTTCAGTCGCCAAAGACTCTTCCGATAACTGAAGGAAACAAATATTTAGGGATGTTTTAGGGACATTTTCTTATTTTATCATGAAAAGATGTGTTGTGTGTACTCATTAGAATCGCCTCATCGAGACACCATTATCTTATACATGATCAAAAAGACATCCCTAAGTCATTCACAATGCTCCTGACCTGGCGCTATCATTAACCCTCAGTGTCTCGAACTATCCATGTCTAGAACAAATTTCGATGGTTTCCAAAACTGTTCGAGCCATTGAAGTTCTACTGTATTTAACATAGATTATATAGCAAGCATCTCAAACCCACCATGCCAGATGTTTGCACGAGCTACGATCCCCACCCACACAAACTTACATGATGTCTTGTAGCAGTATTCAGTTTTACCGTGGCTTACTCCCGGAACTCTCCGACAGTGCAATGCCCACTTCCTGTCTTCATGGTGGTTGCTATGGTGACTATGAAGACTGCTTATAGACTGATGACGTGGGCACGTGAAACTCAGCGGCTTGTCGTAATCATTCCGTACAAAGACAGCACAGGTGCCGGCGATGAAGACCATCAAAAGAAGCAAGAGAACCTATATAGAATATAAGGGAATAAAATAGAATATAATATTTTTAATCACCAATCAAGGACCCTGTCGGGCATATACTCTGTATAAAAATTTGATAGAAAAAAATACATGGATATATACAACAAACAAGTAAGGAAAACAAGCTAACAATTTTAGCAGAGCACTCAAATGTTGCAACAAATCAATATGACTGAATGGATAATGAAGGGTGCACTATGTGCATGATCTAAGCCGGCGGTCTAAAATTTAATGGCAAATACAAGATCAATTTAAAATGTTTACATCTTTTTTCTAAACAACAATGAACTTATGTCCCGAGTGCCAAAAAAATGTATTGTTTTTCTTGTAGTAAGAGCTAGCCGTAAAAAGTACACTGTGTCAAAAAGTGAAACTTATTCTCAGTAGTATTCATATCACAGAATCTACAAATTCTTGTCTCTCTATCCATCGCTTGTTTTCTAGAACACTTCCAGTTTCAATAAAGAGATTATTTACACTAATTCTCAATTTTCATATAGTTTTCCAAAAAATGAAAATGTTGTATATTTAAATATGATTCTGCAGAAAACAATCGGTTTTCAAATGGAAATATGTGTCAAGCTTTCCATCCTGAATTTCTTCCCTTTTTCATGCCTTAAAATGATTTAAACTACTATTTGGTTAACCTCCTTTGACAATACTAATCAACTGATTTTCTCCGAAATTACGTGTAAATTAAATCGAAGCAAGAAGCTCTTTGAATACTTTTATATAAGAAAATATATTGATTTTTAATCACTGATGTTACAAAGTAAAAGAGAATGAAATTTTCAGAAATACCTAACAGGTAAAACAAATCTGCTTCCAATCTGCCCATCCTGTCGATATTTTTAGTAGAGAAAAAACAAAACAAACTATCCCCACTACCTCCACACACACACACAAACATAGCAGTTTGGGATATAAATCAATCTTGAAAAGTACTTGGAAGAAGGAATTAGTTAACATACCATATTCTGCTGCTGGTTGAAACTTTATTCGTCCGTTTGTCAACTGAACACTCGTCGTCTGATTGCTATGCAAGAAACTGCTGACAATTGAATTAACGCTTAGCATGCCGGATTAAAAAAACTTCAGCAGACGATATTTTTAAATATTCTATCATATTTTTTTCACAGAATATAGACTTTGGTATTTCATGCAAATTGTCTGGAATGTCAACGCCTATTTTCTGGGAAAAAAATAAAAAATAATAATAATAAAAAAAAAAAAAAAAAAAAAAAAACCAACAATTTGTCATCTGCTGAATTAGCCCATAGAGTGGTGAGAGGTTAACGGAACTGCATAGGAAGTCAGTGTCCTAAAAGTGATATATAACCTCGTCAATTGTTAAGTGCGCTTTTTTGAGGGGGAGTGCGCGCGCGCGCGTGTGTGTGTGCGGGTGTCGGCGGGGTGTGTGGGTGGGGGGCGGGGGCGGAGAATAACATATGTTATGTGTTTCCAAGGGTCGCTACTGCAGCATTTACTTAAACAAATAGGTGCAACTGTTGCTTATGTATAAGACAGTCTCGAAATATGCTTTACCCAGCCATTGAAGACCTTTACCACTTTACGGGAAAATTCTGCAGACGACAAAGTAATGATATTTTCCTTATCTTTCCCAGAAAATAGGCTCTGCTATTCGATGCAAATGGTCTCCTAAGAAAAATAAAGCAAAAATATTTAGAATACTACTACTACTACTACTTCTACTTTTACAACTACTACTACTAATGATAATAATAATATAAAGTGGCAATTCTGTGTATGACAAAAGTACAGAAGAACAATTTTAACGGTTAGCATGCCGTGTAAAAATTTAAGCAGACGACACTGGGAAAATTTTCTTATTTCTTTCTATAGAAAATTGGCTTTGACATTCCATGCATGTAAATTGTTTCCTTATTAGACAATTTACATTAACAGTCAAATCCCCATTTTCTAGGAAACGCCTTAAGAATCAATATGCACGAAATGTGAGCGCCTTTTTTCCTGGATGAAATATGAACTCGATCTCACCAACTTGTCGTCTGCAGAATTTGTCCATAGCGTGCTAAGTGTTTACACAGAATTGTTCATCTAGCTTTGTTTTTACTGTTCCATCCACACACATTTTGTGGCTACTTATTTTTGTCGGCTCACTGAGGCAGATTCCATAATATATTCAGAGGCAATTCTAATGCTTACAATACCACTGGCTTTTTTTTATTGATTTTGTGGAGAGATGAAAATGACATGACCTTTACTGAAAGCCATTTGGAGTGACGGATGGGTTTTGATTTCTTCCCTTGTAAATAAACTATCTCCATATTTGTCTGCATTTGTCTTTTTTTTTTATGCCATTTCCTTCTATCGCTTTCCATCTAGTGTTCTACATCACGAAAACATGTCTATATAATTTTGACCCCATTAAACCCCACTTTTATATAGTAAAACTGGAGTTTACAGGGGTATACATTATTTTTCTTATTTCTCCTCCAAAATATAGATTGTGGGTACTCGTTAGAACCGCCTCGCCGAGGCGGTTCTAACAAGTACCCACAATCTATGTTTTGAGTAGAAATTTGAAAAATATCAGAATTTTTTATCCGAAAAGTTTCACTTTTTGGAGGTAAAATTTTCTATATGTTTGAATAGGCATGTTTTCGTAATGTTAAATCTATATCGGAATAATATCGTGCCGACATGCAGGAATCCTGACGAGCAGATAACGGTCCTGATGTAGATTTATGTAGAATGTTTACTGGGTTCCTGTAGACCTAGCTAGCATTCTTTATGAGCTATAGCGGGCCGTTATCGGCCCGTCAGCTACCCGGACGAGCCGGCAACGGCCCGGTATTGATTTTAGAATGCTTACTGGGGACTTGTTTATCTCTTTAGTCCCAATTCACTGTTTTGCTGCAGAACTAAGGAATATAAATGATTAGAATATTTTCAGCTATGCTAGCTTGTACACCTTGAAAAAACAATGGTAGAAACGAACTTCTAGAGACAGCCTACTCTATAATATGCGCCAGCGAAAGACAAACCCTACAATAAGACCTGTGTGGCCAGCAAAGACTCAGCTCAGCCTGTACATCCACACAGTATGGAAAGGGTTCTCGTTTATCCCTCTTTGGATAGCCTGAAAGGTGTAGAAGGCACATGCGATCAGCGAAGACTGATCAGACTGCGCAGATTGGCAGGCTGATCTGAGCCTTCGCTGGTCACACAAGTCTTATTGAAGGTTTGGTCGTGCTCTGGCTTATATATAACAATGTATTTTGCGCTATTCGAATGAAGTTGAGCCACGCCCTTTAAAAAGATATCTTCTGGGCATTTGAGAACAGCACATGGCCATATTAGCCTGCACGTCCACCCTGTAAGATAACTACTTTTCTTTTGTGCCCATTCCATGATATGTTTTAAACAAATTATGGTCACTGACAGCACGAAAACACGCCTATATAATTTTGACCCCCATAAACCCAACTTTTATATATCGCCGAGGCGGTTCTAACGAGTACCTACAATCTATGTTTTGAGCAGGAATTAGAAAAATATCAGAGTTTTTCAGCTGAAAATTTTCATTTTTGGTGGTAGAATTCTCAATATATTTGAATAGGCGTGTTTTCGTTATAGATGAGACCTAACTTACCAAAACTGACCGCTCTGGCCCAGAAAACTTGACATTTCTGCTGTTTTTATTTTTGTGAATGTATTCCGTATTCTCAAGGGTCATTTCTTTTTAGAATCTACTTATATACGAATGTAAGGTTCAGTTTCCAAGTAACCTATAGCGAACAGTGAAGGCACTGATCAGATTGCGCGGTTGTGTAGGCTTATATGGGCCTACGCTTTTCTTATATGTACAAGTCACCTTTTACATGAAGCGACTCAGTTATAAGCTAGAGAATAATTTGCAAGAGAAAGTCAGAGAAAAACGAGAGAGAGAGAGAGAGAGAGAGAGAGAGAGAGAGAGAGAGAGAGAGAGAGAGAGAGAGAGAGATCTATATCGTACTGTTATATAGATTTTAGTAGAATGCCTGCAGCGGGGTAATCAGGGTAAGCGCAATTCACTTTATAACAATACTCTGTCCGGCATAAGAGGTAAGCCAAGATCTGTCTCCTGTTGATAATAATTACTTTAATTACCATGTCCTGTTTTATTAGTACAAGTGCATGAACAAATATAAATATAAATATTGCATAGTTTTACATTTCGAGTCGTCAGTAACCGTCCGTCAGTAACCGATTTGTTGCAATAAGCCCTTAACCATATCTCACAGATACCATAATGAGACTGATCACAGTGTATACCGATCATGCATTTAATCAAGGACATCACGTTTCATCTAATGGCTTATTACGACAAATTCCCAAAACCATATATATTCTGGTTCTTTGTGATCATTGATCAAATTTCGTTTTTTTTTTAAGTCTATATGTGGGTGTCTATATGTGGGTCAATGATGAGACCTAATTGGGCGAGACTTCACGGTGCCCATAATAATTTTTCAAAATCGTCAGATACACTATTTTCTATCTGATTTTGATCAGGCTTGCATCCAAATGTGTTATTTGTAAAGAGCTTTTATCTCGGGTGCATGCATCATCAACATCCTTTTTCTCTTTAAAACTTTCTCCCCCGAGTTTCTGACGTGGACTCTTCCATGTCTCAAGTTGGACACATTCACTGTTGCAAATAAGGGTTTCAGTCAAAACTCAGTAACAGAATGACAAACAGTGTAGATCCTGATGAGACGGCTCACGAGCCGTCTCATCAGGATCTACACTGTTTGCCATTCTGTTACTCACAAGCCGTCTCATCAGGATCTACACTGTTTGCCATTATGTTACTTACGAGGATCTGCACTGTGTGGAAAGCTATCTGTATTGGTATGCAGGGATGTAAAGGTTGACTACTTACCATATCTTACCATATTTAAACAATTATATTTGTCTACTTGTTTCTAAGTTGAAAATGCAGCTGGATGAATGGTTAACAGTGCAGCCACTGTTCAGACGCCGCGTTCTGTGGCGACTGGTGAGTATCTACACTGGTGGCTCAGGCCCAACTGTCCGAATACTTAGGCTGAATATGATAGGCAAGCTAAGATGATGGCTAATGCTGGCTCCCGTCTACCTGATTCTGAGTCAAAAAGAAAATGATTCATATTCTTCTGGAATGTCTTATTTTCTGCTTTTTTTTTTTCTTAGTTTTTTTTCTATAAATACAGGGACACCCTCATTTTCTGAGTATTGTGCGCAGTACTTCGTCGGTAGAAACCAATGCTAATTAAGCAATGCGGATAAAGTGTACTGCTCAAAGACACAAAAGTTTGTGCTCGCTGGGGTCGAACCTCTAACAAGCCGACTCACGATCTTGAATCCGACGCTTTACCACTGCACGACAGCTCTCCACTGGCTGGATTTAGCTGGTCAGTTACAAAGATTGTGTAATGCTATAAAATGTTGCTAATTTTTATGAGTTTCTGTCAGGTTAGGGAGAAGATTTGAGTAGAAAAATAGTCAAGGAGGAGTTTTTTTTTCACCTTTGATAGATTAGAAGGCTAACTCTGACGGCGTGGAACCAGGCTGACAATATTATAATGACACTTTTTCTAACGTTTAATAGCAAATGTAGAACCATGATATAAATTACCATTAGCAGATGGTTCCGTTTTAAGTTTTGTGTTCTAGATATTACAGCATGAGTGATCTATATAAACTGTCGATGTTTTAATTTTTTTTTTCTTTTTTGTCGACTGTTTACAATCGAGCTATTTTACGAACGCCAAAATTTCCTTAAGGTAGTTGTCCACCTAATTATCAATAACAAATATAAGCAAACCACGCGGATAATGGTTATTTATAGTCGCGCTATTCTTGTCTCTGTGACATCAAAGTGCTGTTGATTCATATCTGTAAAACCTGGACTGGTACATTTGGGCTATTGGCAAACAGTGTAGACCCAGCTCAGACACCGCAGTCAACTATACAGACATTTTGTTTGCCTTCCTGCACATCAAGGTCCTTCTAAAAAGGGATCTATTCTAAAAGGAAATAATTAGGGGAGCAATTCTTTCCTATAAGACATCACGAAAACATGCCTATATAATGTTGACCCCTTTAAACCCCACTTTTATAGAGTAAAAGTGGGGTTTACAGGGGTATACATTATTTTTCTTATTTCTGCTCAAAATCATAGATTGTGGGTACCCGTTAGAAACGCCTCGCCGAGGCGGTTCTAACGAGTACCCACACACTATGTTTTGAGCAGAAATATGAAAAAATATCAGAGTTTTTATCTAAAAATTTTCATTTTTTGCTGGTAAAAGTTTCAGTATATTTGAATAATGAGTAGATCTCTTTTCAGAAGGAAATGAAGGGAGGTAAACAGAGGAAATGAAGGGAGGTAAACAGACTGCCTTCCTTCAAAGTGTGTCCAGTGTCCTTAAACTAAAGGTTCAAGCCTCTCATCACGGCTGTGTTCAGAAGTGCAAGTTACTCATGAGTGTTTTGCCCTGGACCCCTACTCTTGTTGGCGCTTGTCATTAGATACAGGGATCCAGTGAAAAACCGTCCGCTTTTAATTTGTACTGCTGAACGCATGCCAGATTCACTGTTGTTCCGCTCCCCCCCCCCCCCCCCCCCCACGCCCCGCCCCGCCTCACCCCCACCCCACCACCCCCTGTGGTATTTCTGTTGCAGCTCCCCGACGGTTAGTCTGTCTCCAGACTCTATATTTTCTGTTTTTCCTCTTTTCTTTTCAAAGGTATACAATCCAGTACAGCTTAAAATGATTTGATAAGTTATGTCCCTTAGTGGAAAAGATTTCTGTTGTAAAACAGTGAAATGGGATTAAAGAAACAAATACAGCTACAGGAAGTGATAAAGAATGACAAAAAATGCAGAAACGACTGGAGCCAGTCTACTCGACGGTATGTCCTTTGTCACTTAACCCATATCTGTTGCCTTGGAGGGCTATGTTGGGTGAGTGTAGCCTTTTCTTGGAATCTATGTGTTTATTAATTTTTGTTTATGAAAAAAAACTTTAGCATTGAAGTGTTTTTGTTTTTTTAGGTTTTTTTTTGCAATTCCTCATTGTCTGCTTGTTTTGATTTCGTATAGGTTTTTCTTTGTTGTTGTTGTATTTTTTGTTGAGGCCCTCCCAGGGGGCGGGGGTACCTGTTCCTTTGTTCCCCTGAAATATTTCAGCATTTTCCCTTGTTCCCCAAAATCAAAATCTTAATTTTCTGTGTTCCCTGCTCCCCCAAAATTACATTTGTTCCCCATGTTCCCTTCATTTTTAGACTGAAAATTTTCATTTTTGGTGGTAAAATTTTCAGTACATATTAAATAGACATGTTATCGTAATGTCATTTTATGTCACTAAAGTATACGTGAGGATACCAAGGAGATGCGTAAATCACAAAGATGCTCCAAAGGAAGAAGAGATGAGGAACACACCAGGACACTACCAACGCCACATATGAAATAATGTACTCACAAACAAAGAACTGCACAATGGAACTGCTGTGAAATGGTCAGTAGAAAAACTACTCGGCGGCCGGGAGAGGGGGCTGGGGATGGGGACAGGGTTGGATGGGGATTAAACTAGTTTTACTCGCTCGAAACCACGCCCTTAGTTCTGATGCAGTTTCAAATTATGAATACATGTTCGGTCCGCCTAGAGGCCCTCAACCTCATCTGTGAAACATCACAGTGAAAAACACGTAACGCGTAATCGAGCGACAAATACATAAATGGCATAAAACAATATATACGAGGAAGAAGATTTGGTTTCCTTCAAATTTGGCTATAAATTACTTTTCTCAGACCACTTTCTGAAACACTTAGAAATATATATAATCAAAAACAGTGAAACATATTTAATAATGATAATAATAATAATAATAATAATAAAAAAAAAATAAAAAAAAATAAAAAACTGTGATGAAACAAAGCAAAGGGCTCAATGGCGATCTGAAGCCAGAACACAAGAAATCCACAAAAAGAATCATGATGCGCTGACCACCCAGTAAGCATTCTACATAAATCTACAGCGGGCCGACAGCGGCCCGCTGTAGATTTATGCAGAATGCTAGCTGGGCACAGACATTCATAATCAGGCACGGTCAGGCACTTAAGCACCTGCTGCCTTGGGAAGGCTAAGTTACGTTCACAGATGTGGTCTTTCAGTGGTATCTGTATACATTACGAAAACACGCCTATTCAAATATATAAAAAATTTTACCTCCAAAAACTGAACATTTTCAGATAAAAAACTCTGATATTTTTCAAATTTCTGCTCAAAACATAAATTGTGGGTACTCGTTAGAACCGCCTCGCCGAGGCGGTTCTAACAAGTACCCACAATCTATGTTTTTGAGCAGAAATATGAAAAATAATGCATACCCCTGTAAACCGCAGTTTTACTATATAAAAGTGGGGTTTAACGGGGTCAAAATTATATAGGCATGTTTTCGTGATGATTTGTTTCATGAAAGAAGAAAAAAAGCAGTTTATGGTTTTGTCAGGCTAGAAAGTTTATGAAACTTTCAGCACTGAGTGTTTGTTGCAGTTCCTCGTTGTTTAATTGTTGTTTCCGTTGAGGTATTGTTCTTCTTTGTTGTAATGATTGGTCACTAAAACCTTATTTGTTGCCTGGGGAGGGCTACGTTTCGTGAGTGTGGCCTTTCAATATTAAGAAAACAAAAACAAAAATAAATAAATAAATAAATAATAAATAAATAAATTTAATAATAATAATAATAATAATTATAGTAACAATAAACTGTTCATGTTTTCGTCATGTTAGAATATGTATGAGTCTGAGATCAACATACCAAGATCGTATTTCGGAAAATCATAAAGTCGACATTTATTCATTTAGGTTTTAGCCTGTTTTATTTTTTTTTTCAGAAGGTTTCGTCCAGTTTGCATCTAAACACTTTAAAAGGAAACAAAACATGTCCATATATTTAAACATGTATCAATTTATTACGTTTGCATATAAGATCAAAAGGACGTAAAATTATACACACACAATAATCATATGCCTTTTATTAACTATTATCACTCTCTAGGCTAAGTCAGCAGATGACAAATTTGTGATAATCTTCATACAAGTCAAAAATCTACAACAGAGCAGCAAGCAGAGTACATCCAGATGAGATGGCTCATTATCTACACTTTTTGGCAAAAGTATTTGTCTTGTTTGTATTTCAAGAGGTTAAGGAACATTGATATATACAATACAATATATATATATATATATATATATATATATATATATATATATATATATATATATATATATATATATATATATATATATATATATATATATATATATATATATATATATATTACGGAAACGTTTCCCCGCCACCCTTGTTTTACAAATATAACGTGAATTTGGGTCGTTTTATTTTGATATTAAAGATAACTAACCAATTTTATGTAAGTATATATATATATATATGTATATATATATATATATATATATATATATATATATATATATATATATATATATATATATATATATATATATATATATATATATATATATATATATTTGAAACATATATCACATGTAAAGCTGGCGATATATACTTTTTTTTTTTTTTTTTTTTTTTAAATAGATTTAAGTCATTATGCGATGTTTATACATCTGAACTGAAAATATAATTCGTATAGTTTAAAAGATGATGATCTGTTTGTTTCACACCCAAACATCATTTATTTCAGATCAATGTTCGAGAAAACAGTGTTTTTTTTTTTTTTTTGTTTTTTTTTTGTACGTGCACCAGATATAGTATGACTAAGCTCTTGAAAGGATTCTCCCTTGAGAGCAATGAAATCAAATCAGCATGATGTTTGAGCCACACTATAGATCAGTAAATCTTAAATCTTAAATCAATATGACTTGAGGGATTCTTTAAGTGAGCACAGTAATGGAAAAATAATAAAGCTATTAGTGAAGATACTCAAGAAATTCCACAATCACGAAGAACAGAAAGAAGAAGAGAAGAAGGGACAAACACTGAGAAACAAGCGTCATATCTGCAAAAACCGACGCACAAACAAAAGCAGATCTGCAAAAGTGGAACGGTCAGTAGAAAAAAATATTGGGAGGGACTTCACTCTTTATTCTGATGCAGCTCCATATTCCAAATAGATGTTCAGTCCTTAACAAAGCGGTCTTTCTATTTGCAGCTTTTCCTTGTTCCTATCTCGGATATTGCAGTTGTAATCGTCCTTATCAAGCCTTTTCAAATTATAGCCCTAGGGTCACTTGTTTTACATACTAATATAACGAAAAACTTTAAAAATATGTGTTACAATAGAAGGCTCAGGACTTTGATATTTGCTATGTAGCTTCATCTTGTAGACCTCTACCAAGATTATTCAAATTATGTCCAGGTTTCGCTTGTTTCACATAGACTCATATAGGAAAAATCTTAACACATCATCCTTTTTAAAACTAGAAGGGTCAGGCCTCTGAAGATCTTTGATATTTGGTAGCTTTATCTAATGAACCAAGATTATTCAATTTAACCCCCGGGGTCAAAAATGACCCTGCTTAGTGGCTCCTTTATTTTACATAGACCTATATAAGAAAAAAAAAAAAAGTGTAAAAATCTTCTTGTTTGAAACTAGAAGGCACAGGCCTTTGATATTAGGTATGTACATTCATCTAATAGGCCTTCACGAGGTTGTTCAGATTATAGTCCTGGGATCAACAACGACCACGCAAAAGGAGTCCCTTGTTTTACACAGACTCATTAGGGAAAACTGGATACAAATATCCTTTTATGTGAAACTAGAAGACTTAGACCTTCTATATTTGACATGTAGTGTCATCTGTTAGACCTCTACCATGACTGTTCAAATTATAGCCATGGGGTCGGAAATATCCCCACCCAGGGTCACTTGTTTTACATACCTCATATAAAGAAACATTTTGAATTTTTTCTTGTGTGTAAACTTGAAGGCCCGGGCCTTTGATATTTGGTAAGTAGCTTCATCTAGTAAACCTTTATCAAGATTATTCAAATCAGAGCCCTAAGGTCAAAAATTGCTCCCTCCTAGCGGTCACTTGTCATCTCGCCTAAGCTTTTGAGATCGGTCACCATCCGTTTTTGTCAGCCCGTCCGCCCGTCTTATCACAATGTCTTTATTGTATAAATTTTTACCAAATTTGGATGTACTGATCCTTGGGCGGTCTACTTTGAAAGTTGTCCAAAGATCGGATAAAAAATGAGGCACTGATTGCCATACACGGTATTGATACTCCATTTTATCGGACAATCATGTCACTCCTAAACATGAAATTTATACAAAAACTCTTACAGCAATCTATTTGGGTGAAATTTTAATATGAAGTATGGAAAATCTGTTAGCTCATATGAACGATATAGAACCATCACGGTCCTCTTGTTTCATAGTTCCTCTATGGTCGCAACCATTGTGGGAATCGTGGGATATATATATATATATCACAACTTGTAATGCGATATTTGTTTCAGTAGAAATATTAAAACGGACAAAACTGACGATATATTGATAAAACAAGGGTGGCGGGGAAACGTTTCCGTAATACGTACATATATATATATATATATATATATAATATATATATATATATATATATATATATATATATTATATAATATATATATATATATATATATATATATATATTGTAGTCTGTTTGCCGTTTTTCACAAGAGAGGCACGATTTGCGATGTTCTGTTTGCTTTCCTGTGCATTTAAACCCCTCTGAAAAGGGTTGCTCTAAAAGGAAAGAATTTGCTCAAAGGGTAGCAAATTCTTTTCTTTTAGAGAAACCATCGAGATGAGAAAAAAATCAATGTTGATGCCTCTCTAGGATGAATATATTTCCTTATTCCTTCAAGGGTACTTTATAATACAAATAATAGTATTTTTGTTCCGTGTAGTTCACGGCAAACAATGCCGACCCAGAACAGATTTAGTGTTGTGTGAATTCTGTTCTTGGTCTGTATTGTTTGTCAAAGAGCAAATGGCATATAATTATTTGGTTTCTTTAACTCTTTACGCTGTGAAAAGTATAATTTGAGCCGGTCACAGCATTTCCTGGAAGACTGCATGTGTGTCCAGCGATGACCCAGATTATCCTACGCATCCGCGCAGTCTGATCTGTCTTCGCAGAGCACTGTGGATAGTCAAGGATCCTAAGCGGGCGAACACATCACGAAAACATGCCTATATTATGTTGACCCTCTTCAACCCCACTTTTATATAGCAAAACTGGGGTTTACAGGGGTATACATTAATTTTCTTATTTCTGCTCAAAAACATAGATTGTGGGTACTCGCTAGAACCGCCTCGCCGAGTTTTGAGCAGAAATTAAAAAAAAATATTAGAATTTTTATCTAAAAATTTTCATTTTTTGGTGGTAAAATTTTCAGTATATTTAAATAGGCTTGTTTTCGTAATGAGGAAGCGTCCGACAAGCCTGTGCGAATGAACAGGTCGATCGGAGGCTTCGCTGGGCGTACTGTAAATGCAATTCTTGTAGGAAATGCTGTGTCCCGGCTCATTGTACTTTTTCTACAGCCATATACGAGTACTTAGTTTTTATTACAAGAGTATCGTTCTCCATCACGAAAACATACCTATATAATTTTGACCCCCTTAAACCCCACTTTTATATAGTTAAAATGGGGTTTACAGGGGTATACATTATTTTTGTATATATCTGCTCAAAACCAGATTGTGGGTACTCGTTAGAACCGCCTCGGCGAGGCGGTTCTAACGAGTACCCACAATCTATGTTTTGAGCAGAAATATGAACCAGAGGAGCAATGGTCCTAAACCGCTCACCTGAGTGCTGAGCGTTTTTTGAAATGAATTTGGTCATTATAGAAGACTGTTCCATGGACTGTTAATTGGAAGCCAGGCTCATATTATGGGGTTTTATGCCCCTCCTTAGGATCATGAACCCGGGGGTCTGTACCATGAGTTTATTTGCTGATTATGCCATGTGACCTGGACCATTTGAACAATTTTTTGTTCCCTTTCCCATGGAGGATCTGCATGAAATTTGACTTCAATCTGCCTAGTGGTTTCAGAGAAGAAGAGGTTTGTAAACGTTGACAGACGACAGACTACAGACGACAGACGACGACAACAACGATTAATCACACTATAAGCTCACCAGTGCGCCAAAGGTTCAGTTGAGCTAAAAATTCAGTAAAAAAAAAAAAAAAAAAAAAAAAAATACACTTTTTTTTTTTTATTTCTCAATTACTGCGTGCTGAGTGTATATGGAGCCATTTGGTTTCTGAGAAGATTTTTAAGGGTTTTACCATGACAGCCATCTTGGTCATGTGACATTAACCATTTGAACAAACTTTTGTTCCTCCATCCCATAAAGTCTTCATATGAAATTGGGCTTAAATAAATAAGAAATTATAGTAAAAAAAAAAAAAAATAATAAAATAAATAAAATTGTTATCTTTGTAGCTGAATGGTTAGTGCACTGTTCGTACTCTGGTGCTAGAGGCCCTGGGTTCAATCCGCATAACAGGCGAGAAAAAATTCGGTGACGGAACATGCTTTCCTTATTGTCATTTGCAGGTATCGCAAGTGACCGAATTTGACCTTGGCGTTAAATGGATTAAGGTCAACCCAGACTCATGATTTGAACAAATTACAATGGACCATAGTTCCCAATGCTATATTCATAGTGTCAAGGTAATTATCCCACTAGTTCCAGAGAAAAAGGTTTTGGAAGATTAGTTTCCATATATGGCGGCCATGGCGACCTTGGTCATGTGACTAGGACCAATTGAACAAAATTTCATTTCTTCCATCCCATAAAAGCATCAGATGAAACTTAACTTCAGTTTGCACAGCACTTTTTAATGAATATTTTAAGTTTTAATACTGACATCTGAGTGACCTTGGTCGAAGGTCAAGGAGTGACCTTGACCTCTGATACGCAAGTAGCTTCCTTTACTTATTTAGTTGATTGCAAATACAAAACTAAAGTTCAGCGGCAACAATAGTTTCCAAAAAACGAACAATTTCCACTTTTTCCCATACAAAAGCGTATTCGACCAAATTTGACCTTGACATGAATTGGGTCAAAGTCAAGCCAATCATCATTTGAATAAACTACGATGGGCCCCGAGACCCATATACTACATACAAAGTTTCGATGCAATCGGTGTATTGGTTCGTACAAAAAAGTTTTTTTTAAATGTTTTACCATATACAGGCATGGCAGCCATACTTGTCATGTGACCAAACTGATATTAATTAACTTTCATTTCCTTGTTCCTAAAAGTTTTCCTATGAGATTGGGTTACAAATGACCCAGTGCTGTCTGAGAAAAACAAGTTTTAATTTTCATATCTGAATGACCTTGGGCCAATGTCAAGGAATGACCATGACCTTGAATACCTATGTAGTTTCATTTACTTATTTAGCTACGTGCATCTACAAATTTTCATATCACAGGCTGCAATAGTTTCTGAAATATACACAGTTTTGAATTTTTCCTAAATAAAAGCCTATGCGACCAAAGTTGACCTTAGCCTAAATAGGTCAAGGCCATCAAAGGGTGATCATTTGAATAACCTGTATTTGGCTTGAGTCCACAATGCTACAGACCAAGTTTCATGACAATCAGCCAACTGGTTCTTGAGAAAAAAGATTTTCAAAAGGTTTTGATTTTTTTATGGGCATTGCGGCCATATTGGTCATGTGACCAGACTCATTAATTATTTTTTTTCTTGTTCCTAGACACTTTCGTATGAAATTTGTTTATAAATGACCAAGTAATTTTTGAGAAAAACAAATTTTAATTTTCATATCTGAATGACCTTGAGGCAAGGTCAAGAAATGAGATCAAGGAATGACCCTGACCTTGAATACTCATATACTTTCATTTACTTGTTTTGCTCACTGCATCTACCAATTTTCAGACCACAGGCTGCAATAGTTTCTGAAAAGTACAAGGTTTTGACTTTTTCCCATACAAAAAAAAAAAAAAAAAAAAAAATGTGAACAAATGTGATCTTGGCCTAAGTAGGTAGAGGTCACGTAGGTGTCATCATTTGAACAAACTATGATTGGCTTGAGTCCACAATGCTACATACCAAGTTTCATGACAATCGGCCCACTTGTTCGGGGGAGAAGAAGAGTTGTCTATGGGTTTTACCTTCTATGGGAATGGCGGCCATCTTAGTCATGTGACCTGGACCCTGCGAACAAACTTTCCTTCCCCCATCCCATGAATGCTCCACATGCTATCTGACTTCATCGGCCAAGTGGTTTCATAGGAGAAGATGTTTGAAAATGTTGACAGATTACAGACGACAGACGACGACAACAGAGGCTAGTCATACTACAAGCTCACCAGTGAGCCAAAGGCTCGGGTAAGCTAAAAATATTAGATTTTTTATCTGAAAACTTTCAGTTTTTGGTGGTGAAATTTTCAGTATATTTATATAGGCGTGTTTTCGTAATGCGCTTAGTTTGTTATACTTTGCTTTAACCCTTTCACCCCTGAGTTTCTGAAGTGGACTCTTCTATTCCTGAATTTGGACTTGTCCACTGATGCAAAAGGGGTTACGTCTTAATCAAAAACATGAAAAATAGTGTAGATCCTGATGAGACGGTTCGTTACGAGCCATCCCATCTGAACTACACTGTATATGTATTGGTTTTAGTATGCAGGGTTTAAAGGGCTAATGAAGGATCTCCTTGCCATAAGAAATCACCATCATGGACTTTCGTATTCTTCCGTTAACATTCGTTGGAAGTGGCTGTATGATCAAGTTATACTCGCCGCCTGTCTTTGTAATCATCATCCAGATGTCATCTGACCTGCCATACATTCTATCCTGTGGTCAGGTACAATAAAGGAAGGAAATAAGAAGAGAATGGATACATTTTCAGGGGAGGCAACGCTATTAATTTACAGTCGACTCTCTTTATCTCGAATTCCAAGGGACTCACTGAAACACCGAGATATCCGTACCTCGACATATCAGAGTTAAGAGAGTGAGGAAAACAATAAATTGAACAACCACATTTAACAAATGAATATGTAATTTGACTCTTTAAGTTAGAAATATATATATATATATATAATGATGTGGAAAAGAGGAGAAATTGCTCCTTAGGAGCAATTTCTCCTCTTTTTCACATTATTTTGTTACCTGTTTTCATAGTTTCATGTTAAAACAGGGACCAGATTTTCACTTCAAATAAGAAGTAATTCGAAATAAGCGAGTTCGAGATAACGAGGTTTGACTGTATGTTTGCCTCTCTTCTGTAAAGGGGTGTACTCTAAAAGCAAAAGATTACTCCATCCTTTTAAAGCAGATCTGTTGTCAGAAGGAATTCTGCGTGGAATTAATCAAAAACGAAATCATCTTACGGTTACTGGTTATAAGTGATAGATAGTCCACCATTTTTTTTAAAATGGGGGGCAAACCTTGTGACTTCCTGTTTGCTTTCCTACATAAATCTTCTTAAAAAATGGGTCTACTTCAAAAACAAATGATTACTCCTAACGGGGGTGAAATTCTTAGATTTGTGAGTAGACACCTTGTAGAAAGCAGGCAAAACTATTTTGACAGAGTCACCTTCCAAGACAGTGGTGGACCAATTACCCTTCAAATAGTTACATGCATATAGTTAACAACAAAATGTAATTAGCAAGGTGTTCCTTTATGTAAACCACCTGTCCATTTCGCAAATCTATATGGGCCGCGGCAAGTGTCTTCAAACATGGGTAAAATATGCATATTCAGATCATCCTGCGCATGTGCAAAGTATCATCTGAGCCTTTGTTCGGATTTACTTAAGCATGCATTATTTCTCTCGTTTTCCATCGATTAATACTCGCATTCGCGTAGTCTGATCATAATCTTCACTGGGGGCACTTTGGATTGCCAAGGATGCAAAGTTTCTTTATCTGGGCATTGAAGATCTTGATCAGAATGTTTGGACGCGCAGGCTGATTTGAGTCTTCATTCGGTGAACATGTCAGTAGGTACGTTTTCTCATATTGCGCCTCATATCATTTAATGGTTGACAGTTGGACGTCTTAACAGATTTTCGTGAGGTGTGTACATGTAGAACAGGATGTGTATGGCGGCCCATTCACAGTCGACTTGACGTAATGATGAAGTCATCACTTGAATTTACGCAAGAAACAAACAACCCCTATTTGTAGCATGCTCAATCACATTGAGGAAAACGTGTCAAATTGCCACGTGATATGCTTAGTAACATACAATCGCCATATCTGTCGCTCCGTACGAATGTAAATTTTATGGAATCCGAATGCTCCGTACGACTGTAAATTTTATGGAATCCGACTGCTCCGTATTAATGTAAATTTGATGGAATCTGACTGCAGGCGTCTACACAAGAATAGGTCTGGATATTTACATGTTGAACAACTTCTCCAAAAACGTTCGTGTGTTTCGTTTTTGTTTCAGTAGAGTTTACTGTGCAGTGAAGGGAGACTGGCTCCAGTCTCTAGTGAGAAAATATTTTTTCTTATAATCTGTTCAATAATACACTAAAATTAAATCAAAGTAATATCATGACTATAAAGCCTGGTCATTAGTGACCAGCCTTTATAGTCATGAGAGTTTTTTGGTGGATTATCAAACAGGATTATGACAAAAATATTTAGTCACTAGAGACTGGAGCCAGTATACAGTGAAGGCAGCGTGTGGATTCTTAAGGAGAATGTGTACACTTTCGAGGGAGGTAACCCTGTCGAATATGTTGCAAAAGTATCATATTGTATTTATTATTTTATGACTATGAAACGTAAGATTAACATATTAAATTTTCTGTCGCATATATATATATATATATATATATATATATATATATATATATATATATATATATATATATATATATATATATAAGATGTAGCACACTTATCAAGTCGCAGCGGGCCAAATAACATGGGCCCGAAAAGGGCATAATATTTTATTCGTAAATTTTACATTTTTGTCATTTTTTAGAACAGAAAACCTCTGAAGAAGGCGAAAGCCGAAAGGCCCCAGGTAAACAAATCATTTGGACTGTTAATGATTAATTCTAAACACATATATATATGTACGTTTTAGTCACTAAAATAGTTTTACTATCAAAAGATACGACAAAGTTACCATCTCAGAAAGATTATCACATTTCTCCGACAAAATGCACTTACCTCCTTTACGACGACATGTTTAGGCGCTAGAGACTTAAAATCTTTCTCGGCCTGATAGTAACCACCAGGTTTATCAAAATGTTTTGCGTAAGCTGTGTCCTTTTTTGCAATGTACCTAGCACCTTCTAAGACCATCCCTGCAATGGTGTATATACAATATGAGCAAAAGTTCGCTGGAGACAGCCGGCGAATTTTTGCTGGTGAAAGCCAGGTTAAAATATGTAGATGGTATATTGACAATGTTATGAGCCAGGCGTAACGAGAAAGAAATGAAAGTGAAACCAGCAACAAGCTTTAAATTATTAACAATATTTATTCACAAAAAAAAAAAAAAAAAAAAAAAATGAGACAAGATTCAAAACAAAATAATGTAAGTAAACAGTACCTTTCAAGTTTATGTCACAAAGTCCCTAAAAAATAATCCGCAAGAATTTATAAAACAAATCCTTTGAATATCAGTTTCTGATCCCACAATTTAAAGTTCCTGAATTCAGAATTTAAGTCCAGAATGAATAAAATATTAAAGTAATACAGTATAGAATACTTTCCAGTGAAAGTATACAAAGATGCCCAGATGAAATTCTTCTCTCCTTATATAATATCAGAGAAAAGAATTTACTACAAGCATCTCTTATTTTCTAGGTTCCTTCAGGAAACTTCTAAATCTTCCATGATATGCCAAAAATAACTCAGTCCAGAATCAAGGACGTAAACATCATGTTATTGTAAACATGTTGAACATTCCAGAAGTTATTTTTGGAAACAAAGTAAATATAGCTATTTATGGAAACATAGTAAACATGATGTTTAAAATAATTGAACACCCTGTTATATAACACTTCCCCTCTGTCACGTCCCTGTTTTATCTTGAATATATTTTACATGTACATAGTATAAAAAGAAGTTTGTATCGATTTTTATTAACCAGGTTAGATTAATGCATTTGTAACTGGAGCGCTGATTATGATAGTTTTACTTTTTAAGCAAGCAGGTACACTTCAGCTTTCAAGTTACGGTATTACGGTAATCACGAGATAGTTATGCTGAGGGTGTATTTGATTATTCACGTCTATATACTTGAGCGGTTACCAGAACACTATATATTCCGAGTGAACCTAGGTTTGTTGATCAATATCTTCACTGTTCTGGGATTGATTTTCGTCTCAAGGCTATCTTTTGAAAGGGGAGACAATTTTCTGTCGTAATTTTGCAGTTTTGTAGCGTTCCGAGAGAAAAATGTTTTTTTTTTTTGCTTCATAATTTTAGCAGTTGCTGTGTGAAACTTTGCACCGTTCGGACAATCGAACAGGTTATTTTAAATCTTGACTATCACGGTATTCTTGTGAATATTATTTTTAGATCTTGAATTTTACGGATTACTTGTGGACACAATGTTTCAAAACGTGCCACATTACTATAAAAGTTCCCTGGTTGAATAGAACGATACACACTACAAATTCATTTCATCGAAGACTGATCCTTGTCTTCCTTTTTCTAATCTTCATGTTGTGTTGTATCTGGGGAATCTGACCATGGTAAGTCAATAATTTATTTTAATTTTATTCTTGCAATATTCTTGCTCGTCTTTACCGCAGCTAAAATTCGAGTAGGTAAATTTATTGCTTTACTATGTTGCGATTTTATGTATCATTCGTACTTACAAACCCGGCATGATAAGTAGATAGACCCTGATCAGATTGTATACTTTGGTTATATGTGTAGACCCTGATCAGACGAATAAGCCGTGTCGGGTGTGTAAACTATAAACCGAATAGGGAGGTTAAGTTTGATCGATTCTATAGATCCTGATCAGTCTGGTGAGTCTGATAGGTTCTGTAGACCCTGATCAGAAAGCAATCATTAATATTTTTATTTGAATAAGATAAATGGATATTACATATTCTCATCTGACATGTACATACCAGACATATACGCTTAAATGTAAGACACAGTTAGGCGTTATGTTGTTATGTTAACCGCACACACCGTACATATACGCGTAAAAGTACGCTACCGTTTGGCGTTATGTTAACTGCATGCACATTCATTAGTTAGCGCGATTTACACAAATAACAAAGACTATATTCACCTTGAACACATATACAGAGGTCCTTTTTATTTTAATCACAAGTCTGTTTACTAGAATATTTTACGGTGAAATGGCTCAAGCAGCGAGGAGTCATGTTTACGGTGAAATGGCTCAAGCAGCGAGGAGTCATGTTTGAGGCTATGACGATGGCATGTTGATATTGTACCCAATGATTACGTGGGGACGATATGTGATCGTGTAATCATTGTGGTATAATGGCAGTTATAATTTATTTTAGCCTTTAGCGTTCTAAAGGGATTCTTACAGTGGAAGGCGCATGGGTTCTTCCTGTAAGAATGTGTAATCGTCGAGATGTCATTCTTCCGATTAGTTCATACGGATGTCATATATATTCTGACTGAGTGTCTGCCTGTGTTAGATTTTTTTTTACAATATTATATGTCATTAACAGCGTCCATTTGGTTTTAGGATCTGATTTTGCTATATAATAATCAATTGCAACGGACTCGTCGCATTTATAACATTTGGCGTACACACTCTGTATATCTAGTGGAAATTAATAAGGAAATATCTTATCATGTTTGATATCGAGAGTTCTAGGACATGATACTTATTTTCAGGTCCCGTATCCATATCCGTATCCGTTTATGTATCTGTTTCACCACTGTTATCGTCGCTATGATTGACCATCAAATGTTTTCCGGCAAGTTTTGTTCAAAGTTCTATAGGAACAAGTGTTAGTGATAACCGGAAATATCATGGAGGATACATCCGTGGACAGTTATGTAATTACTTCAAATTTATATTATATTTAATTATGGAAATATAATTAAATAGTTTTTTCAGATTAGGAAGTTAAACAGTACCTACGGATTATGAAAGCGTCGGAACATAGAAATTGGAACATTGAAATTTGAACTTTAATTATAGTTTTTTTTTTTTAACTTTTTAAATACATGCTTGTTTTTATTTTACAAAGTGTTGTGTTTATCCTCTGATTGCTTGTGATTGCGTCTAGTCCATCGTCACCGTGCCCAACGCTCGTCCGATCACGTGACACCCTCTTCAAGGAAAAGAAAGATTTATGAAATAAAGCTTTCTTTTGCCATAAAATTATCATAAAATAAAATACTGATAAAAGCAATTACTACCTTACATACAGCAAGTTACAGGAAACCACAGATCAAGACATCATGCTCTAGATATGGCATCAGGAATAATATTATCTTTTCCCCTGATATGCCTGATGTCAAGATTGTATTCCTGTAACAACAGGCTCCATCTGAGCAACCTCTGATTTTTGTTTTTCATCTTATGGATGAAAGTCAGCGGATTGTGATCGCTGAAAACAACTATAGATGAGGACGAAGAAGTCAGATAAACTTCAAAATGTTGAAGAGCAAGAATGAGAGACAAACATTCTTTCTCTACTGTAGAATAATTCTTTTGATGTTTGTTAAACTTTTTGGAAAAGCAACAAACTGGATGATCCACACCATTGCTATCCTCTTGCAGCAATACACCACCCGCACCAACATCACTCGCATCTACGGCCAACTTAAATTCTTTATTAAAATTCGGTGCCAAGTGAACCGGCTCACTTCTCAGTATGGCTTTCAGTTTATCAAAGGCATTCTGACAATCACTGGTCCACTTAAACCTCATTCTTTTACTGAGTAAATTAGTCAGTGGCTCAGCAATGACAGAAAATTTATTACAGAATTTTCTGTAATAACCGGCCATACCAAGAAACCTCATCAGTTGTCTTTTGCATGTGGGCACCGGAAAATTTGAAATAGCGTCAACTTTAGCCTCTATAGGTTTAACCTGACCATGACCCACAACATGTCCTAGAAATGTTAAAGTTGCATGACAGAATTCACTTTTAGCAAGGTTTATTGTCAATTTTGCTTCACTTAGTTTATCAAAGAATGCTTTGATAGTTCCAAGATGGTGATTCCATTCATCACTGTATATGATGGCATCATCGATGTGAGCATCGCAATGCTCGATTCCAGCTATTATGGTGTTGATTAAGCATTGAAATGTTACTGGAGTTTTTCATTCCGAAAGGCATTACTTTGATTTTGATTGTGTTGGGGTTTAACGACACGTCAACCCTTGAGGGTCATTTTGTGTCGTCTCCCAGAGAAAGGGAGAAAAGAGATAGAAGAGAGAGTAGAGGAGATGAAAGAGAGGGACAGGGAAGAAAGAGGAACAGGAATGAAAGTGAAGAAACAGAAGAAATAAAAACATTCCCCCTCTACCCTTACCCACTACAAGGATAGCGGGCATTGCCCAACTGTAAGCCAATATCAGTTGGACGCCCCAGTGATGTAAGATACACAGCACCTTCGCACCACCCGACCACCCCATAAAGGCATTACTTTATAGTGATATAATCCATCAGGAGTAACAAATTCTGAGACCTCTTTGGCTCTTTCTGTGAGAGGAATTTGCCAAAATCCTTTCAGAAGATCAAATTTAGTTATATATTTTGAATTTCCAATTTTGTCAATACAGTCATCCATTCTTGGTATGGGAAAAGTGTCTGTTTTACTCAAATTATTGACCTTCATGTAATCAGTGCACATCCGATATGTTCCATCAGGTTTTGGCACAAGAATGCAAGGTGAACTCCATTCACTTTGACTTGGTTCAATAAAATCATTGTCCAGCAAATACTGAATTTCCTCCTTAAGATATTTTGTTTTGTTGGGTTCATTCTATATGGATGTTGTTTGACAGGTTGTGAGTCCTCAACATTCACATCATGATAAAATTTGTCAGTCCTTGTAGGAATGTCCGGAAAAAAGTGTTCATATTGATAAATTAACTGTTTCAGTTCCTTTCTTTGGACTGGATCTAGGTGTGTAAGTTTCTGGTCGAGATCCTTTAGAATGTTAGAATTCTGGAGTTTTGATAAAGCAGGATCAGATTTGATGAAGTTCATGTCTTCAGAGTTCATTTCACTTTGTTCCTGAGGGACTGAACTAACAACACTAATTGGTGTAACAGAAGAGCTATCCCTATCTATGTATTGTTTAAGCATATTAACATGACATAACTGTATTTGTTTGCGTCTCCCAGGAGTGTTTACAATGTACTTTACATCACTAATCATTTTATCTACAGTGTAAGGGCCGTAATACCTGGCTTGCAATGGTTTGCCAGGAATAGGCAAAAGAGCAAGTACCCTGTCTCCAGGCATGAATTTTCTTTCTTTTGAATTTTCATCATACCAACGCTTCATTTTCCTTTGTGCTGACTTAAGATTGGTCAGAGCAGCCTCACAAGCTCTAGACAGTCTGTCTTTAAAATCTGATACATATTGAAGTAAGTTCAGAGAACTGTCATCATTTGAGAGAAATTTCTCTTTCAAAAGTTTCAAAGGTCCACGCACAGTGTGGCCAAATACCAGCTCAAATGGGCTGAAACCAAGAGATTCCTGAACAGATTCTCTAACAGCGAACAACAACAAATGGATGCCCTAATCCCAATCTTTTTCAGTATCGAAGCAGTATGATCTGATCATATTTTTCAGTGTCTGATGAAATCTTTTAAGGGCACCTTGACTTTCAGGATGGTAAGGTGACGATTTATACTGAGTAATGCCCAACTCATGCATGACCTGCTGAAAAATTCCAGACACGTAATTTGAGCCCTGTTCCGACTGAACGGACTTTGGGAGACCTACAAATGTAAAAAACTTTACCAAAGCCTTGACAATGTTCTTAGTTTTAATATTCCTAAATGGAATGGCTTCTGGGAAACGTGTAGAAGCACACATTATAGTGAGAAGATATTCATTACCTGACTTTGTTTTGGGCAAGGGACCAACACAGTCAATAATTATTCTGCTAAAAGGTTCATCAAAAGCAGGTATGGGCTGTAAATGAGCTTTTGGTATTGTCTGGTTGGGTTTTCCTACCATCTGACAAGTATGGCAAGATTTACAAAATTGAGAAACGTCAGATTTTAACCCTGGCCAGTAAAAATGGTTAAGAATTTTGTGATAGGTCTTATTTATACCTAAATGACCTGACATGGGAGTGTCATGGGCCAAGGTTAAAATTTCAGGGCGATAAACCCTTGGAACCACTATTTGGTGGTTAACAGTCCACTCGTCTTCTGCTGAGACATCAGGAGGACGCCATTTTCTCATTAAAATGCCATTTTTGACATAAAAACAGACTGGGACTTGATCTATTTCTTTCTCGTCAAAAGCCCTTTCAAATATAGGCAAAATTTCAGGATCATTATGCTGTTCCTTACAAAGCTGTGACCTTGACACCAAGTCATGACTTTGACCTTCGTCATTTAATATTGCAGAGTAATGACTGGACTCTGACTTGTTACGTAACGCTGTCTGTCTGTCAGACAAGCTGGATGAAAGAGAATTTGTAATCTCATGTTTAAAAGACTGACCCAAAAAGGTATCAGTTAAATCAATGTCCCCATCATTCCGTTTTGCTTTCTTTGCCATGGCCCTTGTAACGGCACAAGATGGGTAAAGATCAGGGATTTACTGTTCAATGGGATCAGGTGGCTGATCAATGCAAGGTATGTTAGTCAAAAGTGGGTTTACCACAACCTTATCTCCTGCTAAGTCATTGCCCAACAGTAAGTGAACACCTTTAAAAGGTAAAGAAGGTCGAACACCAACAGCCACTAAACCAGTTACCAAGTCTGAGGATAAATAAATGTTATGAAGAGGAACATTAACAAATCCACACTCTACACCCTGAATAAGGACACTTGTCCCAGAAGAAGTCTTCTCAGAAAAAAGGAAGAGTATCTGCTAAAATAAGGGATTGAGAAGCTCCAGTATCTCGTAAGATTTTAATTGGGGTAGACTGGGCATAGTCACTATTTAGTGACACAAAACCATCTGATAAGAATGGTTCATAAATCTCCATAACAGAATCAGTCTCAGGCCTTTTGGTCTGGATAGGATCTTCCTCCTTAACACATGACTGTGGTTTTGACCGTAAAGAGGTAAGGCCAATACGTTTAAGCCCCTCTTCTTTTTCTTTCTTTCTTTTCAAATGTAAACATTCAGATATAATATGACCGGTCCTTTTGCAATAATTGCAATTGGTTGAGATAAGGGATTTTGATCTTTATTTTCACCAGAAGGTTTGGGTTTGGGAGTAATTGTTTGGCTATGACTACCAGGTGGATTACTAGGACTATGTTTGGATCCTGAATGTGGGAAAAACGGTCTTCTAGAGGGATTTGACTTATTAATAAAGGAAACTTTATGTGTTAAAGCATAATCATCTGCAAGTCGAGCTGCAGCTTCCAAAGTTTCAACCTGTTTCTCATCTAAAAAGGACTTAATGTCTGAATTTATGCACCTTTTGAACTCCTCTACAAGCATGAGCTGCCTAAGTTTTCCATGATCGGAGCCAATTTTCTTTGAAGAGCACCACCTATCAAATAGCTGTTCTTTAGTTCTAGCAAATTCTACATGGGTCTGCTCATTTTCTTTCTTACAGTTCCTAAATTTTTGCCTGTAAGCCTCAGGGACCAACTCATAAGCCTTAAGAATTAATTCCTTTACAGTATCATAACTGGAGCTCTGCTGGACAGTCAGCTGAGTATAAATTTCTCGAGCCTTCCCAATTATAACACTTTGCAAAAGCAAGGTCCAATGCTCCTTTGGCCATTTTAAATTTTCTGCTACTTTTTCAAAATGAAGAAAATATTTGTCAACCTCTTTTTCTTGAAAAGGGGGAACTAATCTGATGTGTTTGGTAATGTCAAAATGAACGCCAGAGTCTAAAGGTTGCCGTTTTACCGTCATGTTTTGCATTTCTAATTCTTTCATTCTTAATTCTGCATCAAATTTTATTTTTTCCCTTTCTATCTGAATTTGTTTTTCTTTTTCTTACTCTCTCTCTTCCATTTCCATTCTTTCTTTCTGCACTCTTTCTTCCATTTCCATTCTTTCTTTCTGAACTCTTTCTTCCATTTCCATTCTTTCCTTCTGCATTTGTCTTTCTTGTTCCAATCTTAATTTTTCTAACTCACTTTGCTTCTGAATTTCAAGCTCTTGCATTTGCAAACCTGTCTGAGTTACGAGAACAAGAGACAAAGCAGAAGAATCAAGAATTTCCTTATCAACCAAAAACTGAACCAAAATATTTTTTATTTCCTGTTTTAACATAGACTTATTTACAGAAGGCACTTCATATTGAGCAGCAATGTCCAACAAATCTGACTTTTTGGCCAAATTTAACAGCGCCTGTGAAGGCGCGGCTAAGAAAGCTTGAAGGTCAAATGACATGATTGCTTTTTGTTGGTTTTATCAAGTAAATTTATCAGTCAGAGTTTATTTATTGATATTTTTCAAAAGTCGATACTTTTTTTTGTTATTATTATATTTTTTTTGGAAAGTCAATACTTGTTTTTTTATCAAATAAAGATTTTTATATTTACTGAAATTTTTTAAAAGTCAGTACTTCTTTTATAGCAAACAAATATTTTTTTTCTTTAAAAATCAATATTTGTTTTCTTTAAAAAACTCAAACTTGTTTTAGCTCAAGAAAATGTTCGATCCCGGACGAGCCCCCAATTTCTGTTACGAGCCAGGCGTAACGAGAAAGAAATGAAAGTGAAACCAGCAACAAGCTTTAAATTATTAACAATATTTATTCACACAAAAAAATGAGACAAGATTCAAAACAAAATAATGTAAGTAAACAGTACCTTTCAAGTTTATGTCACAAAGTCCCTAAAAAATAATCCGCAAGAATTTATAAAACAAATCCTTTGAATATCAGTTTCTGATCCCACAATTTAAAGTTCCTGAATTCAGAATTTAAGTCCAGAATGAATAAAATATTAAAGTAATCCAGTATAGAATAATTTCCAGTGAAAGTATACAAAGATGCCCAGATAAAATTCTTCTCTCCTTATATAATATCAGAGAAAAGAATTTACTACAAGCATCTCTTATTTTCTAGGTTCCTTCAGGAAACTTCTAAATCTTCCATGATATGCCAAAAATAACTCGGTCCAGAATCAAGGACGTAAACATCATGTTATTGTAAACATGTTGAACATTCCAGAAAGTTATTTTTGGAAACATAGTAAATTAAGCTATTTATGGAAACATAGTAAACATGATGTTTAAAATAATTGAACACCCTGTTATATAACAACAAAAAATAAATAATTAAGTATTTTACTGATTTTTATTTTATCGAAACATGTATTTAAGAATAAATATTTATATGGTTTTGAATATTAATACATGAATTTTATCATTTGTATATTAGTTATTTTTGATTATTGACTCATAAGATGGCATTTTTGTTCATGTGTATATTCATTTTATTTTTGTGTTATTTTCTGTCACTCATTTTAAATAAGTATTTGTTGGCAAAAATTCAAGAAAACATTATTAATTTTTGCCACATAGGGTCTAATCATTCTGAAGTAATTATTAAATATGACATACTGTTGATGTTTAGAGTCTTTGAGAGTTGCATTTTAAAGTGAACACTTAGTATCTCTTCTTGTGCAGATCTATGCTGTTATAATGAGACCGAAAGACTGTTGAAAGTGACGTTAAACAGATCAGGTGTACTGTCCCAGTCAGCATTCTACGTAAATCTATATCGGGCCGTCATCGGCCCGTCAGGGTAGCTGACGGGCCGATGACGGCCCGATGTAGATTTACGTAGAATGCTAGCTGGGGTGTTTACTGAATTCTTGTTGCGGGTCATGTGCCTTATTCGGAAGACCATTTGACTGCATTGTATGAGGTGGTGTTACGCAACAACTAAACAAAATTTTAGCCGTGTTAGGTTTGGATACAGTGATGTATGTTTATGCCCACCGGTAATTTATTACTGATCATTCCAAAAATGTGCTTCTTTTATGTTTTTTGATGCTTTTTTTGTTCATCTGTGTTATGATTATCTTTTACTAGTATATGTGCATATAATTTGGTAGGGTTCAGAAAACTTAAACGTTAGACCTATATCTACCATCACACCAAATATAAACGAAATCCATCGAAGGGTCTTTATAATGTAAGGTCTTATAAGGGGTATACAAAAGGCTATGTAAAAGTTAATGCATTAGAGTGCGGTAAGTAAAATGTTTGACGCATATCAGGGATTTGAGAAGATAGTTGCTGTTTTGTATTACACTAACAAACTACAGTTCTCGGGTCGTAACTGGATGTACTAGTATGCACATTAGTTACTGTGTAAAAGCAATTGTCCGATGTAGAAAAAAAACAGGATGGAATATCAGGCGACAGGTTCACGTTTTAGCATATGAAAAACGTATTGCGATATGTTGAATTCAAAGCTAGCTAAATGATTGTTTTCATATGTCAAATTAGTTTGTTGACCCGTTGCAATCATGTATGCAAAATAGCCAAAGGAAAATCGTCTATTTGTTCTTTATTTCCTCGAAATCATATTGGCAAAGTAGCCTGAGGAAAAATATTTATAGCCATGTTTGAAGTAAACCAACTTGAAGTCTTCTTCCTCGTACATATTGATTTATGCTAGTTATTTGGCTAGTTCTGGGTAAAGATAACGATTTCCAAATAACTGGCTGAACAAAACTTGATTTTTTTTTTGCTGAACAGAATACTATCCTTCATTGAAATACCGCACTAAAGAATTTGCCATTCGCTTTTGGTTATCTGCCATTGCAATGACTGTGGAATACACCACTGATTTGGCTAGTTCCTAATAGTTTTGCTAGTTCCGAATAACGACTGAGGAATCTATAAAAAATCCCTCGGATAATGCAAAAGCCTCTAAATATTACTTTATTATGTGTAAAAGAGAAAAATAATTCAATATTAAGACATTTGTCACAAAGGAACAGGTACAGGTTCACAAAGACCAAACAAGAGGACCATGATGGTCCTATGTCGCTCACCTGAGCAAACAGCTTTGCATACTTACTGCTGAAGTTTCAGCCAAGTTCACTGCTCTAAGATTTTTGTATAAATTTTATAGCCCTGCTCCCCAGCGGCCATGTTTTTTTCAAGCATCATGATGGTTTGAACTGAATCTTGATAGAGGGTCACCAAAGGAACAATTCTGCCAAGTTATATTGAAATCGGTCTAGTGGTTTCTAACAAAACGATTTTTTAAATGTTTTATATAGCTATATATGGAAAATAAGCCCCACCCCCTAATGGCCATGTTTTTTGACGAATCATGACAGCTTGAATAAACTTGGTAGAGGGTCACCATAGTAATATCCCTGCAAAGTTATATCGAAATCGGTTCAGTGGTTTCTGACAAGAAGAATTTTAAAGTTTTCTATGCATATATATAGGGAAAATAAGCCCCGCCCCCTGGCGGCCATGTTTTTTGATGTATCATGACGGCATGAACAATCTTGGTAGAGGGTTACCAAAGAAACATTCCTGCCAAGGGATATTAAAATCGGTCGAGTGGTTTCTGACAAGAAGATTTTTAAACTTTTCTATATAGATATATAGAGAAAATAAGCCCCACCCCCTGAGGGACATGTTTTTTGACGAATCATGACAACTTGAACAATCCTGATAGAGGGTAAACAAGGGAACAGTTCTGCTAAGTTATAATGAAATCGATCCAGTGGTTTCTGACAAGAAGATTTTTAAAGTTTACTATATATATATATATATATATATATAGGGAAATATAGCCCCACCCCTGGCAGCCACGTTTTTTGATGAATCATGACGACTTGAACAATCTTAGTAGAGGGTTACAAAAGAAACATTTCTGCAATGTTATACTGAAATCGGTCCAGTGGTTTCTGACAAGAAGATCATTAAATTTTCCTATATAGATATATAGGGAAAATAAGCCCCGCCCCCTTAGCGGTCATGTTTTTTGACAAATGACGGCTTGAACAATCATGATAGAGGATCACCAAGGAAACATTTTTGCCAAGTTATATAGAAATCAGTCAAGTGGTTTCTGACAAGAAGATTTTTAAAGTTTTCTATATAGATATATAGGGAAAATAAGCCCCGCCCCCTGGCGGCCGTTGTTTTTGACGAATCCAAATGGCTTGAACAATCTTGGTAGACGATCACCAAAGAAACATATCCGGTAAAATAAAATTGAAATCGGTCCAAGAAATTTTTTAAAGTTTTCTATAGATATTTAGGGAAAATAAGCCACGCCCCCTGGCGGTCATGTTTTTTGACGAATCCAAATGGCTTGAATAATCTTGGTAGGGGATCATCAAAAAAACATTTCTTCAAAATTACATTGAAATCGGTCCAGTGGTTTCTGACAAGAAGATTTTAAAATTTTTCTATATAGATATATAGGGAAAACAAGCCCCCCCCCCCCCACCCCCGGCGGCCGTGTTTTTTGACAAATCAAAATAGCTTGAACACTCTTGGTAGAGGATCACCAAAGGAACATTTCTGCACAATTATGTTGAAATCGGTGCAGTGGTTTCTGACAAGAAGATTTTTTAAGTTTTCTAAATAGATATATAGGGAAAATAAGCCCCGCCCCCTGGCGGCCATGTTTTATGACGACTCCAGATGGCTTGAACAATCTTGGTAAAGGATCACCAAAGGAACATTTCTGCAAAATTATATTGAAATTGGTCCAGTGGTTTCTGACAAGAAGATTTTTTATGTTTTTAATATAGATATATAGGGAAAGTAAGCCCCGTCCCCTGGCGTCCATGTTTTTTGACGAATCCAAATGGCTTGAACAATCTTGGTAAAGGATCACCAAAGGTACACTTCTGCAAAATTATATTGAAATTGATCTGTTGGTTTCTGACAAGAAGATTTTTAAAGTTTTCTATATAGATATATAGGGAAAATAAGCCCCACCCCCTGGCGGCCATGTTTTTTGACAAATCCAAATGGCTTAAGCAATCTTAGTAAAGGAGCATCAAAGAAACATTTCTGCAAATTATACTGAAATCGGTCCAGTGATTTCTGACTAGAAGATTTTTAAAGTTTTCTATATAGATATATAGGGAAAATAAGCCCCGCCCCTTGGCGGCCGTGTTTTATGACGAATCCAAATAGCTTGAACAATCTTGGTAGAGAATCACCAAAGAAACGTTTCTGCAAAATTATATTGAAATCGGTTTAGTGGTTTCTGACAAGAAGATTTGTAAAGTTTTCTATATAGATATATAGCAAAAATAAGCCCCGCCCCCTGGCGTCCATGTTTTTTGACGAATCCAAATGGCTTGACCAATCTTGGTAAAGGATCTCCAAAGGAACATTTCTGCAAAATTATATTGAAATTGGTCCAGTGGTTCCTGACAAGAAGATGTTAAAAGTTTTCTATATAGAAATATAGGCAAAATAAGCCCCGCCCCCTGGCGGCCATGTTTTTTGACAACTCCAAATGGCTTGAACATTCTTGGTAGGGATCACCAAAGGAACATTTCTGCAAAATTATATTGAAATCGGTCCAGTGGTTTCTGACAAAAAGATTTTAAATGTTTTCTATATAGATATATAGGGAAAATAAGCCCCGCCCCCTGGCGGCCGTGTTTTTCGACGAATCTAAATGGCTTGAACAATCTTGGTAGAGGATCCCCAAAGGTACACTTCTGCAAAATTATATTGAAATTGGTCCATTGGTTTCTGACAAGAAGATTTTTAAAGTTTTCTATATAGATATATAGGGAAAATAAGCCCCGCCCCCTGGCGGCCATGCTTTTTGACAAATCCAAATGGCTTGAACAATCTTAGTAAAGGAGCACCAAAGCAACATTTCTGCAAAATTATATTGAAATCGGTCCAGTTGTTTCTGACAAGAAGATATTTAAAGTTTTCTATATAGATATATAGGGTGAATAAGCCCCGCCCCCTGGCGTCCGTGTTTTTTGACGAATCCAAATGGCTTGAACAATCTTGGTAGAGGATTACCAAAGGAACAATTTTGCAAAATTATATTGAAATCGGTTTAGTAGTTTCAGAAAAGAAGATTTTTTAAAGTTTCTATATAGATATATAGCGAAAATAAGCCACGCCCTCTGGCGGCCATGTTTTTTAACGAATCCAAATAGCTTGGACAATCTTGGTAGAGGATCTCCAAAGAAACTTTTCTGCAAAATTATATTGAAATCGGTCCAGTGATTTCTGACTAGAAGATTTTTAAAGTTTTCTATATAGATATATAGGGAAAATAAGCCCCGCCCTCTGGCGGCCGTGTTTTTTGATGAATCCAAATAGCCTGAACAATCTTGGTAGAGGATCACCAAAGGAACGTTTCTGCAAAATTATATTGAAATCGGTTTAGTGGTTTCTGACAAGAAGATTTGTAAAGTTTTCTATATAGATATATAGCAAAAATAAGCCCCGCCCCCTGGCGTCCATGTTTTTTGACGAATCTAAATGGCTTGAACAATCTTGGTAAAGGATCACCAAAGGAACATTTCTGCAAAATTATATTGAAATCGGTTCAGTCGTTTCTGACAAGAAGATGTTTAAAGTTTTCTATATAGATATATAAGGAAAATAAGCCCCGCCCCGTGGCGGCCATGTTTTTTGACAACTCCAAATGGCTTGAACATTCTTGGTAGGGATCACCAAAGGAACATTTCTGCAAAATTATATTGAAATCGGTCCAGTGGTTTCTGACAATTAGATTTTTAATGTTTTCTATATAGATATATAGGGAAAATAAGCCCCGCTCCCTGGCGGCCGTGTTTTTCGACGAATCTAAATGGCTTGAACAATCTTGGTAGAGGATCTCCAAAGGTACACTTCTGCAAAATTATATTGAAATTGGTCCATTGGTTTCTGACGAGAAGATTTTAAAGTTTTCTATATAGATATATAGGGAATATAAGCCCCGATCCCTGGCGGCCATGCTTTTTGACAATTCCAAATGGCTTGAACAATCTTACTAAAGGAGCACCAAAGCAACATTTCTGCAAAATTATATTGAAATCGGTCCAGTTGTTTCTGACAAGAAGATTTTTTAAGTTTTCTATATAGATATATAGAGTGAATAAGCCCCGCCCCCTGGCGTCCGTGATTTTTGACGAATCCAAATGGCTTGAACAATCTTGGTAGAGGATCACCAAAGGAACATTTCTGCAAAATTATATTGAAATCGGTCCAGTAGTTTCAGAAAAGAAGATTTTTTAAAGTTTTCTATATAGATATATAGCGAAAATAAGCCACGCCCCCTGCGGTCATGTTTTTTAACGAATCCAAATAGCTTGAACAATCTTGGTAGAGGATCTCCAAAGAAACATTTCTGCAAAATTATATTGAAATCGGTCCAGTGGTTTCTGACAAGAAGATTTTTTTAAAGTTTTCTATATAGATATATAGGGAAAATAAGCCCCGCCCCCTGGCGGCCGTGTTTTTTGACGAATCCAAATGGCTTGAACAATCTTGGTAGAGCATCACCAAAGGAACATTTCTTCAAAATTATATTGAAATCGGTTTAGTGGTTTCTGACAAGAAGATTTTTTAAGTTTTTAGTTAAAATATCTATTTTTAGCTCCTGTGACCCAGATATGCAATGGACCGAAACCATTTGAACAACTTTGAAAGAGGATCAACCAAGGATCATTTCTGTGAAGTTTGGTCAAAATCCAGTCAGTGGTTTAGGAGGAGATGTTGTTTAAAGATTGTGGACGGACGGACAGACGGACGACGACGACGGACGGTGAGTGATCACAGTACCTCACCTTGAGCCTTCAGCTCAGGTGAGCTAAAAACCCCTTTAAGTCAAATCGCATACTCATGGCATATCGATTTGTCGGCATGTACAACCCCCTGAGCTCTTTTTTTCCTGATTTGATTTAATTATATTTCCAATGTAAAATATTTCAGTGATATTTAAGAAGTTGCAATGGTCCTTCTTACCCCCTTCTGGAGTCAAAAAATAAAATAAGCTTGCTATGGAAAGATGACAGGTTCACCTTTGAGCATATGAAAAACGCATTTTGATCTGTTGAATTCAAAGCTTGCTAAATGATTGTTTTAATATGCCAAATTAGTTTGTTGACCCGTTGCAATCATGTAGGCAAAATAACTAAAGGAAAATTGTGCATTTATTCTTTATTTCATCGAGATCATATTGGCAAGTTCCGGGTAAAGATATGCTTTATAACGATATCTAAACAACTGGCTGAAGAAAACTAGATTTTTTTTTTTTTTTTTTTTTTTTTTTTTAGCTGGTACAGAGGTACAGAATACTATCCTTGATTGAAATACCGCACTAAAGAATTTGCCATTCGCTTTTGGTTATCTCCTCCTTCAATGACTGTAAAATACACCACTGATTTGGCTAGTTTCAAATAGTTTTGCTAGTTCCGAATAACGACTAAGGAATCTGTACAAAATCCCTCGGATAATGCAAAAGCCTCTAAATATTACTTTATTCATTACGAAAACACGCCCATTCAAATGTATAAAAAATTTTACATCCAAAAACTGAGCATTTTCAGATAAAAAAAAACTCTGATATTTTTCATATTTCTGCTCAAAACATAGATTGTGGGTACTCGTTAGAACCGCCTTGGTGAGGCGGTTCTAACGGGTACCCACAATCTATGTTAATGAGCAGAAATAAGAAAAATAATGTATACCTCTGTAAACCCCAGTTTTACTATATAAAAGTGGGGTTTAAGGGGGTCAAAATTATATGGGCATGTTTTCGTGATGAACTCGACTTGTGCGCGACAGAAAAAAATAATTCGATATAAAGACATTCATCACAAAGGGACAGGTTCACAAAGACCTAAAACCCTGCCCGTTAAGTCAAAGTCGCAGAACTCATGGCATAACAATTTGTCGGCATGTACGGCATGTACAACCGCCTTTCTGCAAGATACTGCGCTCCTATTTTCCTGACTTGTTTTAATAATATTTCCAATGTAAAATATTTCAGTGATGTTTAAGAAGTTGGAAAGGTCCTATTTTCCCCCTTCTGGAGCCAAAAAATAAAATAAATTTGCAGTGAAACTATGTGTTTCTATTGCTACTTAAATTGCTGATGTTAAGCGCTGTGTAATGTCCCTAAAAAGTATCCCAGTACTTCATCAAAGTGCAGATCATATAAGCGACGATATGAGAAAACTTGTCATCGAAGGTTTCAACCAAGGAAGACTCAGCCATAGACAGGCTAACTCAGCCACAGTGATTAGCTTATCTTCGAAGTTTTGATAGGTACTATACTGTTTAGACAACGAACAACAACGGTGCTGATCAGACTGCGCAGATCCACAAACTATGTGTCTTTGTTGTTCAAATATGGCATAAAGCAGGTTATCTTATGGCGATGCTCATATTTTCGCTTCAATCATCTGTCACCTATGTAAGATTCTTTTACGTACACTGCATCGATATGTACACACGTGTAAATATCTTACCCGGAACTAACCAAATCGGATGTACAAATTAGCGATCAACGAATGGTTGAGAACAAGCGTTTTTGTTTAAAATCCTTGGAGGGAGCATTTAAGCAGATGTTAAAAAGTATGTTCCACCCAATAGTTGAAAAAAAAAATGTTTTAATTGACCGTCTACTTAAAGGATATCTGAACGAATATTATTTACACATTTACAAAAATTACGTTATGCGAAGGGTTGCTAGGGGAAATCGGATCGTATTGATCAATAAGGTAGGCTAATATTTCCCATATGAAGACGAATTAATGAACGACAGAACCATACCAATTTTTCCTTTTTAATTTTGAGCGCTGTCGTGTCTTTGATGACGACATTTGCACTTATTCGTAACTACGAGGGTCCTGCAAAAAGTTTTGTCACTGGGTTCGGATTACTTCAGTGCTACGTTTTATCAAACATATTTTTATTACAAACCTTCAAAGTATTCCCCCTTTACTGAAACACATTTTTGTAACTATTTACCTAGTCGCGAAAAGCAGATAAATAGTCTTCTTTTGGTATCTGTTGGAGAGACTGATAAATAGCGCTGCCAAGAGAACTTCTGGACATATACTTATTTCCAGGAAGCATTTTCTTAAGGATTGGAAATAAAAAGAAGTTACAGGGACTCAGGTCAGATGAATAAGGTGGATAGTGTAAAACTTCCACCTTTTCAGAAGCCAAAAATGACTTAACAACCTCACACGTATGTCATGTTAAAGGTGGACTCCTAACCATCCTTTGCTTGGTCGTTTCTTATTGTAAAACTCTTTCACTTTCTTCAGTATAGAATTCTTGTAGAATCGGCCAGTGACTGTATGACCAGATGAACAATGCACTTGAACGACTGGCCCACTTGAATTAAAGAAAATTGCGTACAACATCTTTTTCGAACTTATAATTCTCTTGGCAATACATGGGCGTTTTTGATCTTTTCGCTTCCATTGCTTATTATCGCCCAGGTTTCATCAACTGTTAGCAAGTTAGAAATAACCCAACTATTACAGCCTTTGTATGTTTTCAATAGTTCCCGGGCACCTTTAAGGCGTTGTGTCTTTTGTTCCTCAGTAAGCAAATGAGGTACCCACCTAGCGCAAACCTTTCTCAGGTCCAAACGCTTTTTCAGAATTGTTTGCAAACTGCCTTCTGTTATGCCAGTACAACAAGCAATATCTTTGACAGACAATCGCGCATCCTGTTCGACTACAGTCTTTACAGCAGCGATGTTAGCCTTTGTAACAGAGTTTTAGGCTTTGCAGGACGGGTATCATCTTCAACAGAAAATTTCCTCGCTTTAAAAGCTTCAACCCACCTAAAAACTGTGCGCATTGAAATGGTCTGAGCTCCATTTATACCACAAATGTCATTAAATATCTGCTTTGAATCTATATTAAGCCTAATGCGGCATTTAATATAGCTACGAATTTCAGTCTTCTGGTCCATGTTCCAATGTAGGTCACTGTATATGACTGCATCTATTTCAATTTGAAATAACTCGGTCAGATGGAAAGGAATTTGCACGAAATAAACGGGTATCGTTAGCTATTCAACACACCATTCAAGTGCAGTGACGCATTTTAAAATATACCTGGGATAAAACTAAGGAAGCCTATTGGTGACAGAACTTTTTGCACGACCCTCGTATATTATTTCAGAACATTGATCCTGAGGGTTGGTTCAGGTAGGATAGTTAGTCTATTGCATCTATTTCAATTTGAAATAACTCGGTCAGTTGGAAAGCAGTTTGCACGAAATAAACGGGTATCGTTAGCTATTCAACATACCATTCAAGTGCAGTGACGCATTTTAAAATATACCTGGGATAAAACTAAGGAAGCCTATTAGTGACAGAACTTTTTGCACGACCCTCGTATATTATTTCAGAACATTGATCCTGAGGGTTGGTTCAGGTAGGATAGTTAGTCACTCTTGTTGAGACGTCTGATCCAGTAGCTTTCACATATTTGGTGCATACTGAATTCAAACAAGTCAGGGATTTATTTAGATTTCTGATACTATCGTGCTAAGCATATCAAACAATCTGGATCTTATTTGCTTTTGTACTCATCTTTATGTATTTGTGATTTTGTTTCGCCGTAAAGTCCCTGCAAACGAACTAAGAGAGTTTGAAAAATCTTGGACAATAATTACCCGACAGTGCAGTTTAACCCATTTACGTCGAATGGACTCTTCTACTACAGCTCTTCGAACCGGTCTATTATCAACAGCAGAGTGTATGGTTAGTTTTTATTATAACTGTTTTATAAAAATTCCTGTATTTAATGCAAACATTGCCGATCCTGATCAGACGCAGCGTTCTGTTGCGTCTGATCTGGATTCTGCATTGTTTGCAAATTACTCTAATTGCGAGTTTCCCGACTGAGATGGGTTAACCAATATACTTCCACCTAGGCATCCACACCAGTTAACCGATCTACACCAATATATCGGGCTATATATAGACGTTTCCTAAAAGAAATATTAAAAAAAAAAAAAAAAAGGGAAAACCCCAGCCTACAAATCTAATATGTTTGAACTATATAAACTATATGGGTATTTTATTTATTTATTTAATTATTTTAATTTTTAACGATCTAGGTTAATATTACAAAGAATTTAATCAATTCTAGATGATCTGACGAAAACTTCATATCCTTTTGGCTAAATACTTGTAATTGATATGTTTCAATACACATTAGAAACACCACTTGTTATTCGAGAGGCTCTTCAATTTACAATGAAATTATATAATCGGTTCAAGTTTTATATGTATATACGTACGTACCCGAGATACTTTCTAACTGACTTTTCTATTCTGCAAGTCAAATGTGTATAATTCTAAATGTTAGTATAACCACCCCATTTGAACAAGAATATTCAGAATTTAAGTTGTCTACTTCAAAAGGAAAGAATTTGCTCCCGAAGTTTTTTCTCTTTTTTTTTTCATTTTGAGTAGACATCTTTTTATAAGGGACATAGAGTGCAGGAAAGGAATCTGAAAGTCACAAAAGTTGCCCACCTTGTAGAAAATGACAGAAAATCTAGCCAGCATATCCTGTACTTTAAAAGACAGTGTCGTCTTGTCAAAATAGACGAACGAAGATTGAAACATTCATGAGAACATCTTATAGTCATCACGTTAGTCATGACAGATCTTATACATGTTTTACTCCCAGCTTGCAATATACTTAACTACATTCGACCGTTAACGGCCCGACAGAAATCTTGTCGGGCCCGACGGGAATATTGTCGGTCCCGTAACTATCCGATAAAGATTTAAGTAGAATGTTGGCTGGGCTTCGTTTAAATGTGCAAGTTACTTGCGAGTGTTTTTTTTTTTTCTTTTCTTTTTTATCCTAGATCCCTGCTCCTGTTGGCCTTTTCACTAGGTAGAGGGATCCAGGGCAAAACATTTGCTATCACTTTGCACTTCTTAATTCTTCTTTCGTCTATTACGTCTTCTTTCGTCTGGGTTGCTACTTACGTAACAAATACCGTATTCCACGCTTGATTCTTTGTTTGTAGGAGTGTCCTGAAACAGTGAGTTCTGATATTAAGTACTCCTTATCATTACGCATATTTTTACCCCAACTACATACGGACATTGTACCGTCCGTTGTACCGTTGACAAAAAATACGCCAGCTATAGAGTGGACCCTATTAACAACGAAAGCATTTGTTCTCAAAGATGTTGCAATTAAAATGAACTTGCAGCAGTAAAGCATCTTTAAAAGGGCTTATTTTATTCTTATTTCCTCATAGAACATATGCTGAGAATCTCATCAGTGAGACGAATCTAACCAATAGCCAAAACATATGTTTCTTGAGGTATTAAATACAATATTCTTGCATAATTTCTGATTAACTGTCGCCTATTGAGGGAAGGTTTCGTTCCAGTCAAATAACTATTACATGTACATTGTATAATAAATTTTGTCGTTCTATCGAGTATCGTTATAGAGAGGGTTGACTGTACTTTTCAGGCGCACCTACTGTACTGCCGGCCCAAGCAGGTCGTTCCTGTTCAGGCAGAACGAGTTTGCATTATGAAAACATGCCTATATAATTTTGACACCCTTCAACCCCACTTTTATATAGTAAAACTGGGGTTTACAGGGGTATACATTATTTTTCTTATTTCTGCTGAAAAACATAGATTGTGAGTACTCGTTAGAACTCGCCGAGTTTCAATATACTTGAATAGGCGTGTTTTCGTAATGCAAGTTAGGCATGTCCAACAACTGGTTTGAAATTAATGTTGACATTTTTTTCTCTTTTCCCAAATACATCAATCATCTACCAGTTGTCATTTCTTCAGTCTGACAAAACGAAAACTTTTAAGGAGGTGACTGCCGTATTTCCTGATGATTGATTTTCAGTTCTTTCAGAGGGCAGGGCAGGACTTTTCTCGTATATATTTTAACACCATTTCTTGCACAATGAAGCGTGCGTATATATACAATCAACCATTTTTATACCGACTAAATTCGTTATAATGATAAAACTCAATAGGGAGGAATATGGACTTCTTCAATGACTAACACAAGAGTATGGTAACAAATTATGGATATATGATGTATAACATAACAAAAATATTAAGTTTTCAAAAGTAAAACATATTTTAACATGCAATACTTAACCTATAGATACATGTAATATGCTATATACTATTCTGATCATACCTTCCACAGAAAAAACAACCGTACAGACGCCCCATACAGTCTTAATCCAGAAGGCCCCTTAAGCAGTCACCTGTGTGACGTCATTCCTCCCGCTAGTTTGATCACATCTCAGTTTCTTTGAATGTTAAGCCATAGAGGTTAGAGCTAAGCGGGGATAGGGAGGCTGGATTATCTTATCTATAGGTTAAGTATTGCTTGTTAAAATATATTTTACTTTTAAAAACTTCATTTTAACTGCACAGTACATTAACCTATAGATAATGTGCTAGAATTAGCATAAAATGGTGGGAAGGAGCTCCTAATTCTAACACTAAACAGGTAGATCCCTTCACTTCTGGATTAACGCTCAGGAAAAACTCTTAGATTAAGCTTATTCTTGATATAAATCCTAAGAATAAGCTCATTCCGACATATATATATATATATATATATATATATATATATATATATATATATATATATATATATATATATATATATATATATATATATTAAATACCTTATTATATGTATTGTAGGGTTTGGAGGCTGTTAATCTTCTTATCTTCTTTATGCATACAAGACACTGTTAACTTGGCCCCCACCACTTTTTGGCCACAACAATTAGGCCCAAATTATGTAGGTTTTGAAGTTGCTGAGACATATCCCTTAGATAGAACTTAGCAAAGGTGGAATATTGATTCCATACAGCTGCTTTTAGAATCTCATTGAGCAAATTTTATCGAAAAAGGACCAAGAGGATGATAGAGCCCTAACTTCATGAGCTTTAAGAAGGGGAAGTCTTTACGGGAGGGTTTCCTGAAGGCAAGCTTAATAGTATAAGCTATCCATCTCGAGACAGAGGATGTAGAAATATCTATCCTCGAGACAGAGGATGTAGAAACACCTCGCACAACAATTTAATTTCACCTACAGATATATAGATGATGTATTGTCTCTGAAAAACACAAAATTTGCAGAGTATTTAGAATTCATCTACCCACGTGAACTTGAAATAAAGGAAACAACGGAGACTTCAGCCTCCTCCTCATACTTGGATTGTTATCTCTACACCGACAATGGAAAGCTTACTACTAGGCTTTACGACAAACGGGATGACTTCAATTTTCCCATCGTTAACTTTCCTTTCCTGAGCAGTAATATCCCTTCTGCACCAGCATACGGCGTTTACGTTTCACAGTTAATCCGTTATGCCAGAACCTGTTCAAATTATCAAGACTTCATGGAGCGTGTGAAAGTGCTCACTCAAAAGTTGTTGAGCCAGGGGTATCAAAAAACCAAACTGGTAGCAACACTTAAGAAGTTCTATGGGAGACATCATGATCTAGTCAATCCCTACAATGTGGCAGTTTCCAGAATTGTTTCTGATGTTTTTGCCAGTGACGCGCCATAAGTAGACTTCCCAAATCCCGGACAAACGCTTCTACCGATATTTCCTTCGTTCAGGCCCATGGGCATGGTGGGCGAAGCTTGCTTCCCAAGTAATGCTTACTATCCGCGGACGCCTGATTACACCCTTTTGTTCTGGGGTCCATGTCTGTTGGTCTGAACATTCTGATTCGTCATTCGTTTATGGATTTATGATTTTGGATTACGGCTTTGGTACCATGACCGCAACTACTTGCCTTTAATTGGTAGAAATAGTCTAGTTCTATTTTGACGGTAAGGTCTAGTCATCTTAAGATAGAATTTTAAGGCTCTTATTGGGCATAAAAGTCTATCCGTGTGTTCCCTTTTGCATATACGAGCTAAATTAGGGATAAGAATAGGATCTGGGCAAATGGACCGAAGCTGATTCTCAGCCAGAAACCCAGTTTGGGCTATCAAAGCTACTGATCCATCAAGATTGATTGAATCTTAAATGATTTGAATGCATTGCCAGGGCATGAATCTCATTACATCTTTTGGCAGGGGCAAGAGCTAAAAGAAAGGCTGTCTTTAACGTTACATGGAGATTAGAACCTTATGTAAAGGTTCAAATGGGGCTTTCTGTAGACAGACTAGGACCCAAGATAAATCCCATTTAGGGGTAGGAGATCATTGTACAGGGCGTTGTAATTCAAAAGATATTAATTCTGACAAGACAGGATTAGATCCGATTCTATTACGAGTCTTAAATTTAAGAGTTAGATATCATAGATCTATAACCCTTAATAGTACTAATCTGATACATTTTCTCAGAGAAAAGGTAAATGAGGAAATCTGCTATAACAATAAGAGGGGCATAGACCGGATTAACCTTCCTTCTATGACACCAACGGGTATATACGCTCCATTTCGCGTCATAGACTTTCTGAGTTTATGTTCGTTTTGATTTGGAGACAAAATTTACAACGTTTTGTGAATTTTTTTTATTTCTAACTGATTGCTTGATAACTCCCAGAGCGCAGAGTATCATCCGGGCCATTGCTTTCCATTCATACATTCTGTAGTATCTAATAATTCTGTTGGCGGACAGGGAAGGCTCTGATCAGACTGCGTGAATGCGTACCATAAAAGGACATTGGCAAATAGTGTAGAACCAGATTAGACGACACAGAACGCGGTGTATAATCAGGTTCTAAACTTTTTTGTGAAATATTGTAATAATGAAAATTAACCAGACACCCTTCTTTTGAAATGGACCTGTCCAAATAGTTAAATTAGAAGAGTTCAGATGGCTTAAATGGATTGATAAAGAAAATGCCAGTCAAAAATACTTTGGAGATTGGTGAAGACAAAAGGTTTGGCATTAAGTTATCGTGCAAATGTACGTCTTCTCAGGCATATTTAACACGAGCAAAAAAAATTTGTCCTATAAAATATGGTATAGAAACTAGAACTTTTCACCAATATACTTTGTGATCACCCGGTGTCTGAATTTTATGCATCTCAACGTGAGAAAACGTACCTTCTGAGCCCCGCTGGCACCAGCTTAACCAATAGAAGTCTGGAGACTCCTAAACGGGTAATGACAAACAGTGCAGATCCAGATCAGACGCCAATTTCTGCGGCGTCTGATCAGGTTTCCATTATTTACAAATAGTTACACCATTTTTCTCTAAGAATATCTTAGTCACATAGCCTGACATACCTGAAATCGAAATTTGAATCTTCCAATATGTAGTGAGGATCTTATGCAGTATGCAATAGGTTAAATAAAATCAATTTGTCAAGATACCAGAATGGGCTACACCTAGTTTTGCAACGAAGCTCTTGTGAACATGGCCTAAGGCGCAAGACGAAAAACGATGTTGTAAACAGAGTACATGTAGGTATGTATATGTACACTGTAAAAGATTCACAATAACTTGATTACAAAGTAACAGTAGGTCATGACGTCACAATGTCCTAGGCATTTGCTGCTACAATTACTAACCTGTTATGTCATGTCCTATTTCATTTGCGTCGATCGCTGAGTTCGATAGCCACATTAGTAAAAGAACACAACAAACGAAGGCAGGAAACATTGTTTTGTCTAAAAACAATAAAGAAATTTATCAATTAACTCCGGTTCTGCTGACCTGCCTTTGCAGACAGGGTAGATCCGCCTCATTTGGCTTCTGAAAACTGATCTGAACGTGTCGATAAATATAGATTTTAACAATTATCTGATATAAACATAATGAGAATCACAGAATAACCAAGCTAGCGCTATATATATATATATATATATGTGTGTGTGTGTGTGTTTGTGTGTGAAGAGTTTTTCCCTACCTGAGCATAGTATCTTTCCTGCCTAAGAGTTCTTTCCAATCAAAGTATAGTCTTTTTGGTACACTGGAATAATCCATGTTCTTGGTCATTGTTAAAATTCCATTAATTAAGGGAAATTGATACACTTTCATGAGAAGTAACGCTCTCAAAATTGTTTTTGCCTCCAAGCCATCACGAAAACATGCCTATATAATTTTGACCGCTTTAACCCCACTTTTATGTAGTAAAACTGGGGTTTACAGGGGTATACATTAATTTTCTTATTTCTGCTCAAAAACATAGATTGTGGTACTCGTTAGAACCGCCTCGACGAGGCGGCTCTAACGAGTACCCACAATCTATGTTTTGAGCAGAAATATGTAAAATATCAAAATTTTTTATCTGAAAATTTTCGTTTTTTGGTGTTAAAGTTTCAAGTATATTTGAATAGGCTTGTTTTCGTAATGCTACTCTGAAAGAACACAATTTGCTTCTCTTAGGCACATTCTTTCCAGCTAGTGTTGATTCTTTTGCAGAACGGCATAAGTGCGCTGGAGCAGTAATAAGGTAACACAGAAGTGTTTCCCTTGCACAAAATGGTGGACCGCCTACCATGTGTAGTATGCCTAACTAAATCTTAGTACACTAAAATATATTTCTGCTGCTTTTTTTGCATATAGTTGAAAAGTCTTGATATCCTTAGAACGGCCGAGAGTTTTGAAAAATGCAGCCAAAATGAGGGTAGGGTTGGATATTTACCTCTGGAATCCAACATAAGCAACAGATCAAAAATAGCTTACTTGCAAACGAAAGTAGAAAGTAGATATGTTATTCTTTACAATCAAGCACTACAAACTCTTTCACAGTGGGAAAATGTATGCGCATTGAGATGCTATCTTTATGCGATTGGATCCCGCATTTTTTCTCCTTTCTCTTTCTCTCTTTCCATCCCTTTCCTTTTGCCTTTTCTTGCGCATTTCGTCTGCTGGGTCATTTGAGCTGCGCTTGATTTGTGTTGACGGGCCTGCATTACAAAGATACAACGGTAAACCGTATATTTTTGGTCCGAAAATTTCACCATTTATTCTCACTTTGAAAGCCTTTTGCTCCCCACTGTGTATATGCTAGAGAACTCGTGTTCATACTAATATTACTCCGCATACTACCGTATTAAATGGAACTAGAACTGGAAGAGTGTCTGTATTAATCTCGCCGTGAGGGTCGTTCAAAACGTGTTGGACAGCAATTACGTATAAATACGCTACCGCCATCGACAGGATATAGAATAGCACACAATGCATGAGTGGGTTACCATACTGAAAATTAGAAAACTGGTACGATAGGGGAAAATACACATCGAAATAGAGGTACTAAGGAAAGGTAGCAACCTTTGACTACAGTCCTTCCAAAGCTTCAACGAGTGTTTTGTTACATGCAAACTGATTTGGATCACGACAGATCAATGCTTTAGAACAGGCCAATAGCAAACCTTTATGTGGCTTAGAGAAATTAGTATATGCCGTAGAATTTCCACCATATTTGTTGACTCTTGCTCACTAGCCCTTTCTGAAAAGGAGCCTGCTCTAAAAGGAAAGAAAATGCTTCCACCGAGAGCAAATTCATTGCTTTCAGAGTTGGCACATGCTCATAAGGGAGGACAAAATGACAGGGTTGAAACTAAACTATTGATATTCGATAGCTCTCCGATCAGTCGGCGATACATTTCGCAAATTTTTTGGTATTAATCAGCGATCGATCGCCTGATGGTCGCCAAAGATGCAGCAACAGGTTTGAGACCGATCGGCGATTAGGCAGCGACTCTTCGCCGATAGATACCCGATCGAAACATGCAGATAGTAAGGGTGCTTTCTTAAACCAAGTCATTATTGCGCAAGTCGTCAGCATGGCGAGCAGTGTTGTAGCTGGTAAACATTCAACGAGTTAACACAAATGCTCCGATTGTTGTCATGATGGTTTACAGGTGGCTGTGACGTCGGAGACGAAGACGGTAATGGTGTAAAACCTTGGATCGCGAGAAGACCACAATATGGGGACTATGAGAATCTGACGAAATGACTGAGTGATGCATGGACATACCTTTTTTTAAACGCTGAACGGCAAGCGACCGTTACACGCATGAAAATGATTTGCAACTGACTGCCGACTAGTCACCAACCAGTTGCCGCGAATTGTCAATTGATCAGTGATCAGTGATCACCGATAAAGTGCCATTCGGTCGTCGATCAATCTCAGTCTGGTCGCAACAAGGTCGCAAGAGTAAATGATCGGTGACTGATTGCCGACATCTGCGCAACTAAGGCAGTCGCAGTGCGTCTTTTGCGAATAACCAACATACGACTGGCGACTGGCATTGGTCTGCGACTGCTTTGCAACTTTGTTGCGACTGCTTCGCGACCTTGCTAAGACGTCTGCGACTGATCGGCGACTGACATTTTTTTTCGTCGCATCGCAGTCGCAAAGTCTATGTAACCGGGGTTTTATGCAAACTGGCGGTAGATCTACCAAGTGTATCAATAGCGTCAGAAGATTACTACTACTAAACAACTTACAAACTGTCATTCCTTTCTAATTTCTGGATCTGGATATACGTAAAAACCAAAAACAAGTTTAACAGAAAAACTTATAATAATCTGGTTCCCTGCTCCCGACGTCACTAAATTATAAAAAAATTCTAGAGCCCACTGAATTTGTATAGATTTACTGAACATTGGGAAACAGGGAACCAGGCTTGTTTGTCTGAAACATGACCTAAGTTGAGTTATAATATACATTATGGAAAGCGCGTAAGGATAAAGGTTGCAAACATGATCATCACAGCTCTGAAACTGATATATCAAATATGATCTACTTGTCGTGTATCGTAGAGCTCGCAAATATTTGAAACACAAGTAAGAAAGACATACAGAAAGCATCACGAAAACATACCTATATCATTTTCACCCCCTTAAACCCCACTTTTATATAGTAAAGCCGGGGTTTTCAGGGGTATACATTATTTTTTCTTATTTCTGCTAAAAACATAGATTGTGGGTACTTGTTAGAACCGCCACAGCGAGGCGGTTCTAACGACAACCCACAATCTATGTTTCGAGCAGAAATATGAAAAATATCAGAATTTGTTATCTGAAAACTCTCATTTTTTGGCGGTAAAATTTTCAGTATATTTGAATAGGCATGTTTTCGTAATGGAAAATCTCCAAATAAGGAGAATGGGTACACTTTCAGGGCAAGTGATTCTATCAAAATTGATTTTGCCTCTTCTGAAAAGGAATCTACTGAAAAAGGAAAGAGTTTGCTCCTCTTTATAGAATTGTATTTTTTTTATCATTTTAGAAGGGCATTGATGTATAGGAACATAAAAAGGAAGGGTACGCAATTCAATAATATTAGCACTATATCGAAGTAAGGGTGCCGTTTTACGGCATCCGCACAAACACATGACGATAGCAGCTGTGAACACTAACACCACTCACAGAAAACGTTATCACAACGTTAACATTTAGTTGTATGAAGGTTTGATTGCAACCCAACGTTGCATAAACGTTACCATGACGTTTTCAATATTTTAGATATGTTGAAACTGTTCTTTGAACGTTCAATTGCCAACATAATCGAAACATATATATCTAACATATTCTATTTCCGTGGATACTTTGCAGTATTTTATGGTTTGAATATTCTTATCTCATTATAGCTATAGGTCGCTGAAACATAACCACTTGATAACGTTTAAAGCACGTTTCGTTGCAACAATAATGTGAACTTTCGCGCAGTTTCGTATTCTAATTTTTTTTTTTTTTTTTTTTTTTTGCTTTTTTTTTTTTTGGGTGGTGGGGTGGGGGTGGGGGGGGGGGGGCAAAATTTTGTCAAGGACAGTGATAACTTTCTTCTGTTGATAACTGCACAATCAAACTGTTGTAATTATCAAATATTTAGTTGGAAATATCGAAAAGCATTTATACGAAACTTTGATCCAACAACTCCGTAAACTGTCTTTCCGCCAATATTTTAATTCATCGCGAAACAATGAAATCCGAAATGCGTGTATAACTTTAGTGGGCTTTTTTTCTACTCATGTCGCATCAAACAACACTCAAGGTAATCTTTAAATCAAGCTGCTGTAATCTCTTTAGATTCTTCCATAATGATGGACTAACAAAATGTTTGCTTGAAAATAGCTACTGACATGTGTTTTCGTGACTATTAAAAATACTGAACAACAATGTGTATGGCTGTTATACGTAGACAGAAGCATGCTTGGTAAAACTGTGTTTTGTTGCAACTGAATTACTTGTGGCAAAAATTATGTGCATACACCTGTCGCAGGTACTTAAAAGTCATATCCAAATTGTTCTATCAGACACCACCGTTTTGACGACGTTTCTGAAAGCAACACTATTTATTATTTTTATCGCTAGTCATTTGCAGTCACAGCCTTATCATCCCCGGGAATAGCGGGACTTTTCCAGCAAAGCCCTGCTAGAACCCCTGCACTGTAGAGACAATCAAATAGTTGACCCCGCAGTGAGGGGGTTGACAAGGGTTAGGCATTCCCCACTTCCCTCTCCCCTTACCCCCACTTCCCTCCCCCTTTCCCCCACTTCCCTCGCCCTTTCCCCACTTCCTTCCCCCTTTACCACCACTTCCCTCCCTAAGCAAACTATTCCCTCCCCTAAATCAGAATTTTTAAAATCCCCAACGCTATAATTAAATTTAAACATGACTATGCGATATACATTCATGCAGATTTTGACCCCAAACTACACCCCTAATCTTTGCCCCCTAATCGGTATTTCCTTAGCATTTGCACTCCGTTTACAGAATAGCTAAATATTTGCACCCTCCATTTCAAAAGTCTGCGTAAGTATCACAAGGTGGTGGGCCTTGATCCGGTCCTAAACTGGTCAAGAAAAATAATGTGGTGAGCCTAGGTCCGGGCCCAAACTGATCCTAATTGGCACAAAAACAGTCGTATTAATCACTGAAATCAAAACTCAAGAATACCATGTAAATCTGCATCTTCTTTTAATATTTTTTGATAAGCATGGTCCCACACTTGGGGGTCAGTGAGAACAATAACCTTTTTTGTGTTTTCTCAAAAACCGAGTTAAATGTCTAACGTGTTAGTGTGTGGTGGTTGACAAAACACGGACACGGACTCATGGACTTACGGACCTATTGACAATACAAGGACTGCATAACAAAATACGGGGCGGACCAATTATTCGCGGATCTCTTGACAAACCACGGACCTACAATCCATGGACCACAAACCATGGACCTATTATTCACGGACTTGACAAAGCACGGACCGTTATTTAAATTACGGACACGGAATTTTTATTGGTCCGTAAGTCCGTGAATGGTCCGTGTTTGTCACCGGGCAACATGTGATTGATTTGCTTGAGTTCGGGTTTAACGACACGTCAACCCTTGTGGGTCATTTTGTGTCGTCTCCCAGAGAAAGGGAGATGAGAAATAGGAGATAGTAAAGGAGATGAAAGAGAGGGACAGGGAAGAAAGGAAAATGAATGAAAGTGAAGAAACAGAAGAAATAAAAGCATTCCCTCAACCTTTACCTGCTGCAAGGATAGCAGACCTTGCCCAGCTATAAGCCAATATCAGTTACACGATACCTTTGCCTCACCCCACCACCCCACCGGGTGGTGTTTGGAACACCTATCAGAAAATTCATGTTGGATCTTGAATTGCTTTTTTTTTTTTTTTTTTGAACAGCGCAAAAGTCCTTATCCAACAATGAGCAAATAAAATGATTGTCTACGGCAGACGGATAATTATTTCTAAAAATGTGGATTGCCACCGACAACGGCTATTTTGTGAACTTTCGGAATTAAAGGGAAGTAATCAACTAGAGAGAAACCGAAATCGGACGTAAAAAAAATTCAATGTAAACCGCGGTTGGCGGAACACTCCTAGTCGGTGAAGCGAAATCAACGCCGGATTCATTGTAAATATACCTGAATTTACTTTAGTACGTCTATTAGATACTTCTGATACCCAGTTATTGCATTGCAGTACATAAAAATAGAGTAAAATCGGTAAAATACAACAAATAAATTTTGGTATAACCCCCGCTCCCAAAAAGTTCCCTACCCCCGCCCCCTCTTCCCCCTTTACCCCGTCCCCCATCCTCTCTTCCCCCGTCTCCCGCCCCCTTTATCCCCGTCCCCCGCCCCCTTTACCCCGTCCCCTGCCCCCTTTATCCCCGTATCCCCGCCCCCACTGTCCACCCTCTCCGCAGTGCTAATGCTGCGTAAAAGTTATTTAAAGGTTGTAGAGAGGTTTTAGAATGGTCAGAGAAAGGTTGAAAGGTTGGAAAGGTTTTTGAAAATACAAAAATAAATATCGACTCGGCTTTCCTAAGTCTGTTCATGAAGAGAATTTTAATTGGCAACACAGCTTATACCTCATAGCACCGGAGTTATACATTAGAGAGCGTAAGCAGCGTTGCAAACTTCATTACTGCTTAGGAAGAGTCTCAATAAAACCGAGACTCCCATTTTTTAATCCTCAGTGTGTTCTTTGTTTCCAAAGGCAATCTTTTTGACGTTTATTTTACTACACTGCAGTTGGTGTTAGTGCCTTGTGGCGGCGACAGAACGTCTCCCCGTACTTCACCATAGTGCAGATTATATTTTAATTCCTCTGGGATCATTGGGCCCATTGTGGTATATTTGAAAATTGAGGTTTGCTCATGAATACGCTAGAGGGCGTAAGCAGTGTTGCAAACTTCATTACTGCTTATGAAGAGTCTCAATAAAACTGAGACTCAAATTTTCTAATCCGTAGTGTGTTCTTTGTTTCCAAGGCCAAGTAATAACGTTCACAAAAAAAGTCTACGTTTAGCACACAAATATGTGCTAAGCGTAGACAAAGCGTCATGTGAAAGCTAATACTTGTTTTTACACAGTCCATTCGTGAATTTCCAGTATTTGTTCTATGATGAATTAAAGAACTCCTACGTGGACCGAACAGTAATATATTGCTTTATCTGTATCAAAATTAAGGCGAGGTTTAACTATTCATAATATCAGATTAAAGAACTCCCTCCCCTGACCCTAAAAAAAACCTCTATTTGATTTTTCTGCGTGTGTTCAATCCCTTTTTGTATGTTTGTTCTATTATCGACGAAGGCGTACATGTCCATCGTTCTGAGGCAATACGATTTTCCACCTGTAAAATGCCGCAAAATATCTCCCCCGTACTTTATCATAGCGCAGTTTTATTTTTACTTTCCTTGAGATCATTGACTCCTTTTTCTGAGCCCAGTTGTTCAAAGCTAACGATGTCGTTAGTTAACGTATCGTTAAAACTTTGATCGGCTAACATTTTTGCTGAAAAAAAAATGTGAGCTACTCACAATTTTTCAGCAAAAATAACTGTGAATTAGATATTGTACTTACTAGAACAGTTGATATTTTGACCACAAACGAGCTCATTAAGCTAACGATGCTTTGAACAATTGGGCCCTGGTTTCTGGTTCCAAAGGTGTGTTTTCTGAAGTTGCGGCTCAGTTGTTTTGTACAATTGTCTAAAAAAATTTATCAAGGTGCGTTCTGAGATAATGGGACTTATGTCCTAAGTAAAGCACGAAGCTACTAAGTAAGGTGCATGACGCATGTGCGAAGACTGAACAGCATCTTTGTTGTCCCTAAAGAGAAGCTTGGATACAGTCTTGTGTATCGTTGACGAAACAAACAACCTGTTCAGAATACACAAGTGAACATATACTGCTCTGCGCCTTAGCATATTATATATCTCTTTTATGCCATAGGACATTAGGAGATAACCAATGGTGGGAACTTACTTTGCATTGATCGGAGTAGAAGTCTCTTTTAATACAATTAAGTTCATCTTCGAATGGGCAATATAAAACCATGTACTCTCTAAACGAACCTGCCAAATCAAATTTCGGTACGTTACATGCGGGGCCTTCTGTCGAAGGGAGATTGAGTATAGACACGATCCCTTAATTAAGATAACCATCAAGCATATCTGTCGTAAAACCATTTTTTTTTTCAGAGCCTAAAAAGCTTTAGGACTGGGTCTTGGCTTAGACCGTGAGGATAAAAAATCTACCAAGTTTGTTCAAATGACGGTCTTTTGACCACCTGTGAGCAGGGTCAGATTTTTCTCCTATGTCGTTCTATATGGAACAATGATGAAAACTTAATTTCTCGAAATGTATTAAATACTTATGGAGAAACTTGACTAAGTGTGATGGTACTAGTAAAATAAAATCACTCGGTTATAAATTATATACTCGGGGGTTTTGTATACCTCTGTCCCCGGGCTGTATACATGTACAAAGCCATGAACTCTTTCAATGACTTCTCGACTAAAACTTCTGGTTATCCTTTGCTATGTCAGTATTGGAAAAATGCTGTACCTGTAGATATATATATATATATATATATATGTGTGTGTGTGTGTGTGTGTGTGTGTGTGTGTGTGTGTGTGTGTGTGTGTGTTGGTTGTTTCACTCTTGGGGAAGTCAGTGGTCCACGGACCTCCTTTTTAGCTAACCTGAACACAAATTGCTCAAGGTGAGCTATTGTGATCCGTTAATGCCCGTCGTCCGTGGTGTGGCGTCAACAATTTACTTTAAATGACTACTCCTCCTATACCCCTTGTCAAATTTCAGTCAAGCTTTACAGAAATGTTGCCCAGGTTATTCTGTATCAATGTAACTAAAACGATTCCGCTTCAATGAACAAGATGGCTACTAGAGTTAAAAATAGAAAAAAAAAATCTATGTTCAGCTTCTTCCCATGAACTGAAAGGCTAATTGTCTTAAAACTTAGTAGGAAGTATCAGGACGACGTGTAGATCAAAAATAGCTAAAATGGTTTCGATCAAAAATCCAAAATGGCCCCCGGCGGCCATCTTAAAATTGATTCTGAGCTTTTTCTCCTGAACTGAAAGGCCAATTGACTCGAAATTTACAGGGTGACTTGTAAATCAAAAATAACTAAAATCATTCCAATTGAAAATCCAAGATGGCCGAAAATATTTTTCTTGAAAATATTTTTGAACACCTCCTGACCCGAAAGGCCAACTAATTCGACACTTGGTAGGAAGTTTTAGGGTGACTTGATAATCAAAATAAGCTAAAGTAGTGCTGATAGAAAATCCAAGTTGGCCGCCTTGGCGGCCATCTTAAAAATGTATTTTAAGCTTCTTCTTCTGAACTGAAAGGCCAGTTGACTCAAAACTTGATAGACTTTCGGATAAAAAATAGCTAAAATCGCTCACTATCTTGAAAATCTATATCGAACGACCTCTTCAGAAAGGCCAATTGAATCGAAACTTGGTAGGAAGTATCGATAACTTGTAGATTAAAAATAGCTGGAATCTTTTCAGTCTGAAATTCAAGATTGCCGAACACGGCCTCCATCTCGGTAATATATTTTGAAGTTCTCGTCCTAACGGAAAGGCTAACTGACTCTAAACTTGGTAGAAAGTATTTTGGTGATTTGTAGATAAAAAAGGTAAAATTGTTCTATTGAAAATCCAAGATGGCCGCTAATACCGCCATCTTAAACATTTATTTTGAAAGTCTTCTCCTAAAACGAAATGCCAGTTGACTCAAAACTTGGTAGGAAGTATCTGGGTGACTTGTTGACATAAAACGCTAAGATTGTTCCGATCGGAATTCAAAGATGGCCGCCACAGTCACCATCTTAAAAAAATATTTTGAGCTTCTTCTCCTGAACGGAAAGGCAAACTGACTCGAAACTTTAAAGTAAACATTGGGGTGACTTGTCGATCAAAAATAGCTAAAATTGTTCCGATCGGTTATCCGAGGTGGTTGCCATAGCCGCCATGATGAAAATCTATTTTGCTGAACCGAAAGTCAGATTGACTGAACACTTGGTAGAAAGCATCGGGGTGACTTGTAGGTCAAAAATAGGTTTAATTGTTCCATCGAAAATCCAAGATGGATAACAAGGCTGCCATCCTGTATCTATTTCGAAATTCTTCTCCTCAACTTAAAAGGCCAATTTACTGAAAGCTTGATAGGAAGAATCGTGGTCACTTGAAGATCAAAAATAGTCAAAATCTCCACAGCGGCCGTCTTGAAAATCTATTTTTAGTTTCTTCTCCTTAACCGAAAGACAAATTGACTTGAAACTTCATTCGAAGTATTTAGATGACTTGTAGATCAAAAACAGCTCTTGAACCGAAAGGCTAGATTGGCTCCAGTCTCCAGTGACTAAATATTTTTCTCATAATCCTGTTTGATAATCCACTAAGATAAAACCAAAAAATATCATGACTATTAAGGCTGGTTCTAGTGACCAGTCTTTATAGTCATGATATTACTTTGGTTTTATTTTAGTGGATTATTAAACAGATTATAAGAAAAATTATTTTGTCACTAGAGACTGCAGCCAGTCTACCGAAAGGCCAACAAACTCTAAACTTGTCTGGTAATCAGGTGAGCGATACAGAGCCATCATGGCCCTCTTGTCTTGAGAAGTATTTCAGAAAGGTGAGCCACAACATAAGAAAAAGGTGAGGCACAACGTACAAATGCGCAGGCTGATATGAATCTTTGCTGAGCCCATAAGTACGAAGATATGTTTTTTCAGACATTTCTTCCAAGTGTCAAGCGTTCGTATTGTTTTAAGATCTCAAGGATAGCAGTTACACAACACACGACACAGAAAATTCTCAAACTGATTTCGTTAACGTAATGGCAAGCGCGAGACTTGAGTTTCGAGTTAAACTTAGCAGTTTCGAATCCTGTCCCAGTCAGGAAATTTACCTTCCATTACTACACTAACACCTATTATTGCATAAAAAGCAGTGTCGCACGTTAGTAACAGTCGTGCATTAAACGGCGAAGACAATTCACGCGCTGTTAATGAATGGCTGCGCAACTTTCAATATGATCGTACCGGGGCCACAGATTTGCTGCCGTTACGAGATGTGTACTGCTCGGACCTAGAAGGAGCATAATCCGTGGGAATTACGTTCGCGAGACATCGGTGAAAAGGCGAAAAAAAAAATAGTGCAAGAAATAACGCGTAATGTAGCAAATGTTTTCAGTTTTAATGCAATAATAGCGATCGAACATGGTTTTTCAATGCATTAACATTCGCCAGGTCCCTTGGGAGGTGTTGAAAACCGCGGCCTTCGGCCTCGGTTTTAAACACCTCCCACGGGACCTGGCGAATGTTCATGCATGAAAAACCATGTTTGATCCCTATATTCGGCGTGACATGGTATAAATTAGACAGGACGGTATTTGAATAACAACACTAGTATCATTGATCGTAGGTCACAATTTCCCGGATACGGCCAGTTGATTAATACTTAAAATCGCGAGTAGGGAGCTCAGGAGAACGGATATACGTTCAGAAAAGGTAACTCTTTCAAAAAAAAAAAAAAAAAAAACCCAAAAAAACAGTTTGACAACACTTCTGAAATGTGCTGAGATTTTACGGTCCAGTCAACCCAATGGGACTATGTTGAGAGCACAATCAGCTTACCTAACCACTCTTTTACTGGACAGGCTTAGTCCTCTAAGCGGTTAACCACTATAGAGCACTGTCTTTCGCCAGAAAGTCTATTCACAAAGGAACGAATTTGTCCCTCTTCTAAAAAGGGGCCTGCTATCATAGGGACGAACTTGCTCCCCCTTCTGAAAAGAGGCCTACTCTCAAACGAACGATTGTGCTCCCATTAGGAATACATTCTTTCTATTTAGAGGAAATCCTTTTTCAGAAATCTTAGAGAGCAGAAAAGCAAGCAGAAAGTAACACCCAGACAGGCACATGACGTTTATACAACGTGGCAATAACGTCGATACAATGTCATGGCGTTTATAACATCGCATTAACGTTGATGCAACATGATCATTTTGTATCGAGGATTATTTGACGGTGTCACGACGCTGCTCCGACGTTATGACGTTGCATCGACGTTAATTTGACGTTGTTTGAATGCATGCGATTTCTGGAAAATGTGTCTCTCTTGCGAAAAATATCAATTGTATCCATTCCATTTAAATTTTAACAGACTGTTTTTATTAACAATAATTTATTTCATATATTTAGAACACGAATAACAACATATACTTTTAACATGTGGGGAATTGCATACTCGTAAACCTTCCTTAGCTATAAGATCTGGACACGACATTTTATTAATGGTTATCCGTGTAGAATCTTGACACGAGCCAAACACTGAGATTGGCTGCGCATTCATATTTGTCACAGAATTAGTTCTAGTCTGCACAACCGATCTAGGTGGCGAATTAGTTCTGGTATGTACAACAGATCGAGGTGACAGTCTAGAATTCCGGGACAACAGTCGAGATGACGACCGCCAGGAATTTCTGATTATAGATCCGCCGTTTCCACGTGAAAGAGAATTCAGTGTATTCTCGAGTGTTGATGGATTTCTTTGAGAAACAGAATTCCAAGACCGTTGTGGTGTTGGTAATTGTACCACCACACCTCCGCCCAATCCACCAGGTTTCTTCTGCAGATCTGCAAAAAAAATTTTACAGTTATACTCGTATATGGAAAAAAGTCTTAGTCATTAAATATTTCATACGAGTATTACAATCACACATGGACAAAAATCTTACAGTTATTCAGCAATTTTAGTCTGGAGACCCCCAAAATGTTAACTGCCAAACAGTGCAGACCCAGATCAGACGCCGCAATATGCGGCGTCTGATCAGTGTCTCCACTGTTTGCAAATAGTTTAGCCATTTTTTTCTCTAGGAATATCTAAGTCACATTGTCTGACATATCTTAAATTGAAATTCGGTCCTTCCAGTATATAAGGTGTGTCTGTGGTGGTGCGGGGTGCTGGGATGAGGGGGGAAGGGCGGGTATTCAGTCTAAAATGGGTGAAATACTACATTTCAGCATCAGAACTAAACTAGCAATTATAATATACCAAACCAATTCAATGGAAACAATGATGCCATCGAAAATAAAATTTCCGAAAGTCGTTGTCATTTACCAATTTCATTTTATGGCACATAGATCTGGCCTTAGACCACATGTTTCACTTCGTTCTATTCTTGGATAATTACGAGGCCTTGGTAGGATAAACACCATGTTTGACAATAAAGATAACTTTTGTGACTTCCTGTATGCGTTCCGGCAGACCAAAACCCTTCTTAAAACGGATATACTTAAAAAGGAAAGGATTTGCTTCCCTTTAAGGACTGAGTTGTCTCCCATGGATGTATATAAATTCCCCGTAAATATTGAACTCCTGCTGGCATCAGAAAACAGCCATATGCATGAAACGAGTAAAACGTTGTGAAAAGTATATGAAATGCATATACGGTTTTTAAAATATAAACATCTCAGCATCGTCAGTTATTAAAATAAAGCAATAAAATAACCATCAGCATTGCGATTTCATTCAATTTTCTGTGAAATATAAGAGTGTAGCATGGGATGGATGATGTAATGATGACGTAAAACCAGGTGTTTTAAGGCGACTGACCAACGTCATGTTCTGATAGTTCATGTGTTTTATCTTATCTCTTCATGTCTCTTAATCTTTTTCTCTCGTCTTCCGGTACCTTGAGACGGTTGTTTCGTGATTGTGACACTTTCTGTGTATCTCCAGTCTATTAACTTTTGTTGCCTATCAAAATGACATTACGTGCAAGCTTGTCTGGACCTGTATTATCAATTTACCATTTAAGGGAACTGTGTACACTTCAGATATTGTTTTCCATTTTCGCCAAGAGTTACACCTTTTGTGACTGCCTGATTGATTTTCAGCACAGCAAGTCCCTTCTGAAAGGGGGTCTGATCTAAAAGGAAAGAATATGTTCCACTGGAAAATTATTTCCTTTTAGGGAAGACCTTTTTTCAGAAGGTGGCCAAAGTAAATTTTAAAATAGTTTCCTCCTTTGAAAGTGTATCGTTTCCACTTAACTCATTACCATACTTGTCATCCTAATACTTGTTAAAGGACTGGCAGCACTGGTGGGTCGATTGTCTCTGAGTGTAGGTTTGGAACTGGTCCAGAACGGGGACTTAAGACTGTTTAACTTCCTGCAATATAGGCAAACAATGCAGACCCTGATCAGACGCCGCTTTCTGCGGCGTCTGATTTGGGTTTTCACTGTTTGCCAATGTCCCGGTCCAGATTTTACAGATAACCCTGTTTACACTGTTCTCCGACGTCACAGCGGCAAGAATAGCGCGGCTTTAAATAGCCGTTACCTGGATTTCGTACAAATGCGTGTTTGATTTCATTGGTTAATGATAATCACGTAGACAACAGCCTTAAGGAAATTTTGGTGTATGTATACTTTGGCTCGACTGTAAACAATCGACCCAAAAGTCAGCTGGATGAGTTGGTATATTTTGGAGGCTGTGCACTGAACATATTGCTCTTCCTAGTCATCTTTACTATTTTTGAACAGTGTAGATCCCCTTTTAGAGGACCGCGATCTGCGACGTCTTAACTGGATTACACTATTCCCTCAAGCATGTCAGTCCCCAATACAAAGGATTATCACGGATATGCCATATTTAACCCATTTATGCCTAGTGTTCCATAAAATAATTGACACTAGCAAACAGTGTAGACCCAGATCCGACGTCGCAGAACACGGCGTCTGATCAGGGTCTACATTGTTTGCATTCAATACAGGAATTTCTATAAAACGTGAAAATAATAAAAGCTAATCAGACACCCCTTTTATTGGAAATGGACGGGCACAAAAAGTTAATGTAGAAGAGTCCCCTCGGCATAAATTGGTGGAGGTTAAATTTCGTTTTTTACACCAGGCTCACCTCTACAACTTCTGCAACAGTAATTCTTGACTTTTTCGTCCGACTGACAGGCGAATTTTCCCAGCATGGTCTTGGTAAGCTGCGCACAATTCATACGGTTGATAATCATGTGAGTATCTTTACAGGCCTCCTCTTCTGTAAATTCTGAAATGGAAGTTACCATATAGACCGGGCCTATCTTTGGACCATGGACCATGGAAATATGTTCTAGACGTTGGTAGTTCTAGCAACTGAGGGTTGATCATAGCACCATGCCAGGAGGCAAATAGAGATAATTTAGGGGTAGACGTCTTTTCGATCTTCTATAAAATAGTGAGTAGAATCGCTTCAACGAGGTGATTCTAATGAGTACACAACATACATTTTCATTTTGAAATAAGACATTGTCCCTAAATTGTCCCTAAATATTTGGTTTCATGAAGATTTTCTAGGGACTCAAAAGCGCAATGTACTCATTAGAATCGCATCACCGTGGCGATTCTAATGAGTACACAATATACATTTTCATGATCAAATAAGTCGTTGTCCCTCATTTATCCCTAAATATTTGGTTTCTTGAAAATTTCCTAAGAACTCAAAAACGAGTTCGAATTAGCCATTGAAAACGAACCATCAGTGTTCGAGCCATTTAGGTTTATTTAATTTATTGTAATTGGTTCGCGTCGAGAACATAAAATGTTTTCGGGGACTATGCAGACAGCGCGGGCCGCGATCATCCAAGCACTCTGATTAGGGTCCGTGTGGTCCGCTTACAGAAACATGGAACATTATGAAATATACAAACAATGTGCGGATGAATCTGTAACCATGTGTAGTATGACCTCAGTCTTAGGCTTTTGCGTATGTTTAAAGACACATGTCGCTTGCTGGTGCCCAGTTTGCCTTCTGTCACATACTACGGACATCGTGGAGCACCGGAAGCCAGTTCCAGCGCTGCAGTCTTGCTGGTGCGAACATGACCATCTCTATTCAATATTTATAGCTGAGACAGCTTACAGCCAAAGACCCTGATCAGTGCAGGTAGTACTATGTAGATTTGTGCTCATCGTAATATATTTTATTGATAAAATAAAATATTCCTATAAAAACAGAGGAATATTGGAGCCCCATAAAGCGAAAATGTGCCTTCCGGTCATGTGCGGACAGCGAAGGCCCAGATCAGATTGCGCGAATGCGCAATCTGATCAGGGCCTTCACTGTCCGATAACATAATAAATGGATACTACAGAATTGTATGAATGGAGAGCAAAGGCCCGGGTGATACTTTGCGCATGCGCATGATGATCTGTATCTGCGCATTTTGCGCATGTTCGAAGGCACTTTGCGCTTCATGCGGCCCTTTTAATTTCCCAATTTTCGGTTCACTAACTGCTTAGGGCACAGGGAACCAATTGTCTCAGGAATGCTGATTGGTGCAAACAAGTGCAGGGAAGCCCGGGGTAATTATTTTGTGTTAGGCGACCTGTGATTGATTAATATTAAAGACGAATTAAAGCTTATTATTCTAATTTGAAGACAAAATGTGTGTGTGTGTGTGTGTGCGTGCGTGCGTGTGTGTGTAATTTCTTGATTTTTTTAAATGAATGTTTCTGTTTGTTTTTGCTGGAGCCAAAAGTAGAGGTGATGAAATTTCAATGTTTAAATTTTTGACACCTGCCAAATGAGGGGTTGCTACAGTCAGCCTTTAAAAACATCCCAGATAGTGCTAGTAACAGTGTTGTGCTAAGCTTGGTCTTTGAATAAAAACAAAATTTGGAAGCCCAGCCATACCCTGAAATAAACTCGTAACCGCCAAAAAGGGTGGCATTACTATGGAGCTCTATGGGGAAAATAATTATTTCCCTTTACCCTTTAGCTAAAGAGTAAAAAGCCGACGACATAAGAACCCGAATCATTCAGCAGTAAAGATAACACACTCACCTTTGTTGCAAGACTGGCAGCATTTCCGTCGAAATCTCTGGTTTTGGCACATAAAAGGCGTGGCATCTTCACAATGGGCGCCATTAGACGGAATGTCAGGATACGGACAATCATCTAAAATTGTAAAAGAACATTTCTCTCAAACACCTTACTGAAAACATTCGAAATCTAAATGACTATCAGGCTTATAGCGTTGGCTTACGAATACTTGAAACTTGAAACTGGAAAAAATTCTATGAGCGGTACCGACCGTGAGTAAAAAAGTGAACAATTGCATGACAAGGCACTATTTGCTGTTTGTGCCTTCTTTGCTTCCTCGCTATTTAAAATGATATATCATATGGACCGTGTAAAGCGAAAAAGCGCCTTCGAGCACGCGCACATAATCTTGCGCATGCGCAAACTCGGGCATTTGCTCTCCATTGAAGCATTCTATACTATCCAGTGATTCTGTTAGCGGACAGCGGGGGCTCTGAACAGACTGCGAGGATACGCAAGCTGATCTGGGTCTTCGATGTCCATATATGCCCGAAAACACGTTTTCGCATGCCTTTATATATGTTGTCAGCGGACTTGTTATGGAGAATATTGAATGATTTTGCTTGAAGATACAATAACTGTCAAATATTCTATTCGCATATGATGGGTTGCATGTTAACCTTTTCTTCCCTAAAGACTTACATGGATATCTGTGCAATCAATGTAACGAGTTGTCTCATCAGGATCTACTCTTTTTGCAAACCTGTTATAGGGGTTTGGCTCACATTTGCAGCAATGGATGTGCCCAAATTCAGAGATGGCTGAGCCCATTTCAGAAACCCAGAGGGTGAAAGGGTTAAAACACTGTTCAAGAACAGACAGAATAAAACCGAGTCTGGTCTGCATTTTCATTTTTTTTTTGACTGCATATATTCTCACCTGGTACGTCCGCCCCTCGTCGGTCATATTCACATTTACCCAGTTTACACACCTGAAAAGCGAGAACTGTCTTATGAAATCAAAATTTATTTAAGTGAAATCAATTTGTACACAAAGGAATGGGCTTCATCTGTTTTTATTTTTGTTTGTGTGTGTCTATTGCCTTTTTGAATCTGTTTAACAACCTAGTATATATTTTTCTTTCATGCATGTCAATATAATGTTTAGAATTGGTTTCAGGCATGAAATTTTCAGAAATAAGACAGTAATCCAAACCGACTTAAATTACATGTACATAAATGATTGCGTTTGCATTGTCAGTTCAGTAAATGTACACCTATTTTGTAGCATGCATTTACAATGTATTCTCAAGTGTAACAAGAGGCTGAGAAGTCCCGGTATCTCATCTGATTACCAGACAAGCTAAAACGGAAAAGGGACAGACGGTCTTGTTAAACTAGAGTTCCGAGAATCGGATGTGTCGCCTACTTAAAGCGCCAACCATTTGATATAAAAAAGGAAAAAAACAAAACAAAAAAACACTGGTCCTTATAATCGCTCCTATCTCTAAAGGCGTCTAAGTCGAAAAAGGCTCATAACTTGCCCAAACATTTTCGGATGATTACCAATATCGAACTTGACCTGTATTTTACAATAATATATCATTCTGCAAATTTTCAATAAAATCAATGCATCCCTGCAAAAGTTATTGACTGGTAACCAATATCAAGACAACAACAAAAACTAAGTCGAAAAAGGGCCATAACTCAGCCAAAATTTTGTGGATGATTACTTATATCGACCTTGACCTGTATTTTACAATGATATATCCTTCTGCAAACTTTCAATGATAAAATCAATGCATCCCTGCAAACGTTATTGATCGGAAACCAATATCAACACAACAACAAAAACTAAGTCGAAAAAGGGCCATAACAAGCTAATATTTGGCGGATGATTACCAATATCGAACTTGACCTGTATTTTACAGTAATATAAAGTTCTGCAAAGTTTGAATGAAATCAATGCATCCCTTCAAAAGTTATTGAGCGGAAACGAACAACAAAATCTAAGTCGAAAAAGGACCATAACTCAGCCAAAATTTAGCGGATGATTGCCAATATCGAACTTGACCTGTATATTACAGTGATATAAAGTTCTGCAAAGTTTGAATGAAATCAATGCATCCCTTCAAAAGTTATTGAGCGGAAACAAACAACAAAAACTAAGTCGAAAAATGGCCATAACTCAGCCAAAATTGGAAGGATGATTACCAATATCGAACTTGACCTGTATTTTATAGTGATATAAAGTTCTGCAAAATTTGAATGAAATCAATACATCCCTTCAAAAATTATTGAACGGAAACGAAAAGTGAGACGACGACACCACCGACGACGACGACATCGACGACGCGGACGGACAACATGGTCCCTATGTGTCTGCCATGCTACGCAGGCGACACAAAAGCATGTACAGAAGAGATAAAAACAGGTTAAAAGAAAATTGTTGTGTTGTTTTACAGTATGCGGTGGTCATGTGACCGGACTGCCATACTGAACTGATCATGCGTGCATGGCGGCTATCTTGGTCATGTGACCAGGACCAATTATATAAACTTTCGTTCCCGCGCTGCCTCTATGTGACTCAGTTGCCTGGCAGCGTTAAAAATCTGAAAACTGAAACATACAGTGTGGGCTGGGCGGCCTAGTGGTTAGCGCACTCGACTTTCAAGCGGCATATCGTGGGTTCGAATCCCGCTCGGGTCAGGACAATTTTCAGACCACTAGTACGCCTAGCTCATACTCGACGTGCCCTGAGGTGAGTATAAAAATGGACAGGGGGGCGCTTGGTTACAGACAGCGGCACCAAGGGTGCATGGGTGATCCATGCATTACGAAAACACGCCTATTCAAATACATTGAAAATTTCACCACCCAAAACTGAAAGTACTCTGATATTTTTCACATATCTGCTCAAAACATAGATTGTGGGTACTCGTTAGAACCGCCTCGCCGAGGCGGTTCTAGCGAGTACCCACAATCTATGTTTTTGAGCAGAAATAAGAAAATAATGTATACCCCTATAAACCCCAGTTTACTATATAAAAGTGGGGTTTAATGGGGTCAAAATTATATAGGCATGTTTTCGTGATGGATGATCCATGAAAGCAAGGCTGTACAAATACATGTACATAACAATCGCTGCTGCCTCTATGTGCCTCGGGTGCCTGGTAGCGTTAAAAATCCGTACAACAAGACATACATGTTCGGGTAGCACCTATGTGACTCAGTTGCCCAGCTACGTTAAAAATCTGAAGTCAAGTCAAACATACATGTTCCGAATAAAATCTTACTTCAATCGGTCCAGTGGATGTTTGATAGTGTGGGCGGACTTTTCCAATGTAAAAGTCTAAAGGAACAAAACTGACCTTGTTGTAAATCACGATCAACCCAGGGTCATCATTTATATATCTTTAACAGGGCTCAAGTCCCTTTTGCTGCGTGCCAAGTTTCAAAGTCATCTGACTTACGGTTCTGGAGACGATTTTAAAAGGATTTTGTCATATTTATCAAACACACACACACACACACACACACACACACACACACACACACCAGAGAGAGCCAGACAGACAGACAGAGAGAGAGAGAGAGAGAGACAGAGAGAGAGACAGACAGACAGAGAGAGAGACGCACAAACTTCTACTTCTTTTGTGATCACTGAGCCAGTGCAGCGTACTTTAAAGATCGGACACTGCTTAAGTCGGTGATATGGGATGTATACTGCCTCGCAAACTACATTGCCGCAAATGAAGAGACTTAATATAACCGAGTCTCCGATTTTCGTTCTTTAGTATTTTTTTTTGTTTCCAAAGGCAAACTTTTTTATATTTTTGTTTAGGAGATGTGTTAACCCACAATTTATGTTTGTATGGAAAAAATAGGAAAATAATGTCTTAGAATTATCACTAAATACTCCTCTTCAACAAATCTTCTGAATGGCTGCATTGAGCGTCTTATATAGAATTCTATACATCTATACATTGAAGATTAAGCGATTGATAGTGACATACTGGCAAAAAAAAAAAATAAAAAATAAAAAAAAAATAAAAAAAAAAAAAAAATAAAAAAAAAAAACCAAGTCTCCTGAACTGCAAAGAAAATGAAAAGGCATTTTCATTTTCTTTGCAGTTCAGGAGACTTGTTTTTTTTTTTTTTTCTTTTTGTTGTTGTTTTTTTTTGCCAGTATTAATTCTTCTGTGTTGCAATTTCATTTTCTTTGCAGTTCAGGAGACTTGTTTTTTTTTATTGTTTTTTTTTTTGTTTGTTTTTTTTTGTTGTTGTTGTTTTTTTTGTTTTTTTTTGTTTTTTGTTGTTGTTTTTTTTTTTTTTGCCAGTATTACTTCTTCTGTGTTGCAATTTTAATTTTACAGCTATGTAGTCTGCAAGTCTGTATACGCCCCCGCCTCCCATCCCCCCTCCCCCCCCCACACACACACACACACATCGGATTAAGAGAGTTTAAAAGAAATCATTCTGATTCCAAAGGGAATAAAATATTATAATCTGCACTATGGAGAATTATGGGGAGACGTTTTACGGCACTTGGAAAACCGGATGGAAAATAATACCTTGTATCTTCCGCATGGTGTACCAGGGACAGCCATTTGCTCACTAATTATTGCGCATGCGCTGCGTTTTGGATCATAGCAGTACATACGGTAACACATTTCTTCTGGTGATTTAGGAGGCTGAAAATATCATCAAGTGAATAAGGTGAACTGTGATATCAGAACCAAACATTAGCGCTTAGCACACTGGCTAAAATTTTACATAGATGACATTTTGAAAGACGTATTTGCTCCTTTTCCTCAGAAAACAGGGTTTGACATTTCATGAAAATTATCTCCAATGGAGAAATTTGAATGACATGGCAAATCCTGTAATAGAGGCAATTTGCATGAAATATCACATCCTACTGTCTGGAAAAAAATAAGATAATATCACCAATTGGTCCTGCTCAATTAGCCCAGAGAGTGGTAAAGGTTAAACCATTATATTAATTGTTTACTTCATTGGTCACTTTTCGTATTTTCGCTATGTGTAATGCAATGTACATATCTTCTGTATTTCCTTATGTTGGTGAGTAAAAATATAAGAGACTTGTCAAACGACATTACACAGTAGTGATTGGACCTTGGCTGCACTTTATAAAACGGAATATGATGTGTTTCGAAACCACTTGACTGTAGCAATTAAACTACATATCCTGATAGCATTTCCATTCTCATTTCCTATATCAAGAAGCAATCTCACGGCTAGAATTAGCTTAAGCAAGCGTGGGAAGATGCATCTTTTGACATGCACGCCGAGGGATTACTCAGATTTATCTGCCCATGCGCCCAGTCTAAATGTCTAATCCGTATTCGCTTTCCATGTGTAGAAACACTGGATTCTTGGTTGTATGCAGAAAGCCAGTTGAAGACTATTGAGCCGGGGCACCTAGTGAAGAGTAAGATCATCCTGTGCATGCATGTAGTCTAAAGAGTCTTTGCAGGCCTCTCTGTTGGTAGCCAAAATTTCAAGGAATTCTCAGGTAGATAAGACTGATCTTATCCTTCGCTGAGCGCATATACAAACTTGTTGAAATTGCTTTACCCCGGCTCTTATAATCCCCCGGCTGATTTAAGTCTGTGCTGAGTGCACATTCATAAAGTCCATTTTCTAAAGTTTAGGCTATAATAATAATGTGATACTTTTCAAGTACATTATAGTTAAGTTAATATGTTGCATATTCACGAATTATATTCAAGTACTAAGATTGCAATAAAATTGCATCAGTTATAAACGGAAGTAAATACTCTTTGTAGATATTCGCCGTTTGTGAATAAGGAGACAACGTTTTTCAATTCCTGTTTGCTCTACTACACACTTAGCCCCTATCAAAAAGGTGTCTACTTTGAAAGGAAATACTTTGCACCATTCCATTCCACACCCCCACCCCCCAGCCTCAGAAGTCGTATTCATTCTTCTTATGTTTTGAATATCATATGAATTACAAAATACACAACACCCAAAACATTCGGGCTTGTATACAGAACGATTTAAACATGTACTTCGTTCTATATGTAATAACAAGTATTAGCTTTCACAAAACCCTTAGCGTATGGTCCACCCTTAGCTTAGACCACGTTAAGCGTTTTATGAAAGCTAATACTTGGTAATATTAATGTTGAGCAGTCCGTGGAAAATAACGGTCAACCAGTCCATGACCTTTCATAAAGTTGATCCGGAGCAATGACACACTCTAAGACAAAGTGTCTACACTGAAATAGAAGCGATATACTCACACACATAAATGAGCCCTCGCCATAGAGTTCTATACACTGTTCGTGCACATTATCCTTCGAGCCCGGAAGCACTGCCAAATATTCGCTGGTATCCTGCACTGTATTACCGGCTCGTGTACTGCACGACAAACATTCAAGCGCCCTGAAAATACATATGACCACTAGTCAACATTTTTATTAAAATGTGAAAATTCCCAGTGCCCTGGAAAAAATGTAAGATACCAAGGAATACAATGTACCACTAACACGAAGCGCAGTCTTCCCGAGACACCGAAATAATCAGAAATGAACAAACAATGCCAACAAAAACAACAAAAAATCGCCACACATGAAACCACCGACGCACGAACAAAGAAAAGCAACAGAGGAACCACCTTGGAACAGTCAGTAGTGGGTGTGGGGATTGAACCAGTTTTACTCGCGCGAAACCACGACTTTAATAACGATACAGTTCCAAGTTGCAAACATATGCTCGGTCCCCACAGGTGTCCTCTACCTCATTAGTGAAACACACAAAATCACAAGCCTTATGATGAAATAAAGCAAAGATTTCAATGGCGATCAGAAACAAGAAAACCACAAAGCGGACCACAGTGGGCCCGACCACAAAAGACACAATTACTAACCGGACCAGACATATATTTGTAATTTGGAGTTACATCAAAATTAACCTTGATCCTGCTGAACCCGGATATGTCCCACCTTTGCAAACAGTGTAGCTCCAGATCAGTTGGCTTCTCAAGAAGCCAACTGATCTGGAACTGCACTATTTGCCATTAAGTATGTGAATTAATATCAACAATTTGAATCAAGTAATCTGATTGGCTGAAAACAGAAGTGGGCGTAGCATCTTAATTTATTCAGCATGACACGGTTAAGGGTTAGGTTTCGCGCAAGTAAAACTTGTTTAAGCCACCACCCCTAGTTTTACTACTAAATAATTCAAGATGTTTTCTCCGTTGAGTTCGTTGTTAGTGCGCCGGTGGTTTCTTATGTGGCGTTTGTTTTATTTTTTTAATTTTTATTTTTTTTTTTATTTTATTTATTTTTTTTTTTTTCAGAGAAAAATATTTTTTTGCAATTTTTGCTCAAAAGTAATGCTATAATTTTTGTGACTGTTAACCCTTGGATGCTGAATATATTCAGAAGCCACACCTACTTCTAATTTTTAGTCATTTTTGGTCAAGATTGTTAATACAAGTTCACACGCTTGATGACAAACAGTGTAGATCCAGATCAGATGGCTTCTTCAGAAGCCAACTGATCAGGCTCTACACTGTTTGCAAAGGCAGGGCACATCCGCGTCCAGCAGGACAAGGGTTAATTGGTGATTTGGGTTTGAAATTGAATTAATATCTATCTCATTAAAAGCACTAAGAGAGAGAGAGAGAGAGAGAGAGAGACAGAGACAGAGACAGAGACAGAGAGACAGAGAGAGAGAGCGAGAGGTTACGAAACTTAAAGTTAGGTGTTTTACTTACGATCTACTTAAGCGCTCCAAGTTATCTTGTATTTGTCGTATTGAACATTTGGAGAAAGTGAAGCTGTATCTAAGATTGGTTTCGTCAATCAGGTAAGATGCTGGAGCCATGATATAGTTGAGAGAAGCATTGCACATCGCTGTTCTCGCGTTGCCTTCGCCGTCATGATCTTGTACACCAAGGCTGAAAGACATGTGAGCCAAATCGTTAGGTATTCTAATATCATGTACATGTACGTTCAGCAAAGATTCCGATGCACCTGTTTATCTGCGGGCCCTGGTGCGATCCACAGTGTACATATACACCCATTACGAAAATACGCCTATGCAAATATATAGAAAATTTCATCTCCAAAAACTGAAAACTTTCAGATAATAAACTCTTACATTTTTCATATTTCTGCTCAAAACATAGATTGTGGGTACTCGTTAGAACCACCTCGCTGAGGCGGTTCTAACGAGTACCCACAATCTATATTTTGAGCAGAAATAAAAAAAAATAATGTATACCCCTGTAAACCCCAGTTTTACTATATAAAAGTGGGGTTTAAGGGGGTAAAAAAATATATAGGTATGTTTTCGTGATGTAAGTGTTAGTGAGTTCTTGAAAGATACATGGAAGATCTGTGAAGGGGATCGGAGTCGTCGCTTGACAAACATGTCAAAACATTCCTTATCGCACGTGACAAGCCGTGCAATAAGGAATTTATGACATGTTTATAAAGAAGTTCGCTGTAAAAGTAGCCAGACGCGCAATGACACATGTGTCATCGCTTCTGGCTGCTTTTTCTGGCGATCTCCTTTTAAACTTTTTAAACAAATGTGTCGTGTGACGGCCGTAATCCCCTCACCCAACGTACTTCAATATTGTAAAGTTTACATTTTCTGTTCTTTGTGTTTACTGAGCTCACTATGTTTTGTTTAGAAAAACTATGAGGGTTACTGATGAGGTGAGGCCTGAAACTTGATAGTCTGGCTAAAAACTTGACACGTCAGGATTTTCGATTTTGTGAGTTTGCTCATTGCTCTCAAGGGTCCTTCCTTGCAGAATCTACTTATAAAAGGTTTATCGCTTGAGTGCGGTGTCAATGAAGACTTATTTACTCATTTAGCAATACTCATGAGTGATTATATGAGATTAATACTTACTCAGAACCCAATTCTTAATTACTTTATATAGGTTAAATATACATTATTTCTTTCTGTCCTAGTGCATTAGTATGATTACAAATCTTACAAATTTCAAGGCCGTGGTGGTTAATTCTTTATATACCAGTTCATCTGCGCATTAAGTAGCATTGATCTCCTACTCCAAAACGATCATATAAAATTTAAGCCATCTCATGACAAAACAAACAAAATGGCATGTGCGCCCAGTGAAGACTCAGATCAGACGAGATCCGCCCAGCCTGATCAGAGTCTTCGCTGTTCGTAAAATGAAAGTGTGGTTCCTTAGCTACCCATTGAGCCCACAGCGAATGCTCTTATCAGACTGTGCGGATGCCCAGGCTGATCCGAGTTTTCGCTGGGCGCTCAAGCCATTTTGTCATGAAGTGGCTCAAATATATATTAATGAACCGGGGCTGACCATTTCCTATAAGGCTGTATGTGCATCCGGCGAAGACACATCAGAGCCTTTGCTGCCTACAGACGCTTTGGTTCCCTGCCTACCCACATAGTGCCCTGCGAAGGCTCTGATCAGATGTGCTGGCTGATCTGAGGCTTCGCTGGGCACACATGCACTCTTGTATAAAACGCTGTGCTACGGCTCATTTTTAAACTTACTTATGTCCCAACTCATGTGTACCTATACCAGCAGATGTGTAAGCGCCGTGGTCAACTACCAGCGACGTACTCCTGGATTCTGAGCAGATGCCATTTACAAAACTTGTTCCTGAAATTGACAAAGCTTACAGAGTTACTGACACCTCCTTACTGGTTTTTATTCTATGACAATGTGAACAAGTCTATACAATTTTGACCCCCTTAAACCCCACTTTTATATAGTAAGACTGGGGTTTACAGGGGTATACATTATTTTTCTTATTTCTGCTCAAAACATAGATTGTGAGATCTCGTTAGAACCGCCTCGGCGATGCGGTTCTAACGAGTACCCACAATCTATGTTTTTGAGCAGAAATATGAAAAATTATCAGAGTTTTTATCTGAAAATTTTCAGTTTTTGGAGGTGAAATTTTCTATATATTTGAATATGCGTGTTTTCGTAATGGCTCGTGGCTTTTTTTCGTGTTTCGTCATGTTCTTCATCAGAAAAACATGCCTATATAATTTTGACTCCCTTTAAAGCCCATTTTATACAGTAAAACTTGGGTTTACAGGGGTATACATTATTTTTCTTATTTCTGCTACAAAAACTCGAGGCGGTTCTAACGGGTACCAACAATCTATGTTTTGAGCAGAAATATGAAAAATATTAGACTTTTTATCTGAAAATTCTCATTTTTTGGTGGTAAAATTTTTAATATATTTGAATAGGCATGTTTTCGTAATGTTGTCTCATTAATGTGTTTGGCGGATCCTGCCTGGTATTGTGATTACATCGTTTAGGAAGATGGAGCTGGTTACTTTGCTGTTCTGTAGTTTGTGGCATGAGTACTGTCAGTCATGGTTTGTTTGCGTTTCCTCTTGGTGTATCGGTAGGCTATGCATTACGAAAACACGCCTATTTAAATATATAGACAATTTCACTGAAAATTTTCTGATAAAAAACTCTTATTTTTTCATATTTCTGCTCAAAACATAGATTGTGGTTACTCGTTAGAACCGCCTCGGCGAGGCGGTTCTAACGAGTGCCCACAATCTATGTTTTCGAGCAAAAAGAAGAAAAATAATGTATACCCCTGTAAACCCCAGATTTACTATATAAAAGTGGGTTTAAAGGGGTCAAAATTATATAGGCGTGTTTTCATGATGATCTGTAATTGTAACTCTTTCTAGATATCTACTATTCACCATTTTATTTCTAGGGGTTCCCTGAGCCAGTTATGGTACCTTTAAAAAAGTCGAGTTCTGCTTAAGCCGGCAGTAGG